>PVIU01001194.1:37928-231094 GCA_004026605.1 Ondatra zibethicus | reverse complement strand
GGTACTGTGACAGCTGCCATGGTTCTCCTGCCCTAGACAGATGCTGGTTAGAAGTTTTCCCAGTAAGCCATGACCTCGTTCGTGGTGAACACAGATTAATAGAAATAGATTAGATCAAGAGTGAGAGTTGGCCAAGAAGAGGTTAGAACTAATGGGCCAGGCAGTAATTTAAATGAATACAGTTTCTGTGTAATTATTTTGGGGCTTAAGCTAGTCGGGCACTGGGAACACGGCCCGCTCCTTTTACTACAAACATGAAAGATATACACAAGTTCACTTGCATAAGAATTCCCACATGCAAATCAGCATAAGATAATGACAAATTAAAAAGCATCCTGAATCAAAGGACTAATTTTTTTTAAAAATAAATACAGTATGCCTTTAAATCAAACAAGAAAAGGTCACCAAAGAGAGTAGTTGGCAAAATAGATAAATGCTAACAGCCAATAAACATGTGAAAATATGCCCGACCTCATTAGGAAATGCAAATCCAAGCAATTAGTTTTGTTCCTGTCATATTGTATGGGCCAAGTGCATGTTAACTAAACCTGTATGGATGGCAGTTTTATCAATGCTGCCAAACAAAAAGCGCTCAAACCCTTTGATTTAGGAAAAGGACTTGGAGGAAGTTTGACTGCATAGCTTGGTAAGAAAGGGAACAAATTTGCCTGGTGAGCATAGCATTTATGTGAAGGCAGCGACAGCACCGGTCAGTCAGAACAATTGGGTCAACTGTGGGATGTCCACAGGAACAAAACTCTGCAGGCACCAGAGTAGGCAGCTGTGTTTGCTGAAGTGTGTCTAATATGCGTCAGCGTGTGCAAAGAAAGCAGGCGTGGAAGGGCCTGCTCTGCCCTTCCTGGTCAGGTACTGAGACCTGGATCCCATCTCTCTTCTGTTCCATCTCAAGTGCACTCTGCTCCACCAGCATCCAGAGCCTTTGGAGCTCCCAGGACCCTCAGGCTGGTCCATGGGAGTGAGAAGAGATGGCCCTCCTGCTTGACCCTCCTGAGGCCCACACTGAGGACAGAAGACCAGTGTGGTTTGGCTCCATCTCCTTTCCTGGTTTACAATAGACTCAGTCATTCATGTTCTCTAATTCACCACGGTGATGGATAAGCTAGCTTCCTGTTGGCCGATACCTGCTATTTCTAGGGCGGGGTCCTGACAAGTTGTCTTAGTTAGGTTTTCTATTGTTATGAAGACATACCATGACCATGGCAACTCTTACGAAGACAATAATTGGGGTGATTCACTTTCGGTTTCAGAGGTTCCGTCCATTATCGTGATGGGGAGCATGGCAGCGTGCAGGCAGACGTTGTGCTGGGGCTGAGAGTGCTGTGTCTTGCAGCCAACAGGAAGTCGACTGTGACACTGGGTGGTATCCTGAGCATAGGAAACCTTAAAGCCCGCCTCCACAGTGACACACTTCCTCCAACAAGGCCACACCCACTCCAACAAAGCCACACCTCCTAATAAGCCCCTCCCTATGAGTCTATGGGAGTCACTTACATTCAGACTCCACACAAGTCCATAAAGGAGCGCAGCACAACCTACCCAACACCTACTCAGTCTCTAATTCAATGTGTTCAGGAGAGAAATCAGTCCATGCCAGGATGCTGGTCCCTAAGGTGAACAGAAGCAGGCAGCCCTCACTAATCTGGAGCTTGAGGTCAGCAGGGCCACACCTATGTTTGTGGCAAGAGCATGGAGGATAAGTCCTGGGGTGCTGAGGTCATCTTCCAGGAGGGACCCTGTGAGCAGTGGGAGGCTAAAGGGAGCGATCTGTTAGACCAGAACACAGGCATCACAAGGGCTAGCCTGTGGGGAGACCCTTGTGGATGCAGAGCTGAGGGGTACAGGTGGGTAAGGCTAAGGGGAGACCAAGTGCAGCAGGGCCTTATCTGCCAATGAACTACTTGAGAAACGAGGAAGGCCTCGCTGGGGCATGGAGTGTGCTAAGAAGCCTAAGCCAGAGTCAGGTTGGAGGACAACCTGAGGGAGGGAGCCGAAGCCCTATGCGTCAAGACAGGGCTGCGGTGATCTCACTAACTAGAGCACCCTGTAACCGGAGAGCAAGGCGGAGCCTCTGACCTAGGGAGCGCAGGTGCTGCTCAAAAGAGGACGCGCCTCACCACTCACGTTACCCGAACACATGGGAAAAGGGCCCCTAGG
The DNA here is from genome assembly GCA_004026605.1 of Ondatra zibethicus. Lineage (NCBI taxonomy): Eukaryota > Metazoa > Chordata > Mammalia > Rodentia > Cricetidae > Ondatra > Ondatra zibethicus. The sequence continues at coordinate 228,919 of PVIU01001194.1, read as the reverse complement.
AAATGTAGTTCAGCCCCTCCAAGCTAACCAGCATTAGGCCACCATCCCAGTCCCATCCCACGACCATCCCAACACAGTCCCTGTGATATGTGGGCTCTGGTGCCCCCTTGTGGAGAGGTCTGAGACTTGCCTTGGGAAGTCAGGAAGCTTGACTGCACGACACACCCAAAAAGCCTGGAAATGCCACTCGGGACTTTAGGGTCAGTATGCTATGCCTCCCGTGTTTCTTCAATCTTCTCACTAACTAGAGCACCCTGTAACCGGAGAGCAAGGCGGAGCCTCTGACCTAGGGAGCGCAGGTGCTGCTCAAAAGAGGACGCGCCTCACCACTCACGTTACCCGAACACATGGGAAAAGGGCCCCTAGGAAATGGTCTGCATTCGCCAAGACTGCTCTGAGCCTCGCGTCTTCAGGACTGCAGCTCATTAGTCCGAATCTCAGACGTTTCCAGTCTTCCTCTGAAGGCCTGCGGAGAAGGCGCTGCACCTTCCTGTCAACGGCACGCCTCCCACTTGAAAGGAGAGGCAACGTAGCTGGAGCCATACATGAGTGATCATGGCCCACGAACATAGATTCAGATTAACTTCATGTTCCCTCATGGTACATATCATGAAATTTTATTTTATTTTTTTTAACTTTAAGTGTGTGTATGCACGCGTGTCCGAGTGTGGGTTTGTGCCCGAGATGTCAATGCTGGCAAGGGCAAAAGTGTCAGATCCCTGGATGTGGAGTCGGGCAGTTGTGAGCCTCCTGACACAGGTACTGGTAAGTGTGGAGCGAGGTTCCAGGACTTTCCGCACCTCCTTTACTGACCTTCCCCCTCTGTTCTTTCCTGTCCCCTCTGATACACACTCCTGTGTGCTCACCGTCATGTCGTCTGCTCAGAAGATTGGGAAGCAGGCTCCTTCTCCACGTGTGCAGATCTCACTCTGGACCTCTCGGTGTCTGGCACGGCCCACCCCTTGCTGCCATGGAAGAAAGCCGTCGTTTCCTATCACCACTGCCTGGGCTCCCTGCCACCTGCTCCTTCCGGTGTAAGGGTGTTCTTTCCACCTTTTCAATATGCTCTTGTTCCCTGGAGTCTGGAATGCTTCCACAAGTGCCTGACTGGATGTAATGGGAGAGCGGAGAGCGCTCCTATTGGTCAGGACTTAGTGGGAGAGAAGAGAGCGTTCCTATTGGTCCCGACTTAGTGGGAGAGAGAGAGAGAGAGAGAGAGAGAGAGAGAGAGAGAGAGAGAGAGAGAGAGAGAAAGGGGGGAAGAGCGCTCCTATTGGTCCTGACTTAGTGGGAGAGAGGAGAGCGTTCCTATTGGTCCATTTCAGTTCTGTAAATGTGCACTGATTTCCCACACTCTATGTGACAGGTTCTACTGAGTGCTGCACATGGGTCCTGGCTTAGCCCTGGTGGCACTGCTCCCCATGAGCACCCCATCTGCAGGGAGGCGAGGCTTCAGTGGGACCTGGATTTCACAGTAGTCTGTGCTCACAGACTCATTGGCTAACTGATGTTAATGGTGTAACGTGAAACCTCAATACACACACACACACACACACACACACACACACACACACTACAAACACACAAACACCATACCATGCACACTTACACACACCCCATGCACACACATATACACGCATTACACACACACACACACACACACACACACACACACACACACACACACACACAGCATCCTATCATTCAATAAGTTCCCAGGAGCAAAGGAGGTAAAGGAACGCTGTCTGTCTTAGCATAGCCATGATCTTCTTACTTAAAGGAGCACAAAATGGTAGTTATGCTCCATGTAAAAATTCCAGGCCCTTAGCACTTGATGGGTCTGTTACCCAGTGTAGCACATTTCCAGACTGCAGCCTTCTGGAGCCAGGATCCCCGTCCATCTCATGTGCAACTGGCTGTGCCTCTAGCATCTGGTACTTGAGGGCACACGCTGTAAGCGCTCATCAGCTGAGCCCGGGCGTCCTGAAATGAGCCGTTTCTGCCCTAGCTGTGCCCAGCTAGCTTCTTTCCCTCCCTGAAAGGCTGTACTTCTTGCTCTAATGAGCTGGCTGCTCCTCCAGGGAAGCCAACTTAGATGGTTTCTATCTGAGTAGAAGTTAGTCCCCAATGATTCTCTGGTTCTCCACCTTGACCGTCCCCCAGGATCACACAAGTGGCTTTGAGAAGACCTGGCCCACTCTGGAGAACCTGCTGTGACAGGGCCGGGTGCAAGGATCTCAGGTCCCTCCCAGGGAGCCATGGTGGGGAACGGTTACTTGGTCCATCCTCAAAGCACTGGCAGCTTCTAGGAGATCAACTGATTAGCAGGAGCTCCTGCTCTGGAGGCCTGAAATCATTTGCTTGACCCAGTTTTATGGCTTTCAGGTCCAGGCAACAGCTGGAGCCAGACTATTAAGCTGGGAAGCGTTGCTTAATTGAGAGCCACAAGGGGTTTCTTTACCAGAGAGATGGAAGGATTCACGCTGGCCTTTCCATTGTCTGTGGCTTCTCGAGAAGGCTCCCTAGGTCTTTAAAGCAGTCTGGGCCTCTAGAACAGACCCTGCCCCCCCCCTCCCCAGTCTACAACTGACTGTAGAATCTTCTTTCTCACAAGGGTCCTATAACCAACCGAAGGTCGTCAGTCAGCCTGCCCGTCATCACCTGCTCATTTCTGGGTTAACCGGATTCATTGAGGCTGTTCCTGTAGAGGCAAAGGCTGGACATTTAGGTAAAATGCTGACATGGTTCCCATGACTCACGACCAGGCACACCCTACCGCACTGCACCGTTCCTGGGATATCAGGCAGAACCAGAAAGGGATTTCATGCCTGCCCTTACTTTACGAACAGCTGACCTTGCCAGGTCAGACCTCACAGGTGAGTGATCTCAAGGTCCCTGGGTCCTCCTGCAGAAGCATCGGTCAGGGGCAGGGCTGTAAGACAAAGACCTGCCAGGCTCCTGGAAGCTTACAGTGTCCTAGATGAGAGCTAACAAGACAGCCAGACTTTCAGTCCCAGAGAATTCCACCGAACAGCCCTGAGTCTAGAAGTGGATCTTGCCCACGTGAAACATCCAGGAGACAGGTTTCTGACACTGTCACATCAGCCTGCTGAGGCCATGTCCCAGAACCCGTGAAACTGAGAGATGACAGATTGTGGGGTCTGGGGTTTATTGCGCAGTAAAATATGCATACTATGAATATTATTAATTACATTAACATAAAACTGACTTTAATTTCCAGCATCCCGGACTGAAACAGTGTGCTCATTAAACAGCAATTTCCTATTTGCCCTTCCCTTGGTCTCCACATTCTCGATTCCCGACTGCACAGCACCTTCCGAAGCTCTCCCACCACTCTGCCCAAGGCCCCCCTCACGGCTCCTTCCCGAGCCCTCTCCATTCCCCTGCTTCCCTGGCCCTCATTCCTATTCTTCCCCTGCTTTCATCAATGCTCTTTCCCCTGGGCACACCCACCTTCCCTCTGCCTGGCAGCCAGCTCTGTGTCCTGAGGACGTTGTCTCCCCTGAGGGGCATCGTGTAGCAGCATTTAGTTTCTGAGTGGCGTTTTCCCCCCACTGGTGTGATGCTCTCAGGCTTCTCGTGTGTTGGAATTGCTACCTGCTGGTATTTATCAATCCCATCTCTGCTGTGAATCGTGCTGTGGACACTCATGGGCATGCTCCTGTTTGCTGCTGTTGCCTTTCTCATTTGTTCAGTGGCAGTGAACAATACAGGACGACACTCGGCTCCCAAAGGAAATGGTCATTAACTGTGTGCATGGATCCCAGAAAGTACCATCGGCTCTTTTACATTCTGCTTCCTACCCACAGTAGCTGTGGCTGAGTAAGGGATGAAATGGACAATCTGGTGTGGCACACACTAGACTTCAAAACAAGCCCCTGTTTGGAATGGCTCTGCTCGGCTCCTCTTCCTCCAGATGTCTACACTCTGCCATGCCCTGTTGCCTGGGGTCCTGGGCTGGGGAAAACCAGGCTCAGAGTTTCCTCCTGTCCCTGATCAGAACTGGCCATAAAAGAAGGGTTTTTCAGGTGTTCCCTTGGGGGGCAGTTCTGTGGCCTGTGGGGTGGCTGATGGGATCTTTGAGTGGAGAGTCGCTCTCAGAAACATGAATGAAAAAGCAGATGCAATAATTTCCTAGAGAGAGAAGCTTAATTGTTTTGAAATCATTTCTCTTGAGCACTTGGAAACATCCCAGAAGTAAAACAGCAGGTTTTAAATTAAACGAGAGCTTACTCTGGAGAGAGTTTCTGCACTGCTGGCCATGCTCAAGAAGGGGTGGGGGATCTAAGAGCAATGGAATAAATGAGGTGGGGAGGCGTGGGAACCTGTGTGCTGGCACGGTCTGCCGGTCTGCCGTGAGATCCGAGAGTATGAGCACATTTTTGCTGTGATGGGTTTGTTTATGGAGTTGCTGGCCAGCTCCAGGAGAGGGAGGCCAGTGAGCATTGTTTTCCATACCTATAGGAAGCTGATGATGGGGGGCTGCCCTGGCTCAGCCCTGGACGCACTTCAGAAAGTGCCATGTGTTTAGTGAGTGCCTTAGAGTGGCCTGGGTAGGAAGCAGGAAAGCGAAAGGGACAGAGGCAGGGACAAAGGCAGGTCCCAGATGTCACCAGTGTTAGTCTTTTTCTGTGGCTGTAATGACTCACCCGGACAACGACAGCTTCAGGGGGGAAGGCTTTCCTTTGGTTCGCAGCTTTCTGCTCTGGCCCCTCAAGGTGCCGAAGTTAGGGCGGCAGGAATGTGAGGTGGCTGATCCTGTGTTCTCAGAAGCAGTGAAGGATGAAGGCTGACATTCAGCTGGTTTCCTCTGCCCCAGGAGGAGCTAGCAACACAGAGAGGTTGGCTTAGAGCTAAAGCCTGGAACAGAGGGGCTGCATCATGCATGCCCTGCTGAAAACAGATAACAAAGCATATTATAGGAAAGGGCTTCAGTGGGAACCCGTTAGCTAAGGACATTGGTACCAGTGTCGCAGGGAACCCTCTGGCCCTAGGATAAAGTCTGGCTGCTCTCAGCCTGCATCTCAGCCCATTCCAGGTGATGTGCTAATGACAACACAGGCGGGGCTCAGTAAGCCTGCTGTTGTCTCCCAGGCCCTTGCGGACATGGTCTTTCTGCATCCTGCATCCCATCTAGCCTTTTCCATTAGGAGCCCAGGCCCCTACTCTCCTGACTGCTTAGATTTGCTCAGACATCTTCAACAATCAATGGTGTAAGTGTTTTATAGTGTGTGTGTGTGTGTGTGTGTGTGTGTGTGTGTGCGCGCGCGCGTGCGCATGCACGCGTGGGCATGCACACATTTGCTAGGAATTAAACCACTGACCTATGTCCCAGTTCCAAGCTTCCCTTCCTTCCCTTCCTTCCTCCCTCCCTCCCTCCCTTCCTCTTTCTCTCCCTCCCTCTTTTCTTCCTTCCTTTCCTTTCTCCCTCCCTTCCTCCTTCCTTCCTTCTCTCCCTCCTTCTCTCCCTCCTTCTCTCCCTCCCTCTTTCCTTCCTTCTCTCCCCTTCCCTCCCTCTCTCCCTCCCTCTTTTCTTCCTTCCCTCCATTCTTCCCTTCCTCTCTTGCTCCCTCCCTCCCTCCGTCTACCTTCTCTCCCTCCTTCTCTTTCATATTCTTTCCATCCAAACTGAGCTCTTCTTCCTTGCCTCAGCCTCCTGAGCAGCTGTGGCTATAATTCTGCGTGTTGCTAGCCCTGTCTGTTGAATGTGTTTTGTTTTGCTTGAGACAGGGTCTTTTGCAGCCTAGGCTGGCCCCGGGAGCTGGCCTCCCATGCGTGGGTTACACACAGCCATCACTGCACGCAGCCTGTTGAATAGTTTTTGCAATGTGTACTATGCTAGGAATTTCATTCTTAAATATGTATTTGAGGTTATTCTGTTAGTTCAAGGGATACCTGGCAAGATTTAGGAACTTGCCTAAAGGGCTGGGCACCAGGCTCAAAAATTCAGGTTGTTATTGCTGGAGCCTGAGCCACCACACAAGAACACAGTCCTCACGAGCCAACAGCTTCTGGGGAGACTGAAAAAGGAAAAGAGTCCTGGAGAGAGTTTCCCAGAGAAAAAGCCACACTAAATTTTTTCCTGACTCTATACTTTGGCTTTATTTATTCTGTTATTATTATGGGGGGGGGGGACCTGCACCTCACACAAACTTAGCGAGCTCTCTGCCACTGAGCTGTCTATCTCATTCTCTTCTTACTTTTCATTTTGAAGCAGGTTTCATTCATTTGTCCAGGCTATCTTTGGTCTCACTCACAGCTCAGGTAAGCCTTGAACTTGAATCCTCCTTCCTCAGTCTCCAGAGTAGCTAGGATTACAGACCTGTCCACTAGACCTGGGTTCGGTTCTAAGCGCTGTACAAAATTCCTTGCTTCCCATCCTGGAGTTAAAATGTACAATTTTGTTCTTGCAAAAAAAAGTCCTTTAAATAAAGGAAGCCATCACCCAACTGTCATTATATTATTATGGGTTTATTTTTTTCCTTATCATATGAGAAATACCAGCACATTGCAAAGAGGGTAAGATAAAACCTTACAAGCAAGTCAAAATAGATCTTATTTTAATTTTAATTGACAAATTGTATATATTTGTAGAGTACCACGTGATGTTAGGATACCGCTATCCACCGTGGGGTGCTGAAATGAGGATAATTAATCCATCTGTAATCCCAGTATTTATTGCTCCTTTAAAATCTCTGCTGGTTTTGAAACACACAGTGGATTGTCATTAACTATCACTGCCACGTCTTGTAACAAATCACACAATCTATTTCTCCCATCTGACATTTGGTACAAACCATCACCATCTATTTCTCCCACCTGGCTTTTGGTACCCCCTAACAAGTCTTTTCTGCACAAAGCAATTAGCATAGTTATTTGTTGCCTGTCCCTTCAACTTTTCCTCTTGTGTAAAAATGTTACAAATGCCATTATCAGCATCTGGAGTTCTGGAATCTGCAAGGACATCAGGTCATCAACATCTCTGTGCCACTTTCCTCTGGTGCTAGGTAGATTTTTCATTAACAAAATGAACCCTAAAATTCATCCTTGTTTGCTGCAGCCTGCATATGCGGATGCTGGACTCAGCATCATTGTTACCACAAAGGTCTCAATTAATTGTTCTCTAACTGGAACTGAGGGGTGCAAGCCAGGAACTACACCCCATCAGGCCAGCATGTTCCCATAATAAGCCAAGCAGTGAGCAAATACTGTCTAATAAACTGGACTGGTTCATTACAATATGAGAGTATATGAAATTTCTGTATGGAAATAATTGGATTATTGGAAAGAAAAATTGGCTTCTTCTGAGGCAGCACTGTTAATCCAGGCTGCAGAATATACTCACTTTACTAACAACAGCGATTGGGCTTAACCTTGGCATTCAAACTTAACTGGTCTCGGTAATTCCTCCATCAGCATGTTTTTTTTGTTCTTTGTGTCCCGTGATGCTGAGGACCAAAGCAAGGGCCTCCTGAACTCTAGGTAAAATACTCTTTTTGAGCTGCATCCCTCGCCCTAAGGCATTTTAAAAGAGTGCACCCCAAGAAATTATAACTAAGCCCATGCAAACAGGTGCCTACTTATAAATTTATAATGTATAAAAACACTTCTTGGCCCTACTTTGAATTTATTCCCATCTTGCTCGGTGGGATGAGCAAGCTAATTTGAAGAAACTGACAAGCTGAGATAGAAAAAATAATTTTTTTTGCATGGTTTTACCCTTGCTCATTTTATAAGCAGTCTTGATCAGGGACCTTAAAGCCAGTACAGAAAAGCCAATTTTACGCCTATCTTACTTATGAAAATGGCTGCAATGATCTTAGCAAGATGTGAATAGATGGAGCACCACATTGTATGAGAAAATGATAATAACTGATATGCAGGGACCCAAGGTTTCATTTAAGAAAGCCTAAAATTTGACAATTTTTGGAAAAAAGGACTTATCTCTGAAGAGTCTAATAAAATTAGCCACTCGCTATGAAGCTAGGAGCCTTCTTACCTAGGAGCACCAGAGGATGTTTCTAATGCCACCTGATGGATTGTGTGGACGCTGACTGTCCCCAAGGGGCCTTGTGTTGAAGGATTGACCCCATGCCTAAGGAACTCCTGGGAGATGGCGGGACTGTCCCCAACAAGCTTAGCTTCTTTTGTTCTACTTGGGTGGAAACATGATTAGGAGGAGTGCAGCCCCTGGCAGTAGCCGCTCTGACCTGCGGCTGTCGGGACCGCATCACTCGGAGTTTCTTAGCTTAGAGTTTAGGTGCCTGTGGCCCAGGGCCCAGCAGCTAGTGCTACGGCCAGGGCTTAGGACAATGAACACTTAGTTACTGGTGTTACAGCTCCCCCTCAGGCTGAAGCCGGTAACTCGGCATGGCTTTGCAGAGTTCTTCCAACAGCCAGGGCTAGACGCTCTTCCGTGGCCTCAGCTCTCCACGATCTCTGACGCTTACTTGCGTTCTTGGTCCTCTGTGAGCTTCACCGTCTGCATTCTGTCCTCCACTGGCTCTCGTCTCCTCAGTTCTCGTGTTGTCCTTCATGGCTCAGCTCGCTACGGTTTCTGCACCAGGACGCTCTTTGGAGCTCATCTTCTACCTCCTCCTGGGCTCTGCTAAGGATGCCCTACCCTGGGAGTTGATTGTTCTTTGTGTGAGAGGCACAGCCCACTCGAACGTTGACAAAAGCTCACGATTCAGTACAAAAACCACGTGGAGGAGAATTGTTGGAGCTTAAGCTGCGTTGCGAGGAACAACTGTTCGGTAGAGCACTCCTGCTCTTGGCACTCAGGAACATTAGCTGCCGTGTGCGGGAGAAGTCCTCCTCCTCAGCCAGGCTGAAGACCGCTGCGTTGCCCTCCGCGGTGCTTGTGAGCGGGGTAACCTGCGGCAGATCTAGGCAGAGTCGTTTCAGGGTCATTGAACTAGGTATGGCCAAAGCAGAGCTCTTTTGATGACAGTTAGGGGAGTCACCAATCTGATTACATCCACTATTGCTAGGAGTCTTAGCAGGGGTCATCCTTGTGGATTCCTGGCAATTTCCCTAGCACCAGGTTTCTCTCTAACCCCATAATGGCTCCCCCTAGAGGGTTTTTCACACCGTCCACAGCCAGGACTGTCCTGATGGCAGCTTGGGGAACAGGGGAAGGAGTGGCCTCTATGAGAAGGGTGCTGTTGACGCTGAGATCGCCTCCCGCCCTGTGCTGTCTTCCAGGAGCGACATCATATTGTCCATCGTCGCCGTGGACTCAGGAACTGTGCAGACAACAGCCACTCCCATCGAGCTTTCGAGCTTTCGTCTCTGCCTGTCCTGCTGCCGTCATCCCTGGAACGGGCTGCTGTGGCCAGCCAATCAGGAAAGGTCAGACAGCTGTCAATCAAGCAGCTAAACTGCCCCTGACAGACAACTGAAAAAGGAACAGCATGAAGAGGTGTTTACAATAAAGATTAAAGATGCAGTGAACTTTCTGTAGGAATACTTCACCTCTGGCCAAACAGCCCCACGGAGGCTCAGGTCGTTGTGTTTCAGTTCCTTGACGTGTGGAGCCCAGTGAAAGGAGCTGAGATCACTGAGGAATATTCAACCCTTCCCTCCGCTCTTTTCCTTCTTTCCTGCCAGGAGCCACTGCTTCCTCATGAACTCAAAAAGCAGAGGTGAGACTAGAGCACAGGTGGGGGTCTGTGGACTAGAGCACAGGTGGAGGTCTGTGGACTAGAGCACAGGTGGGGGTCTGTGGGACTAGAGCACAGGTGGGGGTCTGTGGACTAGAGCACAGGTGGGGGTCTGTGGACTAGAGCACAGGTGGGGGTCTGTGGGACTAGAGCACAGGTGGGGGTCTGTGGACTAGAGCACAGGTGGGGGTCCGTGGACTAGAGCACAGGTGGGGGTCTGTGGACTAGAGCACAGGTGGAGGTCTGTGGGAAAGTGTAACAAAGCTGGTTATCCTCTGTTTGCCATCTTTGCACACCCCAACCAAGGTGCACAAGAAAGTGTTGGAAGATGCTCTCAGAGTCCTCAACAATTCTAAGAGAGGAAAGGCCAGATCCTCATCAGGCCATGCCCTAAAATCATCGTTCGGCTCCTAATTGTGATGGCGAATTATGGTCACATTGGCAAATTTGGAATCATTGATGACCACAGAGCTGGGAAAAATCATCGTGACCCTCCCAGGGAGGCTGAACAAGTACAGAGTGATCAGCCCTAGATTTGATGTGTAGCTCAGAGATTTAAGAAGATGACAGAAGATCCCCCTACCATCCTGCCATTTTGGCTGCATTGTACTGACAACCGCAGCTGGCTTCATGGAGCATGAAGAAGCAAGACAAAAGCACACAGCATGCAGGAGGGATCTTTTCCCTAGAGATGTAAAACAAATACACAAAAAGGCTCTGTGGACTGGGCACAAAAAAAAGTAGTTATCTCGGGCGTTTTGTTACTGACAGAGGCCTAAACGCTGGGTTAGGTGGGACATCCGTTAGGAGTGTCTGCCAGCATACTAAGAAGGCATTTCTAGTCACAGAATGTTTAAGTATCTGCTTTAAAATTAGCAGCAAGATAAGATGACCCATTTTATGATTGCCACTTTCCCAAAGCGGTATCATCATCTCTGCGTTGTAAATGCTTATCTGTATATCCACAGATAAGTGCAGCTCTTATTCATGAATGAAACAGAGACATCACAGAAAACCCTAACTGGTCAGAATGCAGAGGAGAACCGAGTGTGGATGCTCAACTCCAGCTGATACGTCTGCAAGGCAACCCCATGCACCTATGGCTCCAGAAACACTGATTAAGGGGACAGAAAAACTGTAAGAGCCAGATGCTCAGGATGCCTGCTCTGAGATCGTTCTCCGATCAACAGCACGGCAGCCTCCATAGAATCTGAGCTGCCTAAACAAGGCAATATTAGTTGGCATGTCAGAGGGAGACCTCACAAAACCCCGCCCCTAGATGAAGACCTGCAGATAGGTAATGACTGCTGAGCAGGAGAGTCACTGTGCTTCAGGAATGAGCCCCTGATGAGTTATTTGATTCCAAGTGGGCAGTCCTGGAGACACGTATATAAGAAGAACACTAACTGGATTCAGCAAGATGTGTGTGTGTGCGCTCGACTAGGTGTGTGTGTGTGTGTCTAAAACAATGGTAAGGAAGAAGAGATTATGGGTTTGAGATGGAGTGGGGGATACAGGAGGCTTTGGAGGCGAAAGAGAGGGGTGAAATGATGTAAACACAGAACTCATGTATGCAATTCTTTTTTTTTTTTTTTTTTGTTTTTCGAGATAGGGTTTCGCTGTATCTATCGAACCTGTCCTGGAACTAGCTCTTGTAGACCAGGCTGGCCTCGAATTCACAGGGATCCACCTGCCTCTGCCTCCTGAGTACTGGGATTAAAGGCGTGTGCCACCACCACCCGGCTAATGTATGGAATTCTTTACGAATTTTTAAAGGGGAAATAAATCAGCAGTATGTAATTTAAAAGAGAGAATTAATTTGTATATAATTATTAGGGAAACATTAAAGTATATACATTATTGGAAAGGAACATGTTTAGTAATATGGCTATATATAAAGTTAAATATATTAACAACAAACATGACAATATAAAAAAATTTCATGTAAATTACCTTACAGTATGTCTAAAAGATATTTTTGAAACCCATACATACAAAACCTATACACATAAGGACATTTTAATAAAAACAAAAATAGATGGCAAGGTGGGTACAGCATCACACAGGGAGAAAGTCTCCCTGCTGCGTTTCTTTTTTTCCCATATTCTTTTATTTTTTTCCAATCCCTGCTGCATTTCTAGAGCTAATGCAGCTCCAGACAGAAGAACTTCTAAGTGACTTGTGCCCTGAAAATCAATGGAATTGTGTTGACAGCTCTAACAGTTTGTATATGTATGAATTTTTTTAAAGTAGTTTTTAAACATAAAAAAATACCATCTGTAAAAAGAAATTATTTCTTTCTGATTTGGAAGCCCTGGTTCTTTTGTCTTGCTAAGTGCTCTGGCTAGGATATAAATTGCTTAAATTGCACAACGACTTTGCTTAGACTCACATGTCATAAGATTTTTTAAAAGAGCATACAAATTTGTTGTAATTTTATCTTTAATATATAAGAAACAAGCTATAAATTGTACAGTAGTTTTTATACAAAATATATATTTCCATTTTATAAAAGCAAGCAATACTTGATGCATATGGAAATAGTCTTATTTTGTTTCTAGTCTAAAGTTACATAAAATCCAAAATAAAATATGAATTCCAAGAGCAAGGGAGACATTGGAACTAAGTGTTGTAGCTCCACTGGCTCCTGAAGGCTGTAATGTAGGCCGGTTCCGCTGATTTCATGAGTAGGCAGGCGTTAGCATGGACCTATGCTATTTTTTTCCCATCACTTATTAACCCACATTTGCAGAGGATTTCCCCATCAGGCGTGTCCCAGTGTCATAACCACAATCCCACGTTAGTTCTGTTCTCGCTTTCACACGCTTGTTGGTGAGGAAGGCCATGGCTGGAAAATTCCTGTGTTTCTACAAAACACGCCCTGTACCAAGGGATTCAGAAAACAAGCATGATTGAGGAAATGTCCCACATCTTTGAAGCACCTAATTGAATGCTCCCTTTGCTGAGCATTGGTGGGGAATCTGGCACAGCGTCCTTGGCGTCTCCCGGCAACTCTTCATCAGCAAACCCCTGCTGACTTTGAGATGCTGGAAGTGTTTCCTCTTGGGGCGTTTCAGTTGGAACTTCAAGCACCTGTTTGGTATTCTCCTGGTCCAGTGTGGTGCTTGGTGACATCTATGGTGAAGTGTCTTTTAGTTCTATCGATCACATAGTATCATCCACCTGTTTGTTTTCAGAATCTCCATCTTGCTTTGAACTTAGGTCTTCGTGATCTCTCCCGGATGGAGAGAGTTCAGGTGTCCTAGAGTGGGTTCAAAGCCATCCTTACCTTTTCAGGTGTCAAGACTCGGAGGAAATCAATCCCATGTTCTCCTTGTAACAGAAAACAGCTGTCTTGGGTATAGGGCTTTTAACAACGGAGTAAAGCTCAGCTGTTGAAGTATTTCTATAGTTTGCTTCCATGGCAGGGTCCTTTGAATCATCTCTAAGCTTAGGTGGACGTTTCTCTGTTTGGGGACTTGGAGGATGTTTTTTACAATCAGAACATCCAAGTTCTATGTTCCTCATTTTTGAAAATGGGTTTTCATTGTGTTTTGTTATTTTCCATTTTCACTGATATTATTAGTTTTTTTTTGGGGGGGAGTAGTTCTGCTTATTAATCTTCCTGCGTAAGCACACACAGTGTCCCCCTGTCAATGTCACCCCCAGCAGTGTACTCCCTGGACCTCCTCCTCATTTTTAAATACCTGCAGCCTCACCTGAGGACCATATTGGATGACTGGATTTGATACATCTGTTGGCTACACTTTCGCAGCAGGTTGCATTCATAAATACCAGTAGGTATAAATCTCTGCCTTCTTTTATACTCCATTTCTTGACAAGGGGCCTGCTTGCATTCTTTGCTTTCAGTTGGAGACATGCACTTTTTTTCTTTTATGTCTGTGCAGCCCTCAGAACAGTCGTATGAACCAGAAAGCAAGCTGGAGAAGTTTAGATAGTGGGCGCGGGGGCCTATGATCCTTCTGTGCTTACACTGTGGAAGTCTCCTACTTTCACTTTATTTACAGAAAGACATTGGCATTGATTCCACTCCATCACACCAGAAACAATTTCTTTTGGGCAATTCGGAGTCAACTGAACATTAAGTATCAAAGAAAAGTTGCCTGGAACAGCTACATTGTCTCAAGCAGGGAACAGACTTCCTTCCACGGGAGCAGAGGACTGAGAGCTTGTCTTTGTGTGTCATCTTTGAAAGGGACATCTGATTATCAGCTGCAGAAGGCTGTCTCTCTTTAAGGTGAGTAGCATTTGTATTAGACAAGCACGGAGCAGAGGTGGCAGAGGTGAGATAATCAAGGGGACTCCTCCTGCCTTAAGTCTGACCCTTTTATTTTTCTGAGGGAACGCTTCTCTTCCCCGCGGATCCTGAGCTGCAGATGAACTGTTGCAGCTGCCTTGTTCACCAGCACCATGGCTGCGCTGGGCTCTGTGTCTGTGGTAGACCCGTCTTTTATCTTCTGCTTCAGTGGCTGCAGCACACTCTATTTTCCAGACATGACGTCTACTTTACCATCATCTTGTAGATCCACTCAGAACATCTTCGCATCCTTTGCCACCTTTTCTCCCATCTTTTGATGGTGTTTATATAAATTTCTTCAAAATTAAGTTCATCAAAAAACATATTAGGAACCACTTAGATTGGACAATATTACCAGAGTACAGCGGGAGGCTCCATAAAACCTGCAGCCCTGGAACAGATAACGTCAGCGTGCGTCGCTGTCTTAGGGTTTCCTCCCACAGATTGCGTCAGTGCGCGTCGCTATGGGTTCATCGCTGTGAAGAGACACCATGACCATGACAACTCTTAGCAAGGAAAATATTTAACTGGGGCTGGCTGACAGTGCAGAGGTTTAGTTCATTGCCATCATTGCAGAAAGCATGGCAGTCTGCAGGCAGACATGGTGCTGGAGAAGGACCCAAGGGTTCTACATCTGGATCCATAGGCAGCTGGAAGAAAGAGTAAGGCACTGGGCGTGGCTTGAGCTTCTGAAACCTCAAAACCCACCCACCCCCAGTGACACACTTCCTCCAATAAGGCCACAACTACTCCACCAAAGCCACAAATCCTAATCTTTTTGAAAAATGCCACTCCCTATGAGCCTATGGGACCATTTTCTTTCAAAGTACCACAGTTGCCTAATATTCTTTGGTATTTGAATTTTCAAATAGAAACCGTTGCTGAGAAGACTTTCAGAATGACTCTTCATCGACACCTATACTGACTGTTGGATCAGGACTACTGACAATATCTTCCTAAAAATAAAAGTTAATTCGGTGATTTGGTCTGCAAACACATGAAACATTGTGTGAAATGGGCCAGTGGTTGACACATCAATGTTCTGCTTCAGCACTGTCTGCTGTCCTTCGTGGCTGGGAAGTTGGTCAGGTGCTGGGGGAAATCACCTTCCATGTCTGCTACCATGTCCTTCGCCATCCATTATAACTAGCCTCTCTTGTTTCCTTCTTCGTGTTCCACCATACTCACGCATGCATTTGTCTGTATATACCTATATTGCTGGCTAGATTCCGCAAAAGAAAAGGAACAAGTGGGGCCTTCTGAGGCTGTTTTTGTAAGCGTGAGGAGTTGGAATACTCTGAGCTTTTTCAGACGGTCTTGATTACTCCTCTCCACCATGGGATGCCTTTGTTCTCTGCCAGCGCGGAACTCAGTCTGCACTGAGCCTTAATGTAGCTGTGAAAACTTCCACAAAACAGACCTCCTCGGAGCAGGAAGGATGCTAGCCTCCCCAAGGTCCAGAGTCTATACGCTCTGTCAAAACTCTGCTGGAGGAACATGTTGTTGACAGCAAAGAGCTTTCATTCCACACAACCAGTCAGCTTCTTGTTTGCCCTCAGGTCTTGGCTATAACATTCTGACTCTTTTATGGAGACAGGGGTGTGTGCAGCCTAGGCTGGTCTTGCCCTCGAGCTCCTCTGCGTCCTCACTCACACAGCTGCTTCTGTGGTCTGAGAACTGGTATTCCCGACACATGCTACCACGCTCTACTCCCATGCTGACTCTTTTTAACAAGTTTTGAGGTGACTCAAATTCTTGTCACACAAACATTAGCTTGTTTGACATCAGGGCTTTATCATAGTGATGCTATTGACCCAGCCATATTTATTCATATGAACATCTTGGGTTTCACTTTGACTTATAGTCTACATTGAAGCTATTTAACGATCAATTATTAAACAACCTTGTTCATGCTCAAATATTGGGTCTTTGGGCAAACAGTTTTACATCCGCAAAGAAAGAGCCTGGGAGAAAATACTACATTAATGAGCAAACTGCATGGGCTCAGGCTGCAGTGTGCGTGGCCTCGGGGACTGTCTGACTTCTTTTTCTGTTGCTGTGATGGAACTCTCCGAGGATCAGCCCAGGAAGGAAGCTCTCTGCCATGCAGTGGAGATGACAGCAGCGAAAGCTCAGGGCAGTCGGTCGCATCGCACACACGGCCAGGAGGCCAGGAGAGACGAATGTCAGCGCTCAGCTCATCTCTTCTACGGGATGTGTCCAGGATCTCAGTCCGGGAGCTGTGCCACCTACAGTGGGCAAGTCTTCTGAACTCAGCCCAGTGAAGATAATCCCCGACAGGCCTTCCTCTCTTCACAGTGCTTCTAGATCTCATCAAGTCAGCAGCTGAAATGAATCACCACAGCAGGGACATGCCTTGCAAGTGGACATTTTAAAGACTCCCTAAATGACACCGGCTCTTCTTTCTCTGGCATAGGATGCTGACGATGCCTACTGATGTCTGTCTCTCAAAGGACTCAAAGTGATATGAAGGAGTGGCGTGGCTCTGCTTGGCAGAGGCTAATTTGTACTAAAGTAGGATGGAGGGGGAGGTTTACTGGGAGACTAACAGGTGCCCAGCTGCTATCTCTTTCAAAAACATGTGTTACTCCTTTGCCTGTTCCTTTACTTTTGCAAATGTCTATTCACCCCAAAACTTGCAACATAAGGCAAAAATAATGATCTTAAAAAACCCACACATGATTTCTCACTCTCCATCTCCTACTCCTGTAGGTATCTGCTGGGCTCAGCTGGATGGTTTTGGCTTGGGGTCTCTTGCAGCCTTGCAGCCCAATGGCGATGGTGGTGGCCTCTCTCACACGCCTCCTTGGCAATGCTAGTGTCTGGGATTTGGATAGGACCCAATCCCTGTGGTTTATAGGTCTCTGAAGCATGGCAGCTGAGTGAGCAAAGCCTTAGGAGACTGGGAGCTGGGGCTTCCTTCTCAGGGTCCGCTGTGATTCAGGGACAACACGAGCTCAGAGGGAAGGGGACAGCTCCCTGGGTCTGGATATGGGAACAAAGATGGAAAAAATTCTGTTTCTATTTTCTGAGCAACTTCTGGCCTCGTATGGTGCCTGGACTGAGAAAGACAAGCAGTATAGCAGTTGGGGATGCTTTGTCTCTTTGGAGACCTGAAGGCTTCATCTATCCGATGCAGCACGAATTCTAATTGGTCTTAATAATAAAAACCCGAAGGCAGATATCATGGGGGTGAAAGCAGAAAGATCAAAGAGGCAGACCAGCCAGCCACTAGTTCTGACCTCTATGGAATCCTCAGACTGAATGGGGTATCCTGTCTCGACAAGTGGTACAATCCACTCATCCGCTCCTTCACCCACTCAGCGAGTTTGCCATAGATACGTGTTGTGCTGGATAATTTTTGTGTCAGCATGGACAGAAGCTTGGCCTATCTGGGAAGTAGAAATCTTAATTGAGAAAATGCCTCCACAGGGCTGGTTTGTAGAAAAGTCGGTGGGGGCATTTTCTTGATTGATGATAGATGCTGGAGTACCCAGCTCACTGCGGCAGTGCCACCCCTGATGGTGGTCCTGGGAGCTATAAGAAAGCAGACTGAGCAGCAAACCAGTGAGCAGACTCTGCTTCAGTTCCTGGCCCTGTGCTCCTGCCCTGCTGGAGTTCCTGCCCTGCCTTCCTTCAGTGATGAACTGTGATGCGAACGGCAAGCTGCAAGAACCCTTTCTTCCATGAGTAGATTTTGGTCATGGTATTTTATCACAGCAATAGAAACCACAACTAAAACACAGGTGCAGTCCTTATGGCTGCATGATTTAATACAAAGCTGGGCCGTGTGACTCTCATCTTCTCGAGTGTGGAGAAGAAAGACACGCTGGCTGCCAGCAAGCGTAAAACTGCACCACACAGGTGAAGCTAGCGGCATCCATCTTCAGAGCCTCCAGCAGGCTGGCCTTGGGGGGTTGGTTGGAAGGCTTTGTTGAGGTTCTGCCTGGAGGAGATTTGCTGCAATATGCCTGCCTCCTTTGAAGCTGGTTGCTAGTGATTTCTTTCCAGCTGCCTTTCTTTCTCTCCCAAAGGAGGTCACAGGCTTCCAGACTGTAGTTACAGATGAGGACACTAAAGCAATCAAGGTGGGGGTGATTTTAGGGCATGTGCCAGGCTGGAAATAACTCTGTCCTTCAGGCACTTGTTTTTGCAGGCCCTGGCTCCCAGGGTGACGCTTTCTCCTCATGGAGCAGCGCCAGGGAAGATGCAGACCGGCCATTATCTCACAGTTCAGGAGAACCACAGGTTCCTGTCTCTCAGAGAGGAGAAGGAGAGGGCGCCTGCAGCCGGTGTGGAGGAACGACCTCAGTGACGTCCACAGTGAAGAGGGCAGATGGCAGAGCTGGGGAATCAGGTACACAGAAGAGCTAGCCCCGTTTACTGCAGTTCCCTCCAGAGGGTGCAGTGTGTCAGGCCCCAAGTCCACCGTGCAGTTTGTGGGGGGTAACCTCTCACCCGGCATATTGCTTATGCTTGGACCTGAAAGACCATATGTAAGGTTTTGGGTCAAAACTAGACTTCTCAGGACCAAAACATGCCCCCAAGCTACGGTTGGAGACGGAAGTGGAGTGGGGTCCAGACAATGTCAGGGCAGGTGCCAGACAATGTCCCAAGCCTAGGCAGGAATCAGGGCTGATGGGAAACATTCCGCTGCACTCCCAGTTGCTCCTCCTCAGAGGTCTATTGCCTTTCCCCTCCCTTAGGAGGCGTGGCCTCTACAGCTTTCTGGTCCTGGGGGTGTGGTCTCCTACACCTTTCTGGTCCTGGGGGTGTGGCCTCTACAGCTTTCTGGTCCTGGGGGTGTGGCCTCTTCAGCTTTCTGGTCCTGGGGGTGTGGCCTCTTCAGCTTTCTGGTCCTGGGGGTGTGGCCTCTTCAGCTTTCTGGTCCTGGGGGTGTGGCCTCTACAGCTTTCTGGTCCTGAGGGTGTGGCCTCTACAGTTTTCTGGTCCTGAGGGCGTAGCCATTACAGCTTTCTGGTCCTGGGGGTGTACTCATCACCTCATCCCTTCATCAGAAACATCAAATAATTATATCCTGAGTTAAAAGTATTCTGTTGTTTAGGCAGGACATGCAGTGACCACACCTTAAGCCAAGCATCCTGTAGGCAGCCACACCCTGGGTCAAACCTCCTGCCATAACCTTGAAGGAGCAAGAATAGGCCTGAACTCTTTGACCTTTGCTCAAGGGTGGACCGAATTCACATCTGTGGGCTCCGACAGAGACCAACGCAGAGTTTGAGGAGTCAGACTTCTGAGTGGCTCCATGTGTGTTCGGCCATAGCAGGGGCAATCTGGCAGCCCTGGGAGACTATTCTTTACCACTGTTGCTAAATATTGGCTTCTCAA
Source organism: Ondatra zibethicus (assembly GCA_004026605.1). NCBI lineage: Eukaryota > Metazoa > Chordata > Mammalia > Rodentia > Cricetidae > Ondatra > Ondatra zibethicus. Next base: position 209,545 of record PVIU01001194.1, on the reverse strand, counting down.
GTAGACAGGAGGCTAGTCTGGGCCGTCCCAGGTGCCTCCTGTCTACCTGATGCCTGGCCCATGGTGTGCAGGGTTCACACACCTCCACAGCAGGATCTGGTGCAACTCCACAATGCTTAGGCTGTGTTCTTTGACCCCTCTGCTTTTCTCAGGTCTTCCTTGCTCCCACCTCTCAGAACCAATCCACGAACATTCCTACTGGGACACTAATTGCCACTGGATTAAAACACAAGTTTCTGTGAAGGTCGTATGAAGCATTCCCCTCAAAACCCACAGAATGCCTTTCTGTCTTTTCTTATCTTACTTTATGTCTTTTAATAAGATTTTATAATTTCCTTCACTGTTCTTGTTGTGTTTATTTGCAGAGGCATCTTGTGGATGCAGATTGCTGCCAGCAATTGCGTTTTACTTCACACACACGTGCTCACATTAATTCCAAAGCTTCTTTCGCTTTCTAATAACCTTCAGCAAATAAAGTGTGATTTTATCACTTTTTCTTAGGTTTTACACTGATTACTTTTCACAGTGCTTTTAGAGTCACCCAGATTATGTTAAAAATTACAGAAAGCAGTCAGTTTCATATAATGCATGGCTTTAAAGAAAATAATTATGATATTTTGTCATTTAAAAATGATAGTGATTTTCACTAAGAATCTTGTGATTAAGCATGGTTAGTTTTTTTTCTTTTCATTTTGTCTATATTTGACAGAGAGACCTCATTAGGAGCAGCAGGTCAGCATGTCAGATGTATTGAGTATCTTTTGATTTATTGTTAAAATTTTCCTCTGTGTTGGACAGTGGTGGGGCATGCCTTTGACCCCAACACTCGGGAGGGAGAGGCAGGCGAATCTGAGTTCAAGGCCAGCCCCATCTACAGAGTGAGTTCTAAAACAGCCAGCGCTACACAGAGGAACTCTGTCTTGAACCCCCCCAAAAAAATTCCTTCATAACGTCTTACAAAAATGCACATTTTGACATACTTGACCTTAGAAGATGACATAAAGATAAGTAGATAGATGATAGATAGATAGGATGGCTGGGTGACAAATAGGTATCTCATAGATAGAAAGATAGATACTAAATAGATGATAGATAGGTGTTAGCTACATTGGTACATAAGGAGATTACAGATGTCCTGATACTATTGCATTAAAATACGAATACTGAGATTATAAAATAAGGTCAGGCAGTGGTGACACATGCCTTAATCTGAGCACTCAGGAGGCAGAGGCAGGTGAATCTCTGAGTTTGGGGCTAGCCTGGTCCAGGATGGTCAAGGTTATGCAGAGAAACCCTGTCTTGAAAATGAGAAATACATAAAATGTGAAAATATGCATCATTTGCATATGGCCCAGACAAAACAAGGGAACCTTGTAGTCTTCAAAGGTTTTATAGATTCAGATTCAAATCCAGGCAGTCCTGGGCCCTTTGCAATAGCAGTCCAGTCTTGTCAGCGTGACTTTGGAGATCCCAGTTCCCTCTTGTGTTTCTAGTTGTCCTTCACCCCGGTTCCCACAGCAGCCCCTTCCCCACCACACACCCTGCTGCCCCTTTCTGGGGCTCGTATGTCTTACTCGGCTTCAGGGAGTCTTCTTGTCCTCGGCCTTGTTCATTTCGTCACTGTGTCGATTTATTTCCTCAGTTCCTTAAAGTTTAATTCTTTTCCTTTTCTTTGTCAGTCATCTTGCTGTTTGGACCTTGCTGTCTTTTGTTCTGTGTGCTCCTTCCTATCTTTGTGACTACCAGTGTCCTTTATTGCCACCATAATTTCTGTGGTCTTGGTACAGCAAGTCTGTCTACTTTGGATAAACGCTGTAGCAGCCATTTCCACACGAGGATTTCTCAATTCTGTCTGTCCTCTCTATTATAACTTTAAAGTTAATTTTTCCTCATCCCCCAATAAGATTCAGATCACATGAGTTTCCTCCCTTTCCCTCTCCTGTTCATAATTCTTGCCGTTATGCTGTAGGATTTATAGAAATTCCCTTATAGTTATTTTCATGATCTCAATGATCAAGCATATGACAGGTTCTCACACGGTCTGTGCACTAACGCCCTGAGCTCAGCCCAGGCCCTGTGCTCCCTTGAGAGTCTCTTTTCCAGTGATTTCCATGCAGGGCACCCAGTAGCCACTCCCTCAGGAGTAGCCATGGAGTAGCCACTCCCTCAGGAGCCCTGTCTGGCACTGCCTCTCTCCGACCTCAGTGGGATGTCGACCCGAATAGAACTGTGGACTTCTGGTCTCTGCTCATAATTGCTACTCCAACTTCCAGCTCTCCCGAAAATGACTGACTACTGAAATGTTCCCATTCAGGAATCTAAAGTAAGCATGAGAACTTCTCATAACGCCATAGGAAATTTGTTCTTTTTGCCTATAAATTTGTTCTCTCTCTGTCTCTCTCTCTCTCTGTCTCTCTCTTTCTTCCTCCCCTCTTCCCCCTTCATTTGTAGCAGAAAGAATATTGGTTTGACAAAAGATGTCTAAACTCCCCAGGTTCTGTAAATGTGACTTTGTTGGAAAATGGATCTTTGTGGAGAGCGGGGTGTTTAGGGTCTCAGGATGGTTGTGGACATAGTGTGGGCCTAAATCCAACGTCAATCCAATGTTAAGAGTATTTAGGAGAAAGGGGGAAAAGAATTGAGACACACAGGGTGTCATATTTTCATTTCTGTTACTGTGATAAATTACCCTGGTTGGTGAAAAGCAACGCAGAGAAGGATTTATCGTGACTCACAGTTCCAGGTTAGAGTCCACCTAACCTAGAGTTGTGAGCAGAGAGAGCAAATGCACACGTGCCCTGCTCAGCTCACCCTTCTCTACTCTTGGAAGGTCCAGGGTGCCAACCCAGGGAATGGTGCCACCCAGATGGGCGGGCATTCCCACTTCAATGAATGTAATCAAGACGATCCCCACAGATGTACCCACAAGCCACCCAATACAGACAATCCTGCATTGACACCTTCTTCCCAGCTAAGCCTAGACAGCATTGAGTTAACAAACAAAATTTCCCATTGCAGCAGAGAAGCCCATGAAAAGGGACACGGAGGCAAAGACTGGACACTGATGCCAGGATGCACGAGATGGTGGGGTTGTGCCGGACAGAAAACAAGGCCGAGTGCCTTCCTCATAAGACAGTAGCGGGGTCTGGGTTGGATGAAGGCATACCAATGAGCACAGTCTTATAAAGACATCTAACACAGTCACTGAAATTTAATGCATCGGCCATAGCAATTAGAGTATCTCCATACGAGAGAAGAAGCCACCAGCAGCAGCACTCACGTGGCAGCTCTCTTGCAAAACACATGTGAGGCAGATGACAGAATGTTAATTTCTACAAAGCAAAAAAAAAAGAACAAAACTCACCTAATATTTTAAATGGGCAAAGACTATTAGAAGATGAGACTCTCAAAATGAAATCCAAGTGGGCAACAATTGAATAAAAAGATGGCCTCATTAATAAGAGGAATTTAAAAGCACCTATTGCTGCCCTGGAGTGTGGGGAGGGCATGACAATACATTGCCAAGGAAAAGGTAAGGTTTTTTTTTTTTTTTTTTTTTTTTTTTTTTTTTTTTTTTGAGACAGGGTTTCTCTGTAGCTTTGGAACCGGTCCTGGAACTCCCTCTGTAGACCAGGCTGGCCTCAAACTCACACTGGTCAACTCCTTTTTGATGATTCTAATACACAGATACAAAGTTATCATTTAAAAGTTACCCCAGCATGCTACCCTTAGAGCCTTGTGATGGTTGCTAAGACGTGAGCCAGTCACCTAGGAGACAAACTTCTGAGTGTTTGTGAGAGAATTTCTATCACTTTCCTAGCACTGTGATAAAACACCCCGACAAGCCAACTTACCGAAGAAAGGGCTTGTTTGGGCTTACTGTTTATCTTCCCTACTTTTCTAGTGGTAGCAAAACACCAGGACCAAGGCACCGTACAGAAGGGAGGGCTTACTTTAGGCTTGCAGAGGCAGAGGGAAAAGTCCATCACCATCACAGAGGGGAAGCGGCATGATGGCAGAATGGCTGAGAGCTCACGTCTCCAAACATGAGCACCAGGCAGAGAGGGCGCCCTGGAATGGTGCTCTAGTCAGGGTTGCTATTACTTGACAAGACACCATGAGCAAAAAGCAAGTTGGGGAGGAAAGGGGTTACTTGGTTTACACTTCAGCAATGCTGTTCATCACTGAAGGAAGTCAGGACAGGAACTTAAATAGGACAGGGTCCCAGAGGCAGGAGCTGTTGCAGAGGCCATGGAGGGGTGCTGCTTACTGGCTTGCTCAGCCCACCTTCTTATAGAACCCAGGACCAGCAGCCCAGGCATGGCATGACTCACCATGAGCCGGGCCCTCCCCCATTGCTTACTAAATGAGGAAATGTCTTACAGCTGGGTCTCAAGGAGGCATTTTCTTGACTGGGGCTCCTTCCTCTGATGACACACAAAGCCAGCCAGGACACATGGTGTGTAAAGCTTGGAGTCTCAAAACTTGTCCTCAGTGACATTCTTCCTCCGGCAAGGCCACTTCCCCAACCCCCCAAACAGCACTATCAACGAGGGACAGAATATTCAGATACCAGAGACTATAGGGGACATTTCTCGTTCAAATCATTACAGAGTTATAGATTGGGTGACCGAGTGAGAAGATCCATCTTAAATATGGACAGCACTATCCCATGGGCTGGGGTCCTAGGCTGAAACACGAGAAGAAAGTGAGCTGCATTTATCTCTTTCATTCCTGACTGGAGATATTGATGAGGCCTCCAGCCCCTGCCTCCATGCCCTCTGCACCATGACCTTCAAACCACAAGACAATATAAACCCTTCCTTACATTTCTCTTTTCAAGGATTTGGTCTCAGTAGTGAGGTAAGTAGCTAAAACAATATTGCTGTGGGACAATGGTCTTGTACCCTGTCACTTGTATTATTTTAATAAAACGCTGATTGGCCAGTAGCCAGGCAGGAAGTAGAGGCAGGGTGACGTGAACAGGAGAATTCTGGGAAGAGGAAAGAGTCAGTCTGCAGTCGTCATCCAGGCACAGAGGAAGCAAGATGAGAATGCCTCGCTGATGAAAGGTAACAGGCCACGTGGCTAACACAGACAAGAATCATGGGCTGATATGTTTTAAGAGTTAGTAAGAAGCCTGAGCTAATAGGCCAACCAGTTTATCATTAATGTAGACCTCTGTGTGTTTCTTTGAGACTGAAGTGGACCGGACAGGACAGAAACCTTTGTCAACAGGGCACACCTATGAATCAGTAGTGTGGGACTAGACAGTGGGGTAGACACTGGTAGAAGATTACATGGTGGGGGTTTTGTCTAAACAAAAAGCTGGAATCCACATGAGGGGCCACATGCTTGCAATCCTAACACTTGGGAGGTCAAGGCAGAAAAACAGAGTTCAAGGCCAACCTGGAGTGTATAGTGAGATCATGTCTCTAAGCAAGCAATAATACAAGAGAAAAGGTGGATACAGACAAGTTTGGAGGTAAATGATGACAACTACCATACATAGACACATACACTTGTATGTAGACACACAAATACACATATATGAATGTATATAATGGGTATGTGTATTCCAATACATGCAAATACATATAGTAGTACCCACATATGCATGAATGTATGTATGTAGGTCTATGAGGTTTATATGATGATGGAAGACAAAGTGTGAACAGAAATGTTCTGGCATGTAGCATCAGTCACACGGGAATGAGATGAGTTTGCTGTGGGGGCAGCAATTGGTAGAAGGGGAAATGAAGGTTGAATGATGATATATGTGAATATCAGCCCATACATGAAATATGTACCTCTGCTTATCTGTGTATGTGTGAATGGTACCTGTGAGCAATGCAATCCAGTCATGAGCACCCCCACTGGTACCTACCTGTCTGTGGTGTATTGATCCAGCAAAGGCTACTCAATGTGCTAATGGCAGCTAGGGCTAATACTCTATAATGTTTGGAGTCTTTATAATGACTGAACCAGAAGAAATAGAGTCTTTTCACTGTGATGGAGAAAGGTGCTCTTTGGTGATTGTGTTCAGTCAGGTGCAGAATTTGCATCCCAGTATAGAGGGCTCTGTGACCCTGACCTCCTTTCTGTCCTGTCCCTCACAGTCCTGGACAGCTTACAGTTGACAGATGGGCACTGTTCCTTCAGGACCCAGTGCCTTTACAACTCCTGATCATCAAGAGAAACAGAAGACTTCACCTTTCTCCCAGGGTGGCATGTACACGTATCTGTGTGAGGAACACACTCACGTGTGTGCAAGTATACACACTCACGTTACTCTTACAGGCACATAGACACATCATGCATGCTTGCACCCTCACAGAGTACACAAACAGATGTGCACACAGATAGAGTCATTCTCCGCATTTCCCCCCAAATGTCATCTCTACAAACGTTCCCCGCCCAACTTCTCTGGAAGGAATGAAGTTCCCAGGTCATAGCACCATCTTAGTATTGGCCCACAGTCATATGTAGTATGGGAGGGCCTTTTCAGAAGGCCATGTTATTTCTATGCCTGGCAGTCATCACAGCCATGTCCATAGTGTGGGGTTAACGGTTGAAGCCATGACGGAAACATGTAAGTGAAAGGCTGACTGCACAAAGTCCCTCGGAGAAGTTGGGCCATTGTGAACAGGACCCATGTCTTTGAGTCCCTGGTTCTTGCTGGTCATCCCACCATGCCCATGCTTTACTTCCTGTCATAAGATAGGAAGAGAGGTGATGGAGACTCGGTCCTGAGACACTTCCAGATAAAGAACCACTCCAGAGTCAGAGTCCAGAGTCTTTGAGTTCAGCTGCATAAGCCTCATGTCCAGAAAACTCATCTGCAAAATGAAGTTATGATAGAACCTACTGAACATCCTCCCTGAATGTTGGCTATCATCATCATCATCATCATCATCATCATCTACATTATCACATCAGCAACATCTTCACCATCCTCAGCAACATCTTCACCATCCTCAGCAACATCTTCATCATCTGATCATCACCACCTCAACGGCACCCTTATACTCATCTTCATTGTCATCACTAAGCAGTAGCTGTCTCCTCATTAGCATATGACATCAGCATCACTAGCCACAGCATTTTCACCATCATCATCTTTATTATGTCATCATCATCATCAGTAGCAGCATCAGTATCTTCATCGTCATAACATCATCACCATTACGTCATCTTCATCATTATCGTATTGTATCACCATCATCTTTATTATGTCATCATCATCTTTATTATGTCATCATCATCTTTATGGGAAACAGTGACAGCAGCTCTCCTATCGAGTAAGGAATCCTGTTGGCCCTGGAAGGCAGAGCGAGGTTAATCTTAGAACTCGTCAATGCGTGTGGTGCCCTGTGTCCCCCACTGTACTGTTTATTCCCCTCTGATCCCCCACCCCGCTGCTGAGTAGCGAACCTGTCCCTCTCTGGGCCTGTCATGTCACTGTGAGACCTTCCTGCTGCCATGCCCGTTCTGCCCCCTTTCTTGGAGCCTTCTACGCTGTTCACTGAATCAGGACTGCCCCCAGCTCCGAGTCTTGCTGGTAGAGATGTGGTTTCTGGGCAAGTGATGATGAGTCCTGGTTTCCCTCATCAGGGCTGGCAGGACAGTTAGAGGGGCTCACACCGAAGGCCAGGCATTGGGCCGGGCACGAGGGCTCTGGCTTGGCTCAAGCTTCATCTTCTCACCCAGGGCCTAGCACGGGGCTCTGCATAAAGCACCTGGCTCAGGGACATTTGTGAAATAAATTAGTGCCTTGGTCTTTCTCCTTGCCAGATAAGACCGACTATTGAGGGAATGTGTTTATTTTTCTGGGTGGAAAATGCAGAGAAGCATGGAATTGGAAGGGCACCAGGGACCAGGTGTTGGCGACAGGCTGCATGGCAAAGCTGATTGAGATTCTGCACAGGCGCTGCCAGCAGAGAGGGCAGCATGTCAGGTCCAAGCCTGTGGTGGCTTGGGACAACAGGTGCCAGAGCAAGGCCATCATGTCAGATAAAGGAGGTGGCTGTCAGGCTGGCTTCCATTAGACCAAACTGCAGCATGTTGGTCCTTAAGAGTGCAGCTCCAGAGCTGGAGAAGGATCCAGAATTCTCAGTGTGCAATTGAACGATGTTGCCAGGGACCAACATGAAAGTCAGGACGGGTTCATGAGTATTTGGAAGATAACTTTTTTTTATGACTTCATTGATTTCATAAGGGAGAGGCAGATGTCTGACAAGTGGAGAGAAAGGGACATATTGTGGAGGGAGAGGAGGGATTAAAAGAATAAACAATGGGTCAGGTAAGAGCCTGGTGGAGGAGGGCCTGCCAGGCCAGCGGGTGGTGACCAGCTGGGATTCAGGGAATCCTTTGAAGAGGTGACCCTGATGGTAAGGAGGATAGACCCTCTGTAAGATCAGGCAGAGCTCACCCAGGTGGAGCTCACCCAGGTGGAGCACACTCAGGTGGAGCACACCCAGGTGGAGCACACTTATACAGAGCACACCCAGGCAGAGCACACCCAGGCGGAGCACACCCAGGCGGAGCACACCCAGGCGGAGCACACCCAGGCGGAGCACACCCAGGCGGAGCACACCCAGGTGGAGCACACTTATACAGAGCACACCCAGGTGGAGCACACTCAGGTGGAGCACACCCAGGTGGAGCACACCCAGGCAGAGCACACCCAGGCGGAGCACACCCAGGCAGAGCACACCCAGGTGGAGCACACCCAGGCGGAGCACACCCAGGCGGAGCACACTTATACAGAGCACACCCAGGCGGAGCACACCCAGGTGGAGCACACTTATACAGAGCACACCCAGGCGGAGCACACCCAGGCGGAGCACACTTATACAGAGCACACCCAGGCGGAGCACACCCAGGCGGAGCACACTTATACAGAGCACACCCAGGCGGAGCACACCCAGGCGGAGCACACCCAGGCGGAGCACTCTCAAGTACACTCAGGCAGAGCGCAGCCATGCAAATTGGCTATGTGGCACACTAGTGACTCACCAGGAGGTGAGCTGCCTGGAATCAAGGAGTTGGTGGGACTCAGAGCTAGGTGAGAGCCAGGCTAGGGCTGCGGGTGGCATGGCCTTCTGAGGGGCCTGCAGGAGAGTGGGTCGTGAGTTACCAGTGCTATAACCACGCTAAGCCTGCGCCCAGGCAGACCTCGGTAACCGAGCCCATGACGTGAGATGGTGAAGCTTAGGTGGGGTCTAAGACGTGTCTCCCCACTGTCCCCACTCCACTGCTCTTCTGCCCTGTAAGTACTGGGCCTGCGATGGAGTCTTCCCTGCTGTCCTACTGTGCCCCACCCAGCAGATGGTCTGCCACTTGCTGTCCCGTGGGAGGAGAGAAACTCCCATAAGACACAGCTGTTCATTTGTTGTTGAGACGTGGTCCACGTCTCCCAGTCTGGCACAGAGAATGAGCTGAGCTGTTCATTGTCCTGCTCCTGCCTTTCAGGGCTGCAGACTGAACTGGCCGCTTCCTGCATGTCAGCTGAGCTACAACAGCTGCAAGGAATGGTAGTCAACATCACGGCAGTTGCCAGAGTGTAAAAGATTATGAGACGTGTGAGAACAGAGAAAGGGTCATTGGTGGGTGGTTTTGTGAAGTCTCATAGATGAGGGAAGGAGAGTGTGGGGACATAGAAGGGAATTGCCTTCGTCCCCTGGGGCACCCCAGTGCTGAGCACACTGTGGAGCACGGTGACCTGAAGAGCACACCTACCTGTGTGTCATCAACCTACAGTCCGTAGCAGCATGAAAGAAGCCCAGTGCTAACTCTGGGGAGCAGGGGTGTTGGCATAGCGAAGCAGAGCTCATGGCACCGGACAACCTAGCCCTCAGTGTTGGCAACGGGAAAAGCCATGTGACGGTGAGAGTAAACCAGGCCTTCCTAGCAAGGCGCCAACAGTGTGCAAAGCCATTTTATAACTGCCCAGACAGCTGTATGCAAGCTTCTCACCTCACCCAACCACTCCATGGCTCTGGAGAAAATTATGCCCATTCAAAACTGTCCACGAATGTTTGCAGGGACATTATGCACCATCACCAAAAACTGGGGACCCTCCAGATGTCTGTCAACTGAGGAAGGGTGGATTAACCAAGGCAGAATGTCCTCACAGGGAACGTTACTTGGCCATGGAAAGGAATGATGCGTTCATACATGCTCCAGCAAAGGTGAACCAGTATTGTGACACTCCCTGGAAAAACCACGCACGAAGGGCGGATGTGTGATTCATTTGCAGGAAATGAATCCCCAGAGAGGGCTCTCTGTGGAAATGAAAGCAGATTCTAGAATACCAGAGGGGGTGTTGTTAATGGACTGGGGGACATGAGGGAGTTGGCGGGAGACACGGGGTTCCCTTGTGGAAGCAGTGAGGTGCTCTAAAACTGTCTGTGGCTACACATTATCAGAATGTATTAGAAAAAAAACCTACAGAATTATACACTTCCAAAGGGCAGAGTGTGTTCCTGAGAGGTAAGAGCTCAGGCTGTTTGGGAAAGGCTATTTCAAAAGCACAAGCCTGGGGATGGGAGATGGAAAAGGGAGGCAGAAGCTGCTGGGTTGTTGCTGCAGGCTTGTGGGTGCAGGAGCCCACTGTTCTGCTCCAGAAGGGGCACAGCAGGAGGACTGGCCTGAGGGCACAGCCCAGGAATGGCGATGGGGAGGGGCATCTGCACATCATTTGAAAGTGGATTGGGAGCAGATTCCTTCTCACCCAGGGACTTCTGAGGTCGGGGAGATGTGGTCTGGCTCCACTCGGGGCATCTGGGCGGGTTCATGCTTTGAGAGCAGCGCACATTAGAGAGCCAAAAGGAACAGCTCAGTCCAACATGTCTGCCTTGGGATGGCAGCTCCGACTTTTGCTTATAGCTCAGCAGCACATCAGAGGTCACCAGCAGTGTAAATCTCTCTAGAAACATTTGTGCTCAGAAAGCAACAGCAGCAAGACTTACTGCAAAGCCAGCAAGCCTGTCAAACCTTTGGAAAATGCTGAATGCTGAGGAAACAGCAGTGCTGAGGTCACACAGCCTCCTCCCTCAGGAGACACTTACAGTAGAAGAAAGTGTTAACAGAAGAAGGACACTTGAGGGGCAGGCGGGGATACCCCGGTCCCGTGTTTCCTACTTTGCAAGTGTTCCCGTGGTGATGAGGCGCTGTCTGTCACGTGACGATCTTTCCTTCTGGCAAAGCTGCTTCAGATCTGAGCTGCTCTCTCTCCCACCCTTTTTATGTTGAGGCCTGGATCAGTGCATCCACACCCCTTGGGGTCCAGAGAGACTGGAAAACAGCAAAGCCCATTCCCTAGGAGCAGGAGACAGGCTCCTTTGAGGTTGGGCAGGTGACGTTTGCCCAGGCCTCGCTGCGGGCCGACTCCCATATCGATTCCCGATGTGATACGTGATGATACAGGCAGAAGAGAGGTGTAAGAATTCTCTTCTGCAAATTAGGCAAGGCAGGGAGGTTTCAGGACATTTAGGATTTCTGGCCAACAGTCAGAAACACACCACAAGCATGAACTGGTGAACCAGAACATTCTGCTGATCAGTCTGTCTGAACCATGCCCTCTTGCTGCCTCTGCTGGGCTCTTCTGCCTTCCCAGGAAATCTCTCCTCTTTTCTTAGGATATCTACAAATGATCAGCACAACCCAGGATGGAGACCCAAGAGAGGAAGCCACAGATACATAGGAACGAGAACATCAGTTATACAAACGGTGGGCCTGAGCCAAGGGAAACAGAAGGCTTTTCATCATGGAGATGGCTTTGGAGGGCTGGGGTAGGGAACTTGGGAATGAGGATGCAAAATGAAGAACGTGGTCAGGACATGGCCATGCTGGCACAGCAGGAAGCATGGGAAGGAAGGCTCCCGGAGCACCGGAGCACAGGGTTGGGTGCAGGCAGGCTTACGTGGCTGAGAAATGGGCCTTAGTTTTCTGAGGCAGCTTAGAGCCTTGGATCCCCTCTTGGGTCTCAGTCATTGAGGGCAGAAAGAAGAAACTGAGCCTTGACTGCCCAGGGAGAATGAGGGAAGCATCCTGGTGATGTCCTATTGGACCAGAGAGAACTGGTGTCCTTGGGGTCCCGATCTGTCAGAGGCTGGAAGGGCGGCGCACCCATTGGCTTGGCGTTGATAAGAGAGGAATTTGTACCTGTTGGAGCTGTGGCCTCCTGCAGGGAGTGGAGGGAGGGGAAAGGGCTCAAGGCTTGGTGGTTGCAGTGCTGAGCACCAGGAGTGAGGCTCAGGGGCCTCCTGAGTCCCTTGGTTTCTTTTGTTCTTCGCCTCACGCTCAGGGGCGGCCAAATGGGCCAGCAGACAGAGCCTTTCCATCAGCAGAGACCCTGCTCTAGGTGCAATTGGGGCCCCGTAGGGAAACAAAACCAGGAATATGAAACAGGGCTTGGCTTTCAGTCAGCATTCTTCTCACCGAGGCTACTGTGTTGTAGGATAAATGGTGCCCACTGACTCACAGGTACAAAACCTCAGGACAAATATACCCAGCACAACGGCAGGCACTCCACGCCATGGCGGGCAGGGCTCTGCTGATGGTATATGCACGAAAGGACAGTGTATACAGCTCACCTTGACCACTTTGGAGATGGGTGCCAGCCTTTGGAGTATGCTGATACCCCTCCCCCTCCACACACAGCAGGATGAACACCAGGCAGAGGAGGGAGGATGCCATCCCTGCTGAGCAGTGACAGGCTTTAGGTGGTCTCCAAAGTCACATGCATCTGGACCTCTGTCCTCTAGGAAGCTCACTGATTCTGTAAAGCAGGGCTGTCTGGCTTATTGGTGCACCTGCCTTCAGTGCTGGCCTCTGGATGGCTGACATAAATTCATACAGGATAGAGTCCCAGGAGGGACTCAGGCAACCTCTCACTCATGCAGATGGGAGCAGGTGTTCACTGCCACAGACTGTACTTCCTTCCGGGTTGAGCAGGAGGCTCTAAGCTGTGCCTGGCAGGGGATTTCAGGACGGGTCCCTTCCCTGTGATGGTACTTGTCGAGGGTAGCATGAGGACACGTGTCCAGTATGTTTGCTGAGGGCTGGGGGTACCTTTGAGTCTGTACAGCCGCCCTGGCTTCCGTGGCATTGTGCCACAGATGGTGGCTCACACAGCAGACATATATCCTTCCCAATCCTGGAATCTGGGACTCAGAGTTGGAGGATCACCATCAGCCGAATGAGTGTAGGAGGCCCACCCTGAGTGTGGGCAAACGGTCTAATATTCCTAATATTTTGGACAGAACAAAAAGGCAGAAAAAAATGGGAAGGTGTTGTCTCTCTTTTAGCGCTTGGACATCCCTCATGCCCTGGGACACCAGGATGCCAGTCTTGATGGCTTCTGAGACTTGTCTCTGGGATTTTCAGGCTTCTTCCTGGTGTCTACTGCTTTTGGTGTTGAACCAAACTGCACTACCAGCACCCCAGGGAATCCACCTGGCAGATAGTCTGTCCTAGATTTTTAGCCTCCATATAATGCAAATCAATTCACTTAGTAAATCCTCTCCCAACCAGCTTTTTCTCTCTCTATCTGTGTGTGTGTCTAGTGTCTATGTGTGTAACTATGAATCCATATCTGTGTATCTGTATGCCAACATATATTTATAATATGTATCATTCTATATATTCACTCCATTGGTTCTCCCTCCCTGACCAATACACACCCTGTTTCCAAACATCACATCAGGTTTTACAGTTTCAATATATGACTCACAGGGACATAAATATCCAGCTGAAAACAGGGGCCACTTGAAGGAAATCAAGTTAGGCCTTTCAGCCTAACCCTCTCTGTCCTTACAGATGATACACTGCCTTTGGGAAGATGTAAGCACTGAACAAGCAAAGAACATCTACAGCAGAGCCTAGGTGCCCTGGGCCCAGAGTCTGTCAAGGATATGAGAATTTCTGGGTCTGAGACTGGATGGCTTGCTCTTGTCAGGTCTTTGGTCACAGCGATGAGAAAAGTAACGGATTAAACAGAAACAAGCAAGGTAAGAATGCAGCCCCCAGAAGGAAAATGAGCAAGAGGTGCAAAGAGGCCATTACAGAAGACAGAGACTTCAAGAGCTTGGAAGGGGCACTGTTAGGAGGTGTGGCTTCGTGGCAATAGGTATGGCCTTGTTGGAGAAAGTGTCTTACTGTGGGGGCGGGCTTTGAGGTCTCCTATGCTCAAGATATGCCCAGGGTCTCAGACCACTTCCTTTGGTCTCTGGTTCAAGATGTAGGACTCTCAGCTACTTCTCCAGCACCATGTCTGCCTATGAGCTGCCATGTCCCATTATAATGACAATGGGCTGAGCCTCTGAACTGTAAGCTACCCAATTAAATGTTTTCTTTATAAGAGTTTCTGTGGTCATGGTATTTCTTCATAGCAATAGAAATCTTAACTAAGATACCACCCAAACTCTCATATGACACCCTCAGGACTTGCAAATACTGGAAGAGGGTGATGCCACTTGCTGAGGGATAGAAGCTTTCCATTCACAAGGTGAGGAATTTTAACCTCTTTCTTCCTAGCAAGTCATCAACACTGACGAAAATCCACATCCTCTCAGCAAGGTAGGCAAGCCCCGGGAATTCAGCAACCTGAGGACCCTATTCAGCTTGCGCTATACAGTGCTTTTCCAACAGAGTGCTTAGCAACCTGGGACCTCCACCTGCATGGGAAGAGAAGGGCTACCTTCCCTTTGGATCCCAGGTGAAACCATTATGAGTCCTAGATGCTGAACATGGAGCTGTAGGATTTGGTGTTTTTCCTGGTGGGTTTTGGTCTCATCTTTTCTTGCTATGCCATCCATCCTCTGTTTGGAATGTCAATCTGTGTCACTTTATTCTAGAAGTGTTACTGTTTTTTGATTGTGCAGGTACCTATCATTAAGATATTGCCTTGTGTCTCAGAAGAGACTTTAGACTTTTAAATAGTGTTGGTATATTAAAATCTATGGGGATGATTGAAGTTGGACTGAGTGCATTTTGCCTAATGAGACATCCATGAGCCTGTGGGGACAAGGGGCGAAAGGTGAGGCTTAAAGTGACATGGGTAAGTATTATTGACAAGGGGAGGAGATCCATGATTAATATTGTCAGCCTGAAAGGATCTAAAATTACTTAGAAGACAAACCTCTGAGCTCCAAAAGGAGTTCTACTTAGGTTAACAGAAGGTGGCACCATTCTCTGGGCTAGTGTCCCATACTGAATAAAAAGGAGAAAATATTCATCAGTCTTTGTTTCATCTTTGCTTGCTTGAGTTCCAGCTACCACGGCTTTCCTTCCACGATGAAAGGTGCTCTGAAACCATCTTGCTCTTACTTGCTTTTGTCAGAGCAGTGATATAAGTAATGAGTATGCTAACTCTTTGCTCCCCTCTCCCATACCATGCTCTTCTTGTACCCTTATCTCCTGCTGACCCTTTCCTGCCAGTCACAGACTGGAATTTGTTACTCCCTGGATTTGTATCTGTGCTTGCTCCAGATGAATGGTATCATCCAAGGCTGGTGCAATCTCTCTGCTCCTGTCTGGGGTCACCTGCAGACCCAAATACAACTCCAAGGGTGCCTCTCACACCTACATCTATCTGAGCACATTGCTTCTAAACTTGATCTGATTTCCATCCTCAGGACCTCATGGTGGAGGAAGATGCCTGATTCATGTAAGCTCTACTCTGGCCTCCACACATGTACCATGGAATGCACACACACACACACACACACACACACACACACACACACACACACACACTCACACACATGCAGTGAATGTAGTTTTTTTTTTTTTTTTTCCAAAAGAGTATATCTCCTGTTCCTGCAGGTTTTCTACACATGAACAGCTCTAGGGTCCAGGGATCCCCTAAAGTCCTAGCTAGCTTCTGTCTTCAGAGGCACCCCTGGAGTCGGGATCCATCCTTCTTTCTTGCTTGTGAGTCACCGATGGTGCAAACATAGACAGTAGCTTCCCTCCTCACCCTCTGCTGGTGTTTTGAAAGAGAAGGGTTTTCAGAACTCTCCAGATGCTGTTCATCAAGGAACTGGTCTTGGAGCCTGGAATGAAATTCACTTCTCTTTGTGTGGTCCTTGAAGCAGATGCCGGCAGCCTGCAGCACTGCTCACATGGATACATGGTCAGGGTGGCTACGTGCCTCGGCTTGGTGGCGGCATGCCACTGCTGCATCAGAGCTGCATCTTCCGTGAGTGACAGGAAGGGCTGTGCAGCCAGTGTTTGTCCTCTCACCTTCAGGAACCCTTGTGCATGGGGTTCATCTCAGTGTGCTTGCTTGTTGGGGCCCAACCTTGTGGCTTCCTGAATTTGGTCCCCGAGCCTTCGTTCTTTCCCATGCAGTATTGTCACTCTCTCCAAACACTGACTGTCTGAAATTCTCACAAGGAGCCTGGTGTAGGAGGTCCTTCTGTCTTTGTTGCTTTCATTGGTTAATAAAGAAACTGTTTTGGGCCTGTTGATAGGGCAGAACTTAGGTAGGCAGGGAGATGGAACTGAATGCTGGGAGAAAGAAGGGCGGAGTAACGGAGCTGCCATGGAGCCGCCGCCAGAGTCAGACATGCTGCATCTTTCCCGGTAAGCTGCTGCCACGTGGTGATGTACAAATTAATAGAAATGGGTTAAATTATGATGTAAGAAACTAGAGCTAATGGGCCAAGCAGTGATTTAATTAATACAGTTTCTGTGTGGTTATTTTGGGGCTAAGCTAGCCGGGCGGCCAGGACAAACAAGTGTCCTGGCCCCCTGCAACAGAAGCCCATCTAAATACTACCCCAGTCACCACCAGCCAAGGCACTGCCTGATGCAATATTTACAATATTCCAACCATGTCAAGTTTCATTTAACCACCACCACATTCAGGCTCATCCTGTCTCAAGAAGATGCAGAACACCATGAATGGAATAGGATTCTGAGTCCCACAGACTCTTGAGGCTGAGCTTAGATTCATCTTTTGTATTTGTCTATAGGGATTTTGAGTTCACAATGGGTAGTGCTGTGGCCCAGTCTGTATCTGACAGTCAACACGGACACACATTCCTGAGTGGTATACCAGGAACCGGGTGCACTGTCCCACCTGTCACTCACGGGAGAGGTTATTTTACCTTGGCCTGCTTTTGGACAACCACACAGCTGTTCTTCGGCATCTTACTATAAAAGATCAGCGTCAGGCTTCTTAGCTTGTTCTGGAATCACGAGGTTGTCATTTCTGGAACTTATTTATTGTGGGTACTGAGTCACTGTCTCCCCACTTCTCATAGCCTAGTACAGCTTCTCAACTGCTCTGAATTCTGGAAAGTTCTCAAGGGTGATTCTGAGCCAGTATGGGTTCTTTAGGGGTCCTTGTCTTTGGGCATCTCTGCCATCAACACACTCTTCTGGGAAGGAGGAGGCATCATAGGCTTAGGGAAGACTTCTGGGAGTAGGGGCATGTACAGAGCTGAGGGAGCAGGTTCACATTTCCTTGAGCAGGAAGCTCAGTTTCCAGTTCCCTGTTCCCCCTTGCTCTGCTACAGATGTTGCAGGCAGCTCCATGCGCTGACAGATCATAACCCACCCTTCCCCGCGCTTCCTTGAGACTCTCCTGTCGTACTCTGACTGACTCCTGGCTATGCTTCTGTCCCTCCGGCAGCTGTCCCGCTCGTAAGGGCTTCTCAGCTTGAAGTGCCCCTCCATACCTCCACACCGGCTAAGCTAACTCTGAAGCTGGGGAACCCTGGTTATTGAGGCTGAGCCGTCCTTCCTGTATTGCTCGCTACCCTCATCTGCTTTATCTCTCGCTCACTGTGAGGTCTCTGCTCCTATCAGGCTGGCCCAGCCCTGGGCACGTGGGGGTTTTGTTTATTGTGTCTGCAGAGAGCAGAAGGAGTTCAAACACTCATATAAGGTTCATCACTCTCCCCACCACCCTCAGATTTGGGGAAAACCACCCCTTAGCCTTTGATTCGGGCTGTTCTTGGGAACCACTGACCTTGAACACCCCTTGTCAATATCTTGTAATTTTTTTTAAACTGTCACCTATTTCTTGATTGCCCTGCTAGATGACAGCAGTGTGTGGTGACCCCAGGCACAACCCAGACCCGAGAACAGCTGATGTTTGTGACTGTCTAGACCCTTCACTATCCTAGGTCATCCTAGGAACCTGAACATGCATTTCACCCGCTTGCTTAGGGGCTCATGAGTTGGTTTTCTGTAGCAGAACATGAACATGGTAGTATAGAGAAGCCCACATCTTTTACCACATAGGGCTGGAGATCAGAATCCTGAAGTCCAGGGTGAACAGAGCCTGCCACGGGCTCCAGAAGCCCATCTGTTCCCTGCTGGTTCCTGCCCACACGCTGCCTGTGTGATTGGTTCTGGCTTTTCTCTGTCTTCACATTTTTCTTGATGCTGTGGGAATTCTTTTCGCCAGTAGCTTTGGGGTAGCAGCCTTAGGCTTGGCCTGGTGTGCCGCATCAGGACTGCTAAGCTGGGGAAGAGCTTGCTCTCTTTCTTGTGCTGGCTGTGCTTGCCGTGCTGAGAGACCCAAGCGGGGGACAGATGGAACCCGATGTGGCTCCAGCCCTACTCTGGATTTCTGAGTTTGTTCTTTTCTTTGCACCCCTTAAATAAATCGTTTTTTATACCTGTTGTGGGTTCACACATCACCTTGATTCTGCTCTTTCCATCTTCTTGTGACCCCAAGATGACAATAGAACAGTCCAGTACAAGGCTCCATTTCAAGGTCCCAGACCTCACCACACCTGTAAACTTCCTTCGCCAGTGAAGGGGGATGGCGTCTTCTAGGAAACCCTCAGGAGCACCTGACAGGTGTATGCCTCTAGGCCTTCACACCTGACACTCATAGTGTACGGGTCTGACCCACTCATTGCTGCTAGTCTCAAGTGGAGTCTGTAAGATATCTTTTGGATTGGTCCCCACCACTGAGCAGTCTGATCCTTGGTCATCTGGAAGGGATCTGTCGTCCTAAAATCTCTCACTGGTAAATAGCGCCCCTAGCTGGCAGTGCCCAGATGGGCCCTGAGTCGCGGATGTGAGCCGTCCAGCTGATTCCTACACACCTCAGCCCACCCGGAAGGCGCCTGCCTCCATCCTTTCTCCTCACACGAAGACCAGCCCGGTGGAAAGCAGGCCACTCCACCCCTCCAGCTCTCGGTTCTCAGGACGCACCAGCTCCTTGGATATATTAAGCCCCGTCATTTGACCACCTCTCCCCTTTCCGTTTCTGTTTTCTCTTGGTCCCTTTCACCCTTCTCTTTTTAAATAAAAAAGAGAAAATACAGAGAATATACCGCTCTCCCCTACTGAAGTGGGAAAAAAGAATCCACACAAATAAGATGATCAGGAAGCTCAAGTGGGCAATTTGGGCCCATTTAGTGTGAACTCACTCATTTCTGAGCCCACACAACCCACTCCCTGCCAGGGTGTCTTTATTGCCAGGGTCCCTGCTGGGCCCCACAAGAAATGCAGATAGAGACCAAGTGACCCAAAAGCAGGATCAAACGTCTTTTATTGATGCATGCACTATTTCAACCCACTGTTCATGAAGGCTAGATAGAAGGGGAGCTTGGGAAAGACACAAAGAACCAAGAAAGGAAATAAATTATAACGCGGCTCCTAGATGGGTATTTTTACCCAGGTCTTGCTTCTGTGACTAATCTGAGTGCTGTCTGCGGTTGAGAACTCTGGGTCTGACTGTGAAGCCTTGGCTCCCAAAGACCAACCAAGTGTCACCTCAGCCATATCTCCAAGCAGGGGTTCTCCGGCAGAAAAGCCAGGAATTATCTGTATCAGGAGAGAATTGGCAACACAGTGTTTCATTATTCAACATTTGGCCTGTGTCTCTTTTTCCTTGGCCTGTAAGGACTTGGGAAACAGTATCTAGCCACCAAGGTCCATCAACAGTCTCAAGAATGCTTAGGCAGTCAGGGATTTATAGCCACAAGGGGGCAGTGTCTGGCTTCTCAGATCTGCTCCCTTGGTGGCTGTTTCCTGCTTCCTGCAGGTAAATTGTCCCCTTGCCTTTCTGCCTAACCCTTCAGCAAGCTTTATTGAATCTGCCAGTTATTCAAAAGATGCAGCTGAGCTGTGAGCAGTGTGCCTGCTCGATTCCAGAGGTAGGTGGGAGAACAATGAATCTGGAGCAGCTCAGCCTCGGGCAAATCCTGTATGTGCTGCTGCCGACAGTGGTGATCTTTGCTGGGAGTCTTTTCCTCCTGGACTTTCAGAGTGTCAATGTGTAAGTACCAGAGCCAGAGTGGGGCAACAGGGAGGGGTGGACCCCCAAACACAGCACCACCCCTCGGGGTTTGGGTACATGTTCCTGGGATCATTTCCTTTATGGAGAAACATTGATCTTTTTACACCCAGATTAGCTTTATTTCCTGTTCCTTTTCTCCCGATGTTGTAACTGCTACAAGATGATGCTCCCAGCCAGGAGGGGACAGCACACAACAGGCAGATGTGTTGGGTTTCAGGAGCATCTTCAGCACCGAGTGGCAGACTTGGGGTTATCAGCTGGTGACTTGGAAAACATTTAATTACTTAGAGCAAACAAGACAGAGGGAAAGTCAATTAACAGAGAAAAACGCTCTTCAGAAGCTGGGAACCAGTTCCCCAGAGAGTCAACTGGTTTTCTAGTGAAAGGCTAGATGTGTGTGGGGTGCCTCAGAAGAGCAGGGAGCATGGTGGTCCTGCTTGCTCTTTTTCTCTCCTATCAACTAGTTAACCTGTTGCTGGGCTTCACTCCTGGGAAACTGGTACTACCATGGATGCTGTCCCAGGGGTGCCTCCAGCACCCTCTCCCAGCACAGACCTGCTTAGAGGATGGAGCCTGTTAGGCTCTTGGGGTTCAGATGAGAGGCTGGTGGAGCCCTGAGAGTGGACAGCACTCCGCTCAGAGGTGATCTGCACATCTCAGGGCAGGGGAGGGCATTGCTCTGCCGATGGAGGCAGAGTGTGGGCGCGGGAGCAAATGTTCATACCCACAGTAACGCCTGGAGTGGGCTGATGGACCGAGGAAGGTGGGAGGAGAGGCAGTGTGAAGACAGGCAGGTTTGGAAGTGATGCATCCTCCAATCCAAGTGTTCCCATCTCGCTTCTGTTGCTGTGACGAAAATCAACACAGGGAGGAAAACGTTTGTCTTTACAAGTTACAGTCTGTTGGTGCAGGGGAGTCAGGCAGTTTGTTGTGTTACACCCTCTGTTGAGAGCAAAGAGAGAACAAACATATCCTCGCCTGTCTTAGCCAGCTTTCTCTTCTTTCACACTGTTCAGGACTCTGCTTAGGGAGTGTTGCTGCCCATGGTGGACTGAGTCTTCTACATCAATTATCAACCAAAACAATTCCCCAGAGACTAACCTGATCTAGATAATTCCTCTCAACACTGTGTATCTGCTTCTACTAATCCCTACATTATTTTCTGAGATAGGGTCTCTACTTAAACCTGGAGCTCACCCCTTTGATTGACTGGCCAGCAAGCCCTCGGATCCTCCTTGTCCCTCCATTCTAGCGCTGGGGTTTCAGGTACACTGGCATAGCTGGCTTTTTATATGGTGCTGGGGTTGTGAACTCTTGTCTGTATCCTATGGCAGCAGACACTTTACCTACTAAACCATCTCCCCAGCCCTTAAATTACTGTTTTTTTTTTTTTAAGAGGAGAAAGGGACGTGTTGAGGATTCGACTCAGGTCTTGTCTGTGCTAGGCAAAGTTTGAACCACACGTTCCAAGGTGGTGTTTGCTAATTTACTCAATTAGTGGCGAATGTTAGGGCATCCCCCAAAAGCTAGCACAATAACCTGGGGGCGCAGTGCTAACTCTGCGATGGGACAGGAATCCCTATTTTCTCACAGCTCTCATTCCTTCTTGGTGAAGTGGGTCCCTTGATACCCTCTGAAGGTCAGCACTTAGGAATGCTGTGGGAATCAACATTATCTGACAAGATCCTGGTAGTAGCACAGTGAGATTCAGATGGATTTCCTCCGGGACAGAAGAAATTCTCTTCCTTCTCCCTCTGCCCTTTCCTTCTTCTTCCCTTCCCCCCTTTCTCACAGAGGAAAGAGGCACTTTTCACCATATAACACATTAATATGGACTTCGTGGTTTAAAATAATGGACGTTTGTTCTCCGCATTCTCAATGCCAGAGGCTAAAGCTGAGGGCTTACCAGAGCCAGTCCCTCCTGGGTGCGCTAAGGACATGGACATCGATGCCGCTTTACCAGCCTCCACTTGCTCAGCCACCCTCGCAGTCCTTGGCTTGTAGACTCAACTCTCTAGTGTCTGCGGGCTTCTCTGTGTGTTCAGAGAAGCAAGTCAAACCTCACCTTGGCTTGCTCTTGGAAAGACACCAGTCACTGGATTGTGGGTCCAGCCTACATCAAGCATGATCTCACCTCAAATTATTTAATGTGTCTGTGATGGTGAATCAGATATTAATTTATATGTTGTGGGAGTTAGGACTTGGACATGTGCTATGGGACAATGGTTTTTACCCTGTAAACATCTGTTTCTTGTATTTGTTTAAAAAATGCTGATTGGCTGGTAACCAGGCAGGAAGTATAGATGGGGCAACCAAGCAGGAAGTAGAGGCGGGGCAATGAAAACAGAAGAATTCTGGGAAGAGGATTCTGGAGTCTGCAGTCGTGACCCAGCCACAGAAGCAAGATGTGACTGCATCGCTGAATAAGGTACCAAGCCACGTGGCTAACATAGACAAGAATAATGGGCTAATATAAGTTATAAGGGTTAATAAAAAGTCTGAGCCACTAGGCCAATCAGTTTATAACTAATGTAGACCTCTGTGTGATTTCTTTGGAACTTAATGACTGTGGGAACTGGGCAGGACAGAAAACATCAGACAACAGACATGTTCCCCCAGGAACCATTACTTAGTATATATAGATTTTCCACATATACACATGTACAGCCTATATATTACACATGTAGCATGCCATATCATAATGCATGTATAATTTCCTTCATTATGTTCTAAAATTGCACCTACCTTTTAGCTGCAACCCATGTATGCATTAGCATGGATGTTTGCATATTCTGAGCCGGCATGACCAGAACCAGCAGGCTCCATATCTGTTCCCAGCTTCGCAGTGAGGACCATAGAGTCTGAATTTAACCTTCTCTGCTGTAACTACCCCTCCGAAAGCTGGACTCCTGGGCTTTCCTTCCCTTGTCTCAGAGTCTCCTTTCCCAGGGAGAAGTCATCAGATTCAGCTTCTCTGGAAGCCTTACGGGTCTGACCTGGGTCTTCTGTGTACACGTTACCGCTGTGTAGCTTGGTGTTATTGTGGCAACCCCAGCAGAGTCTCTGACTCTGTCGCCAGCTTTTGAGATCCTTTCCCTTTACTGGGTTGCCTCGTCCAGCCTTAATACGAGGGGAGGTGACTGCTCTTCTAGTAACTTGTTATGTCATGTTCGGCTGATATCCCTGAGAGGCCTGCTCTTCTCCGAAGGGAAATCAGAGGACTGGATCTGGGGGAGAAGAGCGGTGAGAGGTGGGGAGGGCTGGGAAGAGAGGAGGGAGGGAAACTGAGGTCGGGCTGCAATGTATGAGAGAAAAATAAATAAAAATAAGGTCAAAAAACAAAACAAAAATAAAAACGAGAGAAAAAAATTGAAAGTCTCCCTGATCCAGAATGGAAATGAGTGTAAATTAGCCGGAAGCTGAGGCCTCAGCCAAGAGCAGACAAAATGATCAACGACCAATGGCCGGGCCATTCCCAGTGACCTTCGAGGCTCTTCCAGGTGCTTTTATTTACTATAAGCACGTTCTTTGTTTCCTAGGATGGAATCAATTTTGACTAATGCAGTCTCTTTTCAAGCCATCTGGATGTGGAGATGTCTGGTTCTTGGATGTCAAAATATCCAGGGCTCTGTAGACATGTGGCAGAGGTCTCCAGACCCCCAGCAGGTGAGTTCCAGGGTCCCCAGAAGACTCTGTATCACAGCTGAGGAGGAGAAGGAACAGCAAGTGTGTGCTTTGTTGGAAAGGAATGTTGTTGGAAAAACAACACTATACAATGTAGGAGCAAAAGCCAAAAACAGGCTCCAGAATGGGAATGACCCAGAGGAACGACATATCAGGATATACATTATGCAAATTCCACAAGGAACCCTTGGCTTTGTCTGCTAACTGGAAATGTTATGAAAAACCATACCAGCCGTGTGTGCACCCATGTATCACATATGATATGGCCAAAGTAAGAACTACTGGTGGCAAATTGCTAGTGCCATTTGAAAGGGAATAAAACTTTGGAAAGTTTTAGCTTGACATGTCCCCTGAAGTTAGATTCAGAACTGCCTGGCTTTCGGATTGTCATCATGTAGTGTTTCAGTGACAAGGGAAAGTAATTGACCATGTTTAAGGAAAATCAGATTAGAAAAATCAATTACACTTAACGTCTGTTCCTGCAAGGCTGCGAGCCACTGAGACCACAGCTCCCTCACTGTGCTATCCGCAGAAGTGGGAAATGGGTCGTAGCAAATAGAGGAAAAGAAAACAAAAAGAAATGCTTATTACAGAAATGTTCACGCACGCTGCTCAGAATGCTTGGGTTTGACACTCAAAATTACAGGAAGCAATCACCCGAAAAGCTGTTTGTATGCGACCAGAAACAGGATTTAAAAGTTATCCTTTACCCAGGAGGCTGAGACAGGACTGCAGCGAGGTGAAGGCCAGTCCGGGCTACAGTCAGGCAGTCCGAGAGGCAGGCTGAGGCCTGTCTCCAAATGATATTGTTTCAGCACTGTCTAGGTCGTCACCCCGTGGCCTCTGCTCAGGCCACCGCTGCACGTCACATGTATAACCTGTCCCCCAAACAAACAGCCACACACTTTAACTGCACTCGGTGTGTGTGTAGCCCTGCCTCGATTCTTCCTCTATTGTTCCTGTTATTAATAAGATATGGCATGCACTCTGACGGGGAAACAGACTTCATTTATACAGCATACAAAGGGCACTCAAGGAAGGGTCTAGAACATTTATCTTATATCATTTTGCTGCACCGAAATGTCACTGAACACACTTGCAATTGCTGTCGGGGTTCGGGGTCCATCTTTTGGCCTTAAGAAAATGATGTCCCTGGGCACCTTCTTGGCTGCACCAGGTCATAGGAGTTACACACCAGGCTGTGAGCTTCCCGCTCCCCACAGCACACCTATTTGTCATAGAGAACAGATGCTCATGCCAAGTTTTCAGTTGGGAAAGCATGAACCTGAGTCAGGGGCTCCGTTCCCCAATATCTCTAAAGAGATATTGTTTGACTCCCCAGGGCGTGCCCAGTAGATCCAAAAACCATGCGTTCAGAGCTTAAAAGAAAAAAAAGCTCATTATTAGAAAAAAAAAACCCAACCTACTATGAATTTCGTCAAGGATTGAGAAACCCCTCCATTAAGGAATTTAAAATAAAACCTGACTTGACTTATATACCGATGTAAAAATGAGCCAAAGTGCCTTTCAAATAAATTATGCTTAAGATATTTTAAAACTGCCACTTTCAGAATTGCTGCGACCTCTGTCACCCGAAGCGTTGTCTCTGTAATTCAGTGCTGTGTCTTGTGTTGAGCACAATATTTCAGTTCTGTTGAGGAAACTGTACCAAGCTCTTCAGAGCACATGTCTGCACATCTGTACAATGAGAGTGTGGCGGGAGAAAGATCCTCCCACCTCCCGTGGAGGCGCAGTTGGATACGGTTTGGTTGTATTTCATCAATTTGTAGGGAGCAGACCTCAGAGTTTTTCCATTTAGCAAATCCCAAGGAAGCCAAAGCACGGAAAACCCTGGGCATGACACAGCAGGAAGTGGCCCCAGCGCATCTCAGAGGAGGACTCTCAGGGAAGCCCAAAGAAATCCCGACGAGGACTGCCAGGCAGAGAGCACCAGGGGCGTAGCAGATGTTCCAGGCGGGGACATTTCGTTTATTGATTTCAAAGGCTTGCTTTCCACAAATCGTTATTTTCCCCAGGAGGGTGGGGTAGTTATACACACTCATGCACTCGTCGCTTTTCGGTGACAAACATTTTCTTCTGTAGTTTAGGGCTTCATGCGTTTTGTTTTCTGAGGACTGCAGCATACCTTTGAAAAGAGCAATCACTAAAATGTCAGAGCGAATTATGGGGCTGGCTTAAAAGTTCACAGGAACCCATGACATTTGGCCAGCACCCCATTCCACCATGGCCGTGATGGCGACTCTGTTCAGAGTGTCAAACCCAGCAGCAAGATTAGGGCGACTCTGATCTCAGCCAATCTCATGTCACATCAGCCATTGCCCAAGATCTAGTGACACAAACTGGCTGCAGGTCTTACCGAGCAGGACCGTCCCACGTCTGCCAGGGAAGTGGCAAAGGGCTCCCCATCTCACTGTGCATGCCCCAGAGACCCAAGAAGACAGCATTATGTTTGGTGCCTGTCCTAGCTCGGGCAGATGTGGCTGGGACGAAACACGTGACCAAAGAACAAGTTGGGGAGGAGAGGGTTTATGGAGCTGACGCTTCCGTACCACTGTTCATCACCGAAGGAAGTCAGGGCAGGAACCTGGAGACCAGATCCTAATGCAGAGGCCAGGAGGAGTGCTGCTTCCTGGCTTGGTCCCCAAGGCTTTATTACGGAACACAAGACCACCAGAGCATCACCCACCATGGACCAGGCTCTCCTCTATCATTTACTAATTAAGAAAATGCCCTGCAGGCTTGCCTGCAGCCAGATTTTATGAAGCCCCCCCTTTTTTTTTTGAAATTGAGTTTTCCTCCTCTCAGATGACTTTAGCTTGTGTCAAGTTGACATAAACCCATCAGGCACACCTCCTCAGTCCATTCTGCTTTTGTCTAGAGTGCTATAATCTTGACTACAATCTTGTTTCCTCTTGGATCTTTGAAAACTCTGATTTCATCTGTTTGGCCAGCACACTTAGCTCCCATGTTTGCTCAAGAACTAAGCTAACCTCACTCATTGCTTTCCCAAGTGTCAACACTTTCCTGTTTTTCTAGTTCATTGGCCACATGCTGTGGATTAGCTGGGTCCTAGGGTTTAATGATACTTAATGTTGTGAGAGCCAAAGGCTGTAAAAGGACTGAGGTGTAATGTAATAAAACACAAATAAATAAACAAACAAATAACTAAACACAGGGCTGTAAGGACAAGCCCCTCACAACAGCTTCCCAAAGCTGCAGCAGTGGAAGGTCCACTCACGCACCCTACTGCTGTAGCGTGGAATAGATCAACCCGGATGTTTCCAGACTCCATGGAAGACTGGCGGCTTCGCTGATCTAATGTTAGGATAAAAGTGTGTGCTCGCGTGTGCCCACGTGAACTAGCAAGTGGTCTCATGAGAAGCACCACAAAGTGGCAGAAAGCCACAGCAGGATGGACGACCTTGGTTTTGACTTGATTGATGCTGGCCTGGCCAGGTCACTGATTCCCTGGCCTTGACTCTTTCTCTGTGAAGTGCATCAAGGAGAAGCAACGACTGTCCTCACACAGCTGGGACGCAAGTTCTGCTTCCTCACCAAGCTAATTCCACTGAGATTCCTCATGCTGTTGAAGGGCTCCGATGAAACACAGACATGCGATTTCGACACACAGGGCAGCTCCCTGGGCCATGCTGGACAGTCTGCTTGGGCTGTGTCCTTCCGCTGAGATGAGGCCTATGAACAAAGTCCTTGAAGATGAGAACAGCAGGGAGTTAGCACCCGCCATGTAGACAGTGAGGACGTGAACCAGAGCCTCTGCTGGATGGGCACAGCCTCTTCTGTATCTACTAGAGGCCCTTCTTTCTTTCACTCAGCCATGGATTGCTGCGGGAGCTACTTCCGCTCCTTCAACCAATAGCCTTTAAGACAATGGATAAACCCCACTGTGCAATGACAGACTCCTGCCGAGGAAGGGTCTGGCTTGTAGAAATGGCTAGAATTTGAGTGATGTAATTTGCGTTGGCTTCCCCTGCTCCTGGGAGTTACCCTCGTGGCTGCCTCTCACACTGGCACTTGTCCTTGGTGTGAGAAGAACACTGGAGCATGGAAAGGCACTGTGGTTGGCTGATTTAACGCACAGGACTGGGTGTAAATGCGGGGACAGAACTACAGGATAGTTTTGTTTTCGTTACTGTGCTTCTAATCATGGTTAGAGCCTGTTACTGCACTCTAACTTGCCAATACTCTGAGTTGAATCTGTCAAACTCACATGCTAGTCTTCGGTCTCAAAAGTGCTTTCCTTTCAAGTTTTGTGTCAATGTGACATGTATCTAGTTAAGAGATTGCATCTGAGGAAATCCAAGTGGGTGAATGGACACATCAGAATTGTTTGAATATATATCTCTATCTCTATCTATCCATCCATCTATCTATCTATCTATCTATCTATCTATCTATCTATCTATCCATCCAGGTTCTTTTTCACTGGTTTAGATTTGTTTCCCTAAAAGCAATGAGGTCCAATTTTGGTAGGTGGCACAAACAAGGGAACTGAAAAGTTGGGAGCTAACCGTTGGAACATAAAATGCTGGATTTTCATGAACGACTCTTACAGGAGTATTGTGTATAGCCAGGGCAGTGGGTGTAGCAGCAGAGGGCTCATGCAGGGCTTCCTAAGATGCCAGCAACTCTTCATCTTCTACAGAGTCACCCAGTGGACCATGCCAGTGTGACGTCTGCAGGCTGTGGCAGGTGCCCAGGATGCTGGGGAAGGGGTTTTGCATGGAATCAGCCAGGAAACTGGTACCTCCCTTCATAGCTGGAAAACCAAAGTGGCAACATTTGAGGATGGCCAGGCAAATAGCCATGTGCTGAGGGGGAGAGGGCCTGCTTTTCATCCTGGCCACCTAGCTTACACCTGAAATAACCACACAGAAACTGTATTCATTTAAACACTGCCTGGCCCGTTATCTCTAGCCTCTTGGTGGCTAATTCTCACATCTTGATTTAACCCATTTCTGTTAATCTGTATGTCACCATGAAGTCATGGCTTACTGGGAAAGATTCAGCATGTCTGATTCTGGCAGCTCCATGGCGGCTCTCTCTGACTCTGCTTTCGTCCTCCCAGAATTCAGTTCTGTCTTCTCCGCCTACCTAAGTTCTGCCCTATCAGGCCAAGCAGTTTATTAATTAACCAATGAAAGCAACACATAAACAGAAGGGCCTCCTACACCAGCCATGCTTTCTGGTATGTTCTAGACAGCTCCCTGGAACCTTCAACCAGGTGTTCACAATACTGGGCTCCTAAGATATGCCTCCATCTTGTGAAATGTTGCCCCTGACATGTGTTTTGGTATTGGCAGTATCTGAAATAAGAACACATTAATGCAGATGAAAAACTTCCAGTGGGGTTGGAGAGCTGGCTCCATGGTTACAAGTACTGTCTACCCTTCCAGAGGACCTAGGTGTGATTCTCAGCACCTTCATGGCAGCTCACAACTATCTGTGAGTTCAGTTCCCGGGGACTTGATGCCCTTATGATTTCTGAAGGCACCAGGCATGCATGTGGTGCACAGACATACACAGAGGCAAACATCTATATACATGAAAAGAGACAGACAGAAAGACACACAGGCAGAAAGGAAGGAAAAAAGAAAGAAGGAAAGGAAGGAAGGAAGGAAAGAAGGAAGGAAGGAAGAAAAAACGACTTCCAGTAGAAGGTTAGCTCACAATGATTGATCCCGGAGGCCAGCTATCAGGTATGCATGGTTTTATTTAAAATGTGTCCAATAAGATTTTCCACTTGGAATGAACATTTTCCCTTTTTCTGCATGTTCTCATAAACATTATCTCCTCATTTCATGGAGTTTCTTAGGAGGTTCTAGGTAATTTAACAGAAGAGCAAAATGAAAGTGTGGGGGAGATTAAATCACAGGAAGTTCACACCGCGGTGAGGGTGCTCCTGCCTCAATCTCAGGGACGCACAAGTGACTAGTGGGTGAAGTAACAGACCGGGTCATGCAAGTCCTCCTTGAGTCACTTGGTGTCCTTTGGCAGTTCTGGTGTTTCCTGTCACTAGCACGGAAGACAAAATGAGTCCGATGACCTCAGCAAATGGGCAATTGTCTTGTGGTGGCCGAGAGGAGATGGACGCAGATGCCCTGTCTTGAGCATTCCCTAATGTCTGAAGAGAATGTTCCCTCTGGCCTGTCTGCTGCTCTGAGCCCCAGGGTGGTGCGTGCATCTTACGTTCTGAACCTCCCTGGTGGCCGCAGCACCCCCTGCCTCTCATCAAATGGCACTGGTTTATCTGTGAACAGCAGCACAGCACAAGATAAGCATGGGAGCACATTTTAATCGAGAGGGCAGTTGTAGTTTTAAGTCAGCGCTAGAGCCTGGCAATGTTAGATTTGTGTTTTCATGAGCCAAAGGTCATAGCATGAATGAGGTCTAAATATCATCACAGCAGACCACAGGCCACAGAAAGAAAGATATGTCTTCAAGTTATGTCGACCTGCCAGGAAGAGAAACAGAGAGTACAGCGAACAGGGGCCAGCGGGGGTGCCCAGTGGTGCGTGGTGCTCCTGACTTGGGAACAGAGCCTTGTACATGGAAATGAAGTGGGCGGGGCTTTGAGATTCCCGCTGGCTGCTCTGAGCTGCTGTCACGGAAAGAAGCTAAGGGCAATGCGACAGGTGGGTAGGGGGTGGGGGGGGGTGGGACTGGGAAACATCACCATCTCGACCTTTGTCCTAAAGTGACTTAGAGACGGTCATTTATTATGGAAACATAATCCCGAACAGTTTGCTCTTTCTCTCCGTAAACACATCAGTTCATAAATAACTTAAGCGTGTCCTTTGCATTCAGGACACAGTTCTGGCTGGAGTAGAAAAGGGTAGAAGACGCGCAGCGGTGGGAGAAGATGGCAGGGTGGAGTGTGGACGGGCGGCTCAAGCGTCTAGGGTGCGTGCAGGCATCAGCCGTCAGACACGGGAGGGGTGACCCAGCCGTATTTCTCATGAGTCTTCACCAAACTCTTGAAGGTTGCTTCGGCTTCCTTGCGGCTGAAGGACTTTTTTGACTTGCCAGCTTTTCTGCAGATCCGTCCCTGCGTGAGATGGAAAGAGACACCAGGTTAGAGGCTCAGCTGAGGACCTGTCTTCTCATAGGGTTGTTAAAGGGACATACGGAGGTGGGCGTGGTTCTGATGTCTGAGTCTAGGAGATGTGTTGACCATCAGCAAGGATGATGGGACACTCTCACCGAGCAGATATGGAAGGTTATAGCTTTGATAAAGAGCATACTGGGGAGCCAGGTACTGTAAACATTTTGGGGTGCAGGCACTTTTTCCCAAACAACAGCCTCAGCTTTATCCAAACTGGTTCAGTCTGTGAGACTGGAAGGCAGCTTCCCTGCATTCCTGAGACACAGCTGAAGGATCTCTTAGGAGAGGAGTCTTCTCGCCCGAATGCTTCAAGTCTAATTTCTGGGTTTTCTTTGATAGGCATGGAAATAAATACATTTATACATAGATGTGTATATTATGTGTTCACAATGCAATTAAAGACTACATTTTAAAATCCTAGCTTGGGAGCTATTATGGTGCTAATCTACAGCTTGGGAGGCAGGTAGGGGTCAGATGTCAGACCCATGCCTGTGCTGAAGGACTGAAGACCAGGTCGTGCAGTGGACCAGAGGGCCTGGTCCATCTTAAGGTGGCT
Organism: Ondatra zibethicus; assembly: GCA_004026605.1. NCBI lineage: Eukaryota > Metazoa > Chordata > Mammalia > Rodentia > Cricetidae > Ondatra > Ondatra zibethicus. The sequence goes on along the minus strand of PVIU01001194.1, from coordinate 177,886 downwards.
GAGAAGACTCTGAGGAGAAGCTGGGTGTGTTCAACTGTTTGGTATGTGACAACATGTTCTCATCTACAGAGTTCATTCTTGAAAACCACATAACTGCGTAACAAAAAGAATGCAAAAAAACTCATAATGTTTTTAAAAGTCTTCATTCTTTTTAAAAAAGATTTATTATTATAATTATAATAATATAATAAATACATGTCATACACAGATGGGGCCCAGACACCCAGAGACACAGCTGCCTTCAATCAGCCAGCGAACACCTGCATCTGGCCGCCCACTACTTCTTGGTTACTAAACAGGTTCTCTGCATTCTGGGATGCTTCACATGGATGTCACAGCAGTGTGTGCATATACTGGACCTTGAACTGGATTCAGGTCTTCAGGTTCCACCACCACCCACGCACTGAGGGTGGGATCTAGCCAGGCTATGGGACCTGAGGCTTCAAGCTTGCTGCAACCCTAGCTCTCTCTGATAAACCAAGTGAGAGTTGCTGGACTAGCTCCTGAATCTTTGGCTGGTGGTGCTGGATCCCAGAAACCTGACGATGGAAGAGCAGCTTGCACGTGTGAACTCAGAGCTCACACTTCCTTCTTATCCACAAGGCGGAAACCCAGGGAGGGTTGCTCTGCATGTCCAGTGGCCCTCTGCCTTATTGCTACCTCCCTGCTCTCCGGGACACCTGACACCCTTTATAGAGGCTCCCAGTCAGATCAAGTGAGCTTTCAAAGGGAGAAAGAGGACCTGAAGGGAGGGGAGGCAGCAGCTGCCTGATGACTGTAATGATGTCCCCAAGTCTCGCCAGGGCATGAGCCCCATCTTTAATTATTTACTTCCATACCTTATGAAGGGTGGTTATACCTTATAACAAGGGGCCACCAAGATTTAGAACTCGCACAGCCGTCGCTGAGGTCAAAGCTCAAAGCTTTGGCAGCAGGTGTAGTGGAAGGTGTCTGTGTAGGGATGTTGGTTTACACATCTATGAGAGCAGAAGGTGTCTGTGTAGGGACGTTGGTTTACACATCTATGAGAGCAGAAGGTGTCTGTGTAGGGACGTTGGTTTACACATCTATGAGAGCAGACAGTTCTGGATAATGTGAGTATTTTATTCCTTTGTACCGTACTGATGACTGATGGTGTGGCTGAGAATTCTGAATTAAAGGAGCCAGATAAACAGGCTTGCAATGATTCTGGAATATTCAGTGGCTTTGTCAGGAACATGAGCTTTGCCTTTTCTGTGTCCAAGTCCCTACTGTTACAAGATTCAACCAACAAACCCCTACTGGGACAAGTGGCCCTTTGTTGCTTTTTTTTTCTTCCCGGGAGGATCATGAACATAGAGTCCAGTGCAAAGTCAATTGGATGGCAGGAGAGAGGCTGCCAGGAGCCAGCAGCTCAGTGCCTTCTCTCCACTGAGCTAGCCAGTGAGAGGCCCTCAGCCCTGCAGAGAGCACACACCGCCTGCCCGCTTCAGATGGGCTGCTTCACCGTCACACAGGTCGATGTCAGATTTCGAAAGCAGTGCTTCTTCCCCAGTCCTGCCAGGGGGCACAGTTGTTCTCACTGATGTGTCTGCCCTGCTCCTACTGGCCTGATTCCCTGCAGTGATAGGCTGGACCTCAGATCTGTGAGCTCAGATAAGCCACCTCCCCTTACATTACCTTTGTCAGGACTTCAGTAGCAGCAACAAGAAAGTTAACTAAGCACTTGTTACAGATTCACGGAGACAAGAAATGAACTGGAAACAATGAGGATTGTGAAGGAGATACAATTAAGGTCTGGCTTCCTTATTCTCAGAGCATCCATCATCCCTGTCTGTTTCCATACAGTAGCCAGAGTTTAGTCTCAGATACTTCTCTGAATAACTCTCATTTCTCCTCAACTATCCTTACTTGTATTTCATGAGAGAAGACTTGGAGGTGACACTTCCTCTCTGATGAGAGCTCAGGGTCATTCTCCAGAGTTTGTGATAACTTTCTTGGTGCCCTCTCCATCTCTGGAGCTGCAGGCTGTTAAGGGGGCACCAGGGAAACATAGTGCTTAAGGGTTCAGCCCAACAGAGACGAAAAAAGAGGATTAATAAGAACACAGGAGCTGGGCCTGCACCTGTGACACAAAACCATCAGGGGTGCCTTTGGTTTGATCTTGCTTTGCCAGAGGCTTTAAAAAATATAAATGTGTGTGTGTGTGTTAGTGTGTGTATGTGAGTGTGGACAGCCACGTGATTAATCATGAAGACATCCCCATGTCTTAGCCGCTAACAGGCTAACAGGTGAATCCAAAGGCTGGTCCTCTCTGACTCCGCACAGTTCCCACTGTGCCCACCTACACGCTGGCCTTCAGTTGTCAGAGGCACCCTCAGCTGCCTTGTGACTTCATTCATTCCGTGTGTTGGGCACTGGCTTAAAACACACAAAGTGATGCCACCTTTGGGAGCTTTGGGACACGATGAGGGTGCCAGTGTGCTGTGGCTTTGTTGGCAGTAGTGACACTCGGCTGGGGTATGTCTGCTTGTCGGTTATCCTGTACAGAGTATGCATATGCGTTGTGTGTGGCCTCGTTCCGTTAGGCGCTCGGCGTGACGGTGTGCTTGTCCAGGCAATGTCAAATGTCTCGGAAGAACAGTCACTACCAACTGATACGCGGTTTAGGGTCAAGCAAAGGGGCCTGGGCCTCTCCTTACCATTCAGCAGATACATGTGGCCCTGTCCCTGGAGTGGGAACAGTGCTGGCTGCTGGGGTGAATCAGATCCTAAACGTCTTCCAGCCCAGCTTTGTCAAAGGAGAAGGGAAGAAAAGGTGTGGGGCTGGGGAGACAGCTCAGTGGTTAAGGCTAGGCTCGCAACCGAAAGCACAAGAGGAAGGGTGTGATGGATGGTACCTGTGTCCCCAGAGTTTTTTCTTGGTGGTGCTGGGATTAGCTTTGAAATGTAGCCCCCAAAATAGACTGCTGTACTCTGGGAGCCACGGCCAGGTGCTCTGTGGGCTTACATAGGGAATTTTTAGGCTGTGTGGTGCACGCATGCACACGTGTGTGTACGTTTACGCATGCGTACATGCACCATGTGGGGGAAGAGCAGAATTCAACCGATTTGCTTTTAAATCCTCATTCCAGCACTCCCTGTGTGTGTGGCTGTGGGCAAGCTGCTGGCTCTCGGTTTCACTGCCGGTAAAAGAAGCACCGCCGGACTTCTGAAAGGATTGGACATGCAAAGCAGTGACTGGGTTGCTATTGTCACATTATCATGTCGTCCAAGTCCTTTAAGGTAGTGCCAGTTTGCTTTCTTTAAAAAAGTCACGGAAATACTGCCTTTGAAAGTGGGTGTTATGACTTAGGTTGTTTGTTTTAAAGCCGCCTTCTAGCGAGCAGGACGCATCTCGTTATCCTCAGACTCCTTGTGTCCACTGTAGCTGTGGAACATTAACACCTCAGTTCCACATCACTCACTTCCAAGGGTTTTTATTTATAAATAACCCTGTTTGGTGTTTGTGTGCCATTTGCCTGTGAGTTTCGAGGGTCTACTAATATTTCCAGGTTCCTCCCGCAGACTTTCCGGGCTCCGGAACATTCTTCTGAGCCCTAATTCCAGAGACAAGCCCTACTTTCAAAACTTTTGGAAATGTAATTGCTGATTTAAGGCATCCAGAGACCTTGTCCTGAAGTACAGAATCCAAGCCCAGGTAGCCCTTCTCCAGCCTTGCTTTCTGTCACATGACTCCCTGGGGAGACACCTAAACTCCAGAGGCTCCTGGCTTGAAGGAAACAGACACCGGGTACCTGGAAATCTAAAAGGACGCCCCCCCATCGGTACGCTTTCTTCTAAGGTTGGAAATTCAAACAAAACCTAAGCAAAATTCATTTGAACATTTTTGAGAGGACAGGTAAGACACAACCCAGACAAGATGGCTTCAAAGAAACCAGCTGCCCAGTCACAGCAAAGGACATTTAAGCCTTAAGAAAGAAAGGTCTCTTTCTGGATAATGTGCAGCATCAGACGGAAGTGCCTGGAACACATGCAGTCATTAGCATGACCTGTGTGTGCGTGCGTGTAATTCATAGACATGAGTACGTATCTGTAAATGCACACGTGTCAATGTGCACAGCCACAGAGCTTGGCATAACGTGAGCCTGGTCAAGTGTGACCCCATAGTGGTGGCATTCAAACTGTGGGGACAAATATGTTTCTTGAAGGAATGTGACTACCAACAAGAGAGAATTCTACAGTGACCTCAAGGCCAGCTTTTTGCTGTACAGAGTGAGCCCCATGCTATGGGATAATGCTCTTTTACACTGTTAAGATTTGCCACTCATATTGGTTTAATAAAATGATGATTGGCTAGTAGCCAGGCAGGAAGTATAGATGGGGCAACCAGACTAGGAGAATTCTGGGAAGAGGAAAGGCAGAGATGCAATCACCAGCCAGACACAGAGGAAGCAAGATGAGAATGCCTTGCTGAGAAAATGTACCAAGCCACGTGGCTAAACAAAGACACGAATTATGGGTTAGTTTAAGTTGTAAGAGCTAGTTAATAATAAGGCTGAGCAATAGGCCAAACAGTTTATAATTAATATAAGCCTCTGTGTGTTTATTTGGGACTGAATGGCTGTGGGACCGGGAGGGACAGAAACTTCCATCAATAGCCCTAGGCCATATGGATCAGCCTGGATCTCAGTCAGTTCTGTGCCCAGGCCAAGGCTAAGTTGCTCTTTCCAACTGCAACAACACTGTGTGCCAGAAGGACAGAGACCAAGGGACCTAAGACCGTGGGAGCAGCCCTTGCTGCAGATGCTCTGCTTTGGAATGCCAGCGGGGGTTGTCTGGAGTGAAAATCCCAGGTTGCTAACTTGCCTCATGCCTCTGGAGGGGTGGTCACAGACACAGTGACTGGAGAACAGCTGCTGCCTGGCTGTTTTCACACAGACCATCTCAGCAACTTCATCCAACCCTTGGGACTTGTATGGAGCCAGATATTCTATTCCTTGACCTGCTAAACATTACAGAAGAGCCAGGGCTGCTGAGACTGGAGAGGAGACCTTGGCAAGACCTGGGGAAGAACATGCTGGTTGGGGCCTCTGGAGAGGCCTAGGACACACTGGGAAGAAGGGCTTCTTGGGAAAGCTGGAGGGAGATTTACTGAGCGTGATGGGACCAGTGAGCACCGATCCTCATCAGTCCATCTGCTCAGCTCCAGTCTCTAGCCTCTGGGCTTCAGGTCCCTGTGTTCCCGGATGGGATTTCATCAGAAGGTCTCTGCCAAGTGTGGCTCCGACACCCCGTAACAGATCCACTTAAGCCCCTCTCTGGCATGATGCTCCAGACGGTTGGAAATCTGAAGCGGTTCATGTTCCGAGCATTTTGGGTAATAACAGTCACTTATAAGTTTTCAGAGGATGTAATTCCACCTACAAAAGGGGGTCGGTGGGGATAGAGTGACCTCTGTCTTAGCCCCAGCAGCATCGAATCCCAGTGGGACACAGTGAGTCAAGCCTGAAAGAGCACAAAGTCAGACAGAACACTGGCTCAGCCTGTCTTCAGCGCGAGCTTCCCGGGAGGCGATTCGGTGGGCTTGGCCTTCGGTCAGGTTAGCTATTGCCACAATGTAGAGAAGATGGGTGAAGACCTGGCAGAGGCAACGCCGTGTCAGCCAACAAAGCACCTGTGAGCAGGGCTTAGGGAGCGATGAGAGGGGACAAGAGAGCAAAGAGGCTCAAGGAGAAAACAGGTTCCCAGGGCTAGGTGCTAAGTAAGTCTGTGCTGGCTGAGTTTGGGATGTGCATCAGAATTCCAGGCTGAAGGGGTACGAATGGCTGGATTGTCTCTCACACTAACGAATCCAAACAATTATTGTAAGGATGGTACACAGGATGGATGGAAGGGAGAGGAGGAGCCTGCCTCCACTCTCTAGTGGACTACAGGCCACTCAGAAGTCACTCTCTCCCTGCCGTGTATGTCGATAACCCCTATAGGGTGAACTTCGGTGGCGCATGGGGAAAGGCAGTGAGGACACCCAGATCACATGACCCTAAATCTCCCACAGGGCCAGCTCTTAAGGAGCCTTAGATGTGTGAAGGTGTTTGGATGTGAAATGTCCCTTACAAGCCATGCATGTGAACACTTGTCCCCAGCGTGGGGGTGATTTGAGCTGGAGGAGGAGATTGTTGGGGGCAATTCGTAATTCTGTTCTGGTCCAAGGTCTGTTTCTGTTTCCTGGTTCGACTGAGATGCTCCCTCCTCCGAGAAGCCACTCTGCTATGTCTATCCTGCCATGGGGGACTCGCTCCTCCTAACCCAGGAAGCAGAATTACATCCTTACTCACCCAAGTGCCTTCTTGGGTCAGGTGTCTGACCACTAAGATGAGAAAAGTTTCACCGGCGCAGATGGCTGCTTGAACTACAAGGCATCAAAACTTGAGAACGCTCCTGTGCCGACTGTCTTAGCAATTGCTGCATTTGGGAAGAAATATGTTTCTTTCACAGAAAGTGCAGCTTATTCATGAAGGAGCCATGAGTGGGCAGCCTAGAGTTGCCAAGGACAGGTCAAGTCACTGTTGTCTGAAGACTCTCCAGTGGCAGCTAGAGATGCACGGGGCTTCCTACTCCTCAGTTGGCAAGCCCGGGGAAGGGGGCCTCCAGTTGAAAGAATAAGTACAGGAAATAATGAATAAGTTAGTGAACAGATGTGACAGCAGATCAAGGAGCCTAGCAATGGGAGGATCATAGACCATTTTTGTAAGAATCTGACTCTTCAGTGCAAGGTAAGAGAACAGTATCTCAGTGCAAAGCCATGCCACTCAACCGGAATGTTTCCTTATTAGAACCTCATGGAGAAATCCTATGTGATGACAGATTGTCTAACCCAGTCCCAAGTACTCTCCCAGCTCTTCAGCAGATAATGGATTCAGGTATACTCTTAGTTTTGTAAAGCTTCTTGGAAGGGCAAACCACCATTGGTTTGTGTACATTTTGATGGTGTTCACTGGGAATCTTTCAAAGCAAAAGTCTTTTATTTAACAATGCCATAAAATTTCCCCAGCCACTGGCAATGCTAAAGGTGTACTTCACGGATGCTCACAAACACAGAACATTCAGAACATCATTTTCCTCTCCAGCCTGAAGAAAGTTCTAGCGATTGTTGAGTCTGCATTGGAACAGATGGTATTTTGTTGGAAGAATCAAGCATAGATTGAACATAGAAAAGCAACATTTCTGCTGAAAAAAAAAAGTACGTGTTATCAGATGATCATTTTAAAGGTGCCGCTGTGAGCCTCACTAGCACGCTTCTGCTTGAGCATCAGGTCCTCAGGGTGGGGCCCAGCAGTGTTTGTCTCAGCACAGTGGAGAGGCAGCAAGACTTTGGCGAAGGCAGACATGGGCCGCCGTATGCCAGACGCTGTCCCCAGGAATGGACAGTCCTCACATGAGCTATGCCAGGACACCCTAGCAAGTGGGCTCAGGGACCTTCTATACATGTGGAAGTAACTGAGACACAGAAAGATCAGTGAAGTGTTTAAACTCAGAACACCCCAGTCAGATTCTCACAATGGAACCTTTGACTGTGCAGCTAGGGTGACCCAGAGAACAGAGGACAATCAAGGCAGTGACACCCGCCCCCCCCCATATACTTCCTTCCTTGGCTTCTCTGTGACTTCCTCCCCAGGGAGCTCACTCCTGTCATTGGTCACCTCCTTTTTGGTCTGGAGCTCCGAGCCTGTACGTCATTATGACCACTATGCATTTTGCCAGTTTGCCAAGGCATGGGCCCTGTCTTTATTGCCACCGCTTCCCCGTCTTCCCAGAGATCTGATCAGTTCACAGTACCTGCTCCAGCTTCCTTCCCGCTGCTGTGATAAAACACTGTTCAAAAGCAACTTAGGGGAGGAAATGGCCTATCTGGCTCACACTTGCGGGTCACACTTCATCACCGAGGGGACTGAGAGCAGGAACACAGGCAAGAATGTGAAGCAGAAATCCCGAGGAACCCTGCTTGCTAGCTTGCTCTCAGGCGCATGCTTAGCCAGGGTCAGCACTGCTCACCCAGCAAGGATGACGCCACCGTGGGCGGGACTCTGCTGTGTCTCCACAGACACGCCCACTGACAGGCCTGGTGGAGGACTTTTCAGGTGACTCGCAGCTACACCGAGTTGACAGTTAACACTAGGCTAGGGCAGTCTTATTCCAAGATAGGGAGTGACTGGCACAGTTTTGGATCTTTATTTTGTGCTGTGCTAGGAACTGAACCTAGGGCCTCACGCATGCCGGGCAAGTGCTGTGCTATCGAGCTGTATTCCTATCCATGGGTTGATTGATCTAGCCCCAAACTCAAAATGAAGTAAGGAATGGCCCAGATTGACCTTCCTGCCTTCACCTCCCAAGTTCTGGGACCACAGGCATGCACTACCAACCTTGGTTTATGGATTCTGGAGAGTAGACCCAAGAACTTGTGTATGATAGGCAAGCACTCCACCAACTGGGCAACATTGCCAGCCCTCCCTCTCCATTCTTTAGAGACTGCTTTACATGGGCCAAGCTGGGACGCACAGTTACTCCTGTGCTTTCTCTTTTTTAGATTTACGTGGGAAGTTATGGGAATATCCTTCTATGCCCCAGCTCATTTTCATGGGCAGACCTACAGTTTATACTGCATTTGCTGAAACATCTTACGCCAGGTCCTAGCTCCAGGAGCGTATATCCACATTGTCACTACTCTCAGCAATGCTTCTGCCCCTCGTCAAAGACGACTCGGTCTGACTGCATACTTTGAGAGGGACTTTTAAGGAACCGTGATATTCTCCCAGCCAGTTTGGCCCCTTGCTTCATATCTTGCCTCACGTTCTTCCCTACCTGTAGATTTCCTTAGGTTATCAGCATTTTCCATCCCCTCGGGAAACACGGAGGAAATGGAAGTGCGCGTCCATCGCCCAGAGCTACAGAGGTCTGTTCCCATCTGTTCTCACTCCTGTTCTCCTGTTTGGTCTGGGGACAACTCTGCTCATTCCAGACTGTGGCCACCCACCCGCTGCAAGCCAGGATGTCATGGATGTCTCTATCTGTTCTTCCAGTCCTTGTCTCACGCGGGGGCTTTCCTAGTGTGTCCCATAAAAATGGACAGACCCATGGGTAGCCACACTGTGGAAGGGGCTGCACTGTCTCTGTCCCCAGGGAGGACACACCCCTGAGTGAAATACACAGCCGAGCAGATGGTTCCCAGGGAGACGTGATGTGACAAAAGTTACTCACCCCTTCACACTTCCTGCCTTCTACCCTTTCCCTATTGAAAGCCTGACACTGACATGGCCCACTCTCCCCTGTCAGATGCCATTGGCTTGATCACTGTCCACCATCGAGCAATCGGAACTTTTCCTTATTTCAAAGCTCGCTCCTGTTATTCCATTCCCTTGGCACAGATAATAAGCAATGCCTTTGAAGAGAAACCCCTCCCAAATGAGGGGGACCAAGACAGCGCTAGATAATGTGACCGCGGAGAATGCCAGGGCATTGGTGTGCCAGAAGAGAGGGCAGCCACGCTCTGATGTCTGCCCCTGCATGCAGAACATCATGATTTGGAAGAAAACCGTTTGTTCTGGAAAAAATGCATGAAGAAGGCGAACAGGATTTCTCAGGCAGCCAGGGCGGCGAGCCTGGCATTCACTCTGCAGATGGTTTTTAACCTTGAGGTCTGCCTATGTACTTGCTGAGACATTTCGCGGCTGCAGTCTGTTCTTTACGCAGCAGAACTTGTAACGGCAGAGAAAGTTCACATCGCATATGACAGCCCCGGCGTTTGCAGATGGGGGGAGCGTGATGGCATTAAACAAATAAAGCTAACTTCAGATATGTTTTATGGGCAATTCAAATAAGAAAAACATTGTGGTTTGGGCACACACTACATAAAATACACACTCCTTTTTAGAATAGTTTGCTCTTGGTATAAAAGCACAGCAACAAGACTATATGGCCATTTCCTTCGTCTGTTTTACCAAATGTGTCCATGAGGACAGGAAGTTGGATTTCAGCTGCTACACATATCCACACACTTGCTGGGCAGACACCCACCAGGTTCTGTGGCATAGTTTCTGGAGACAGAGCACAGTGCCCCTGGTGTGGCTTTCTCATACAGTGTCAGGTAATGACCAAAGTTACGCTGGTGGGGAGGGTTGAGCCTCCGGGAAGAACAGTGGATGTGGGGGTCTCTCCAGAGCTGCCCACTTCGTTTACCCCTATGTCAGGGGCGTGACACAGCTTCAGTTGTCACCGCTTACCCAACTGCCACTTACACTCCTTCCAGACCATGTCGCCCGGTGACGCTCCCTGTCTCAGAGTGGACACCTTAAAGATCCAAATGATCAACCGTCTTCCCAAAGTGTACCCTTTTAATGCCTCATCATAAAGGAAGCTCAAGCAATTCCCCGTCTCTCTGAAGTCTGCAGCATCACCAAGACTCCATCTTCTGGGCAAGAGGGCACGCCCCGTGCAACCATAGCTATCCTGGGTGAGGGACACAGGTGACTTCCGTCGGCATTCACTTCTGTCCCTCACAATGACAGCCCGTTGCTCCAGGTCTACTTTAACGTGAACCACTGGGCTTCAGGGCGATGTTGAGAATTCTTGCCATGGCTGAATTTGCAGGGTCTGCTTCTACATCAGCATGACCCAGAGGACATCGTGGCCAGGGCTGAGCTCAGGCAGTGGGGTTTAGTGAGTCTAAGTAGGTACGGGAAGGTGGGCAGTTTCAGGCAGCATGGTGGTTATAACCGCCTCTCTAGAGGGATGTGGGGGCTGCTTGAGTGTGGGCATGCGATGTCTGTCCATCTGGTGCCCTGATGCCCCAGAAGGGCCTAAGTTGTCAAGGACGTCAATGCTGCCCACTGTTCTAAGGGCTTAACTGTGTGGCTACCTTAGGTGGACTCTGGTGGAGGTGGGGGTTTATAATTCTTGGAGTTGGTGAGGATCAAGGACAAGGAAGGTGACTATTACAAAGCCCAACTATGCTTTCCTGCTGAGAGAACAGCGTCATTAGCAAGTGGGTTGAAGGCCATACCATACCCCAAAGGGATGGACGAGTGTTGCCACCAACATGTTGTGCACTCACAGGTACAAGCTGAGCTCAGGAGCACACTTGTCCAAGGCCTCTGCCCTTGGCCTTGAGCTTCGCCCTTAGACCACGCTGTTCCTCAGCCCATTTCCCTAATGAGCAAGCTCAGCGACAATGGTGTCCTCTCTGAGGCAGGCGCTCTGTGACCCAGGGCAAGCTCCAAACACCGTCTTAAAAAGGGATGCCTCCATCTGTGGAAAATTGGACCTTCAGGCCCTGAAAAACTTTTAATGACCAAACTCCCTATAAGAAGCTGTAACCATTGGATACGTTTTGCCCCGAGAACACCCTCTGGATTGTTTTGTGCAGTGTCTGCTAATGAGGCGCTAATGAGGTGGCAGGCTGGAGGTGCAGGAGCCAGCATCCACTCAGCAAGCATGAGGACTCCTCCCCTCCCTGCTGGGACTCAGGGTTGCAAGGAGGAGGGGAGCCCAGAGTCTCCAAGCCCTAGGATCCCAGGTGCTTCCGCAGACTGCTCGCCACCCTGATTTCAAAAGCCACAAAGTGTTGCTTGGAATCATTTAAGTGGGTGCGAGGCCCTTCACACAGGTCATCCCAATACACTTTACAGAACGACTCTATTCCCGAAAGCCTGCTCCACACCAGGTCTGGCTGAGCAACCCAGCAGCCACCAGCAGAGGCTAGCTCCCAGAGGCCTGTGTACCTTCCTGTTGGAATCTCAGTGCTCCTAGATTATTCCACCTGCTCTCTCCACACCTTCAGGGTAAGCATCTCCTGTAAGGCTGGGGGTTCCAGGTCCCAGCTGGCAATGACCAGAACATTCTATTTTACAGCCTGAGTGTGAAGCTCCCTCTATCCCACCCTAGCCTCTTCCAGTGGTTTCTTCACTTCTACCGCACCATCCCCCATGTTGTCTTCCTACTCCCCACTGTCTACTAACACGATGTCTTTTGCAAATTCAGAGCCCTGAGGACAAAGAAAATAGCAACCGCACAGTGTGCTGTGACCAGCTGGAGGAGGAGAAGCTGTCATACGACTTGAGGGCTTCACTCTGTCCTTCAGAACTCTTTCAAGCCTGCTGGCATTATACAGGTGTTCCGAGCAGCTGGGGCTGGCTCCAGAGCAAATGAGACTCGACACTTTTTTTTTATGTTGCCAATGAAATAGGGCAGAGATACGGCAGGAAACAGCTTAGTGCGTGTTGCCAAAACAAGTTGGGGACCTCAGTCTAAAACATAGTGTTCTATTACAATAAAACAGACTAAAGATTGCCATTAAGGGAGGAAGCTGATTCTAAATTCTGGTTTTCAGCTCTTTTGAAAAGCTTAGAAAACCGAGGAGCTGATTTTTCTCTGACCGAATAAAATGAGAAAAGGGCATTCTCCATAGTAACCGGGGTGGCTGCTAGTACTTCCCAGTCATCTCTGAGGGTATATTCTGATGGTTCCTTGTTTTGCATGAGTTTGTGGCAATGTAGCCTTTGCTTTCTGAGCAAGAATTATAGCAATGGAAAGGATCCCACCTGCTTTACGAGCATCCCTGGGAACCTTCACACAGTGCCCACTGTACTCTGGCGTAGGTAAAGTTTCTGCCAGACGCTGCTCTGAGGACGTATCTACACTTCCCAGTCTTCATCCAGGTGATAACTCCATAATCTTTCCTGGTAAGGGGGAAACTGAGGCAAGGTTTAAGGAGCACAAAGTCACACGGCCATCTGTAAAGTGTGCAGCACTGAGTCGTAGAGTATGGTTCTGTTCATGTCTTCCTCTCTGTTGCAGCAAAAGCACTGGCCCTGACGTCTGCACGCATTGCTCAGGTACTGAGTTCTGCAAGCCCTGCACAGCCCTATGCCTGGCACCCGGCGGGTGCTCGGGCAAGTTCGTGGAGTAACCCACAAAGGCTGTTGTAGAATCGCTCCCTATTACCTGAACTGTGGCCCTTATATTACTGGTGGTGCACACTTTTCAGTGTGAGAGCTGGGCTGATTTTAAGTACAGCTGTACTTCTGCAAATGAATGATTGGAGAATTGGGGCCAGATCATTTCTCTGTGGCAGCACCATAAAACCTTTGTCTAGTTCTAGAATCAGGGCTGAACCCCAGAATGCTTGAACATTTACCCGAAATGTCAGCCCCTCGTGGGCTCCTGGAATCCTTCAATCCCTCTTAAATGAGCCAGGATATGCAGCCTCACTGAGCTACTCAGCATGCCACGCGTTGTCATCATCGCTAACGCTCTGAGAACCCAGACTCTGTGCTGGGCAGGTGACCGACATGACCTCAGAGAGTATTCTTTTGTTAACCTCCTGTCCTGTTAGATCTAGCACGCTGGACGTTAGGTCCGCAGAGCTGGACCTTCAACCACACTCAGGTTCTGATCCAGAGTCTCTGGGAATGTCCTTCACAAGGTAAGCAACTTCAGAACCCTCAGGGTTTCACAGGAAAATCTACCGATGTTGTTGAAAGTGGGCAGGGGCTGGCTGTTTCCAGGCGACGCCGTGGAGGAACTTGTGTGGAGAGTATCAGGGAATGTCCAGGGGAGCTAAAGAGGAAAGCTACCAAAACTGTCCCCTCCTCACAGCTAAAAGGTCACCCAGGTGTATTGTGTACACTAGCAAAAGAAATTATTTCCCCTTAGCTCTGTGATGGTGGTATTGACTTTGGCTTGCTTTGTGATTTAAAAGCTAACAAAAATCAGCTTTATCCAGCCTTACGATTTGAAGGGACCCAGTCCAGTTCCTCTCTGGCTTTGTTCCACCTGTTCTTGGGTTACTGAGGGGTCTTCCTATCACCGAGACACAGCCTCACACTGACTTTGCTTTTGAAGATGGCAGGACTGGATATGTGGGAGTGGTAAGCGCCAGGCTACTTTTGAGGAACATGATCTGACGTAGGGAACAGCAGTGCCCTCCCCCTCCAAACTGCTGTGTGGCTCTTCTATTTCTATCTCCTTTACAACTGTACTGGCAAATGCGTACTTCCCACAAGGGAATGCATGGCAAGCGGTGTGAGCTCCTGGTGGGTACAGCCAGGAAGGGGCTGTGGACCTGATGCCCACGTGCTTCGGGTCAGGGCAGGGACCGGACACAGGAACCATACCTGCTTCAGCCTTGGCTCTGAAGTGTGGGTCACTGGCCAGGCCTGTTCACCTGTTGGGACCAGAGATTTTCTGCTCTGAGTAAAATTCTTGACAAATAATTGAAATTCTTTAGCTATGAAAAGCTTGGACGAGAAAGCCATTCCCTGTGTGCAGTGTAGCGAAGCTGATCTTTGTCCACATGATGGAGAGAGACGCCAAGTGATGTGAAATCAAAGGCCACTGGTGTAGACGGAGAATGTTCTGTGAAAGCTTGGAGAGAGGCGGTCTATACACAGCATCCACCGCCAAAAATGGATGTGTGTAACCCAGGGTTTGTTTTCCCATTAGAACACTAGAGGAGGAGAACACAGAAAATGTAGGAAATACTGGTAGCGTCTAAACCCACAGGGGAGAAAAGAGCTAGAACAAAGGAATTCTAAGGACCTGGTAACAAAACCCATACAACCAGGACACTTAAGACACAGATGCCAAGTCTCAATAGTATAAGAAAATACAAGTTAAAAAATGAGCCATGTTTTACCAATGAGGGTAGGTGGTCCAGTGATTATGGGGGTGAAGAGGTCAGAGCTCGCTCATGGTAACTTTGCCTGAGGCAATTTGCTGATATGTGTGCAATCAGTAAGCAGCTTGACCCTGCCCTTTGATCCAGTACCCCGCTTGGGAGGCTTTGTTTATGTAGTGAGAGCACAGGAGGAAATCTGAAGTGTGGTCTAGGTGCTACGCATACTGCTGACAACAGGGGAGGGCCACGGGACCCTGACTGTCTGCCCAGTCTTCTTCTGGTGGGGTGTGGTGGGGCCAGCAGTCTCTACAGAGGTAACTGGCCAGAAAGAAGTCTGTTGGAGATGGGCAGAGCAATGTGTGAGCCTTTGAGCACTGAGCAGGGGTGGCCCTGGGCCCTGTGTAAGTGTGTGTGGGTCACATGAGCACATGGGAATGCTGAGAAAGTGCACAACCTCTGAGAAGCAGAATCTGAGAATGTCCACTTCCTACGGCATAGACGTCACACAAAAATCTAGAGCATTCTCTAGTCAGAGCGCTATAGAGGTTAAACAATCGACACGCCACCACAATTTCTCACACTGTCATCCTGTCTAGGGTCTTCTGACCCTTTCAGGAGGAAACACATCTGTCAGCTGCAGAGAGAAATACAGAGTAACAGTGGCTGCCCTACCAAGCTAGAGTGGGCTCATTGGTGCCTGGACAACTGAGGGCCAGTGGAGAGACAGAGATGACCCCTGGGAAGACATGCCTTCTGAGAGGTCCTTGATAAAATGTCATGCTCTGTCTTCTGGGTAATTTTGAGTCTTTGGAGAAATTCTGTGTTTGTTGCTGGTTCACCCACCGAACCGGAACCAAGCACAGCCCCTTACCATCAGCTCTTTCAAAGTCAGCACTTTTCTTTTTTTAAATGTAATACAATATCTTGCCTTGTATGACAAGAACTTTAGTCTCTAAAGAAAGAAATTGAAGAAGACATCAGAAAATGGAAAGATCTCCCATGCTTTTGGATATGTAGGATCAACATAATAAAAACAGCAATCTTGCCAAAAGCAACCTACAGATTCAATACAATTCCCCCATCAAAATCCCAACACAATTCTTCACAGACCTTTAAAGAATATTACTCAGCTTCATAGATAAACAAAAACCAAAAAACCCAGAATAGCTAAAACAATCCTGCACAATAAAGGAACTTCCAGAGGCATCACCGCCCCTGAACTCAAGCTCCACCATAGAGCTATAGCAATAAAAACTGCTTGGTATTGGCATAAAAGCAGACAGGTGGATCAGAAGACCCTGACATTAATTCATGCACATATGAACTCCTGATTTTTGACAAAGAAGCCACAAAGGTACAATGGGAAAAGGACAACATCTGTAACAAACGGTGCTGGCATAACTGGATGGTAACATGTACAAGACTGCAAATAGATCCATATCTACCACATAAAACTCAAGTCCAGGTGGGTCAAGGGCCTTAACATGAATCCAGTTACACTGAACCTGATAGAAGAGAAAGTGGGAAGTAGCCTAGAACACATTGGCACAGGAGACCACTTCCTAAATAGAACACTAGTAGCACAGACACTGAGAGCAACAATCAATAAATAGGACCTCCTGAAACTGAGAAGCATCTGTAAGGCAAAGGACACGGTAGACAAAACAAAATGACAGCCTACAGAATGGGCAAAGATCTTCACCAATCCCACATCTGACAGAGGACTGATCTCCAAAACACTAGAACTCAAGAAACTAGGCAACAAAATACCAAATAATGCCATTAGAAAAGGGGGTGCAGAGCTAAACAGAGAACTCTCAACAGAAGAGATTCAAATGGCCAAAAGACATTTAAGGAATTGCTCAACATCCTAATCATTAGGGAAATACAAATCCAAACAACTCTGAGACACCTAATCTTATGTGTCTGATGATTAGGTGGCTAAGATCAAAACACCCATGACAGCTTATGTTGGAGAGGATGTGGAGTCGGGGGAACACTCCTCCACTGCTGGTGGGAGTGCAAACTTGTACAGCCATTCTGGAAATCAGTATGGCAATTTCTCAGAAAACTGGGACTCAATCTACCTCAAGACCCAGTGATATCACTCTTGGGCATATACCCAAAGGATGCTCAATTATATCACAAGGACACTTGCTCAATCAACTATGCTCATAGCAGCATTATTTGTAACAGCCAGAACCTGGAAACAACCTAGATGCCACTCAACTGAAGAATGGATAAAGAAAGTGTGGTAATTTACACAATGGAATATTATCTAGTTGTAAAAAATAATGACATCATGAAATTTGCAGGCAAATAGATGGAACTAGAAAAAAACATCCTGAGTGAGGTAACCCAGATTCAGAAAGACAAACATGGTCTGTACTCACTCATAAGTGGATAAAAGATATAAAGCAAAACAAAGGATAACCAGACTACAGTCCACAGCTCCAGAGAATTGGGAGTGTGTGTGTGTGGGGGGGGGGGTAAGGGAGAAGGTGGAAGGAGAGAAGGAAGAAGGAAGGAAGGGAAGTGAGAAAAATACATGGCTCAATAAAAACAATAAAAAATACAGTGTTTTGCTATGTAGCCCTGGCTGGCCTGGAACTCACAGAAATCTGCTTGCATTTTTCTCCCAAATGGGAGGATTAAGGGTATGGGCTACCATGCCTGGCTTACTAGACGGAGGTGGGGGTCGACTCCAGCTTTGACATGAATCATCTCTGGAAGATGGAGCCATCTATTATTTCTCTGTTAAACAGAGAACATCCTGAGGGCAGATGACCGAAGTCAGCAGCAACAGAGAAAATCCATACATGTCATTTCTCATTGAATTGCCTTTTAGAGTTAGGTACATTTAGAAGAAGAAAAATATTAAAGATAATTTTTATTGTCATTGCAAACATTGGGGATATTTCTCTGAAGTTAAGATGTAAATATCTATATGCATTCTATTTGAATAAAAGTTCGTGTATTTTAAATATCCATTTTAACTTTACAAATATCTACGCACTTGCATACATATATGCATGCATGCACATACAGAGAACCAAACCTTAGCTATTCTTTATTTTTCTTGGTAGGCCTCCCAGAAATATAGGGATATTAACCAAACATGACATATTAATTCACAATGAGAATAGGCACATACCAGTTGGGTAGTGGTGGCATGCCTCTAATCCTGACATTCAAGAGGCAGAGGCAGGTGGATCTCTGTGAGTGCGAGGCCATTCTGGTCTACAGAGTAAGCTCCAGGACAGACTCCAAAGCTACACAGAGAAACCCTGTCTCGAAAACGAAACAAAACAACCAAAAACCCAACCAACCAACCAACCAACCAACCAAACGACCAAAAAAGAAGAGGCACATCATCCTGTCATATTAAGGCTAGACTAGGTAACTCAGTAGGAGGAAAAGGGTTCTATAAATAAAAAAGTAAGTGACCATTTCGGCTCCCACTGTTAGGAGTCCCACAAGAACACCAAACTATACAATCATATCATATATGCAGAGGGCCTAGGTCAGACTCCATAGGGTCTATGATGGTTCCTTCAGTCTCTGTGAGCCCCTTTGGGCCCTGCTTAGTTGACTTCGTGGGTGATTTTCTTGTGGTGTCCTTGATCCCTCTGGTTATTCCAGTCCTTCCTGGCCCTCTTCTGCAGGATTCCCTGAGCGCCACCTATGTTTAAGCCTTAGCTATCTTGACAGGCTATGTATGACTCAGGAGGTTTATGGAGAATCTCCTAAACATCTGGGACTGGCCAGCCTTGGTAGCCACGTGTGGAAACATGCCTAGGGCCATCTATGTGGCCGAGCAGCTGGACCCAGGAGATGCAGGAGAGTCCTCTGTGGACTGCATAAAACCAAGCCTGCCTAATTCTTTCAGAGTTCAAATGAGAAGAAGGCAGATGAAACTTACATGACATATTAATTCACAATAAGAATAGGCACATACCAGTTGGGTGGTGGTGGCACACACCTTTAATCCCAGCATTCGGGAGGCAGAGGCAGTGTGGGGTGACTGGAGGCATGAACTAAAGCATGAGACTCTTAATCTCAGGGTTGTGGGTTCGTGCCCCACGTTGGGCACCAGATAATGTGAGAGTTACAAAGCTACCTTTATTATAGGGATACAAAGGGAACACACAGACTCACTGAACACCAGACAGAGTGGAAACCACAGTGTCCCGCGGCTCCCGGGAGGTGTGAACCAGCTTGCTTCTGCTCCGACCTCCCAAGAGAGCAAGCACACTTCTTCTCTGCAGTGGTGCACACGTAGCACCTCAGACCATGCCCAAAGAGCCTGTACCCCCCAAATCTACTGGTTGAATGAATTCTGACTCTTAATGAACTCTTAATGGTCTCTGCTGGGAGCAAGAAGGAAGGGTAGTCATAGGCTGTTCGTGGGCCTTGATGGCAGACTGGTAGTGATGTTTGGGGATTATTCTAACAGACATCTCTACTATTTAGTAAAGTCAGAACAGACACAAGGAGCACAGTACTAAACAAAGATGTCCTTCCTGATGCGCCGTGCATTGGTCTGGGGTCTCCCTTGGGGCAGTTCAGTGTCTGCCTCAACCACGCTGTTAAAGCTACCATTCCCGATTGTTCTCGGATGTGACTATAGCCAGGTAAGAAAAATCAGATCATTTAAAGAAGAAACAAAAGACTTGACTAGAAAGATCTTCAAACACGACTAAATTTCACACTGAACACGCTGTCTGGCAAGCTGGGGACAGAGGGTCCTCATTCTCCTCTCCAGGGACCATCCGCTGATTTCCAGGCAAACAGTAAAACTGAGCACTTCCAAGGCTACCAGTCACCAGAAAAACCCTGCAGAGCCGGTTCACACTCACAAAAACACCATGGCTGGCAAACGCGATGCCGAGGGAGAAGCAGGAACTTCAGATTGCTTGGAATGCTCTCCGTGCTAGGAGTGAAGTGGTTGTCCTTGGTGTCAACCGCAGAGTGTCCTGCACGGAGTGTGGCTTTGTTGCTAAAAATGCCCACTCTTCAGACACTGCCATTACCCCCCAGCTTTCTCTAGTGACTCATAGTCTTGCTGTACCCCCACGGACACCTGCTCTGCTTCATTTGGTGACATCGACTGGCTGTCTTCTGGGCTTGCCCAAGGAGTCCCGTGATCCTGCCAGTCTTTTTCCCCCTGGGGAATATTTTCATGAGTTCCTCTACATTTGACGAATGAGAATGGAACCCAAACACAGATGGCGGAGCGACAGCACTTTCACAGACACAGCTCGCAATGACTCGTGAGTCTCATGCAGACGTGCTAAGGGCTTGCTTCCTCCTGGGTGTGGGGACACATGGCTTAGCTATTCAAGGAAGCTGCAAGAGAACACTTTGGGGATGGAAGGCAAGCACCCACTTCACGGGAGCCTGGAAGGAGGAGGGATGAGACTTCCTGGAGAACGGGAGGGATGAGAGCCTGGGTGGATGGGTGGGACATTACAGGGATCTCTGCCTTTAGGATGCTGAGACAGGACCGTGACCTACTCATATACACTGAGCAACATGCAAAATACTTCCCATAACAGATGACTGGGTCCTAGAGAAGGCTGGAGGTAGACCTTGCTCTGATTTTCTTTTTCCTTTTTTTTTTTTTTTTTTTTTTTGGTTTTTCGAGACAGGGTTTCTCTGTGGCTTTGGAGCCTGTCCTGGAACTATCTCTTGTAGACCAGGCTGGCCTTGAACTCACAGAGATCCGTCTGCCTCTGCCTCCCAAGTGCTGGGATTAAAGGCGTGAGCCACCAAAGCCCTGCTGCTCTGATTTTCAAAGAGGAAACAGGAAGGTGAAGGTTCACTAAGACCTAACACCAAGCCAGCTGTGTGCGCTGTTTGAATTTGAGTCTGTGCAGAAAGTCTCAGGGTAGGCAAGCCAAAGGGGCATGCTGGAAAGCTGCCTGCTCTAACGTGGCACAGAGATCCCTAAGGACTAGAAGGCGCTAACCAAACTTGAGAAACACAGGAACCTGGCACAAGTGACTTGGTGACAACCAACTTTCCCTTCCATCCTGACTTCCTGTAATGCAATTGAAATATGATCTCTTATAGAGAGACAGCAGTTTTTGATTACCAGACACTCCCCTGAGCTCTCAAATTTGGAAAATCTACAAAATGAAAACTGGTTGTTATGTTTAAGAAGAGTTCTGGTTCTGGTGACGAGGCTTCAAAAGTCCTTTGTAAGGGTGATGTTAGCTATCACTTAAAGCTGTAACTCCTCTCTGGGCAACAAGACATTGATCCCTAAGAGTCCTGAATGTTCGTCTCTGAAGAATTAAAACACCCAGAGGGAAAAAGATGTGCCCCCCCCCCCACAAGTCAGGGACTGTGGGATGAATGCATTCTGAAAAGGCCATTAGTGTATTTAGCTCTGCACTGGGACATTTGTTGTACAACCAATGAAGTCTCCAGGGTCACGGCAGCCTCTCCTGCTGTGCCTTCCAGAGTCCAATCACCTGCTGCCAACTGTCAGCAGCCTAGATCCAATAGTTACCTTGTCCTCCTATAGGTGACCTCCATATTCTGCCCAAGGCCTTCTCTAGCTGGACAATGCAGCCAGGAGTGGTTGAGCAGCCTGTCATATGAGGGAAGCAGTCTCTTCTGATGAGGCCTTGGAATATGAAACAGACAAGTGGAGAAACACCCAGGAGATGTGTGTGGCCATCTGAGGGAAGTGACAGGCACTGTTTCTGAGCTTTCTTTTGTCTAGAGACAGCATCTCATCACCTTGGATGAGATAGTTGGAATTTTGTTCCAGGTGGGGTTTGTCACTCATATGCAATACTCAATACTGAACAAGATGAGAATCTTCACAGAATAAGGAGACGGTGCCAAACTCATCTCAGCTTTACACAAATCACTGGACTCTTGGTTTGCATGTGACTTAGGTCACTAGGCCTATTTTTCTAACTTTGCATAGTGTGCGACTTAAGGCATTCGTTTTTAAAGGTCCTAAGAATATTCTAGAATGAAACTCTCCTACAAGATCACAAATCTGCACCACTGTACCATTAACCAGGAGAAATGGGGGGGGGGTGATGTCACGTGTCTTGTGCTCTTCCTCCACATCTGTTCGGAGCACACATTATGCACCCCTATATCTACTCATGTGGCTCATTTTCTTCCAATAGTTTCTGCTCCCCAAACTCATAATCTTCCCCTACATATAAGAGGTGGTATGCAAAAGTTATGTGTAAAATATTTACTCACCCGGTTCAAAGTTAAACTTTCTTGAATATTCTGCAGTGTTTTCTACAACACTATTCATCTCTGAATGTTATGACTTATTGATTTAAAAGAGCAGCAGGAGGCAGAAAAATAAAAGAAACTGAAGGGAGGTGAAGAAAATTAAGAGTGAGCACAAAATTAAGATTGTACCAATTTTCGTTATAATTGTATAGAAAGAATAACATGCCAAGGAAAAGGCAAATGCCATGGCATGGTGTGCAGACACATGCTTCTGGAAGACAAGATGGCTTATGTGTTCTTTGTACAGTTCCACTGGGCTTGACTTTACAGAACCAGTTGATACCAATGTGTTATTTTTATTGAGACCCACCCAATGTTTACAAAGTAGCATTTCAGTGGATTTCATAGCTGGTAATGTTAGCCATGTCTCCATGGCAGCAACTTTAACATTTCCCTGAGCCTTGCTGGGAATCCCAGCTTAATGGTGAAGTATAGGAATTCCCATCAGATTCAGATCCATGGGCCCATAATTGTGGAGGGACTTGTTCTGCCCTGGGTGCAGTGGAGTGAGGGTTGGGTGGTCTTGTAGTTCCCGAATCCTCTGAGGGGCTCACTGGTTCAGTCAGGTGATGTTCCAACAAGAGAGCACGTGGAGGGAAGACAATTACCCTGGCTTTGTGCTCCACAGAAAGGAGAGTGAGCCAGGGTTCCCAGTGATCATTGAGAGTCTAGTATATCGTGGTTCATTCCCGTCACCCTTAGGAGCCCATGAAATCAGTGAGCTTGTCTTGCTTCTCAAGACTTCCGGCTCCTTGATTCTTATACCAAACCCTTCCAGAAACCCCCAGTTGTTCTGTTTATTCTAAAGCTGAACCCAAATCAGAGGCTTGGGCTTCAGCACCTCAATTAACGACTCTAGCGCCTGTGTGTTAAGCCCCCACTCCTTTCCTTACCCCTCCGAGGGCAACTTGTTCGGTATCCTTCATGCAATTCCTCCCACATTTGGGTTAGCATGGCAGCAGACAAGTACAGGGCTGGAGTATTATATAGCAGAGAGCTTAGATCTTATCCCAAGTTAGAGACGAGAGAGAGAGAGAGAGAGAGAGAGAGAGAGAGAGAGAGAGAGAGAGAGAGAGAGAGCGCTCTAATTAGAATGACTCGGGCTTTTGAAGCTTTCAAGCCCACACTCAAGTGACCTCCTCCAACAAGGCTGCACATCTTAATCCTTCCCAAAACACTTCTGCCAACTAAGAACCAAACATTCAAACCTATGAGCCTATGGGGGCCAATCTCACGCAAACTACTACAGCAATAAGCAGTTAGTTCTGAAGGCTTTGCGTTTCTTCTGATCACAGAGATGGCAGTCCCCAGAAGGGTCACTTGACAGTCCCCAGAAGGGTCACTTGACAGTCACCCTTGCTTATGTCCAACAGCACTGACTCCCACCAGGGACAGAACCATCAGCACCGACTCAGAGCTACTACAGAACCTGCCGGGTTTGCCCTTCTAACCGAGTGTGGCTCCTTAGGGCTGGGGAGGGCTCTGGCTGATTTCAGGCACGTCTGACGATGCTGGGGAAGCCCATCACGATGCTAAAGAGTCGAGTGTGCTCCCAGAGCTGCAGACGTGATCAGTGCAAAGGTGGAAAAGGAAGACTCTCAAGATTTCATGTAGGCTAGGGCGACTGAAACACTCAAGTGAGATTAGATTCAGTGAAGGAAATGATAGACATGGATAAATGTGAAGAATAAATGCAAGGACTCAGTCTGAGCTGCTGGGCAGACCGTTTATATTTGCCAGCCATGACACTCAAAACCACGCCATGCTTACGCCGGTAGTTATGACAACACAACGAGGCCCCAGGTTGGTGAGGCTAGCCCTGTAGGCTCCTCTACCATGGAAAGATGAAATCATTTTGTAGGGCTAGCCTGGAGTTCGGCAAACCCCAGCGATCTTTCTATGTCTGCAGCCTGCAACTCCCCCTCTCCCCTGCCCTCTGACACTGCAGCATGAGGGCCGTGCCTGGACTTTTACATGGGTACTTGGATCCGAACTCAGGCTCATGCCTGTTCAGCCACTAGGCCACCTTCCAGCCATCGAACGGGACTCTCAGGAGATCAGAGTTGAATAGACTTATACAGGTGAAAACTCCCATCTTCCAACAGAAAGCAAAGTTTAATCACTACAGCACAAGGGGAGGGAGCTGGGCACTGCTGGCCTCAGCTGTCCGTCTCGGGGGCCGCTGTCAGAAGTCAGTGTGTGATGGCGCGAGATGTTTTGATGAGGGGTGAGGTGAAGTCCACCAAAGCCAGGGCAAGGGCTCATCCTGAGAGGCTGCAGGGGTGAGAGGACAAGAAAGAGGGCTACCCGGCGCCTCCTCAGATTGAACTGGGGCTTAGTGTGGGAAACTTGAGCCGACCGGCTGTCAGCGTGGGCAGCGGCAGGCCACTCTGCGTAGTGGGTGTTGCGGGCAAACTCATGGCTGGGCCTGCGGTTGTCCTTTTGTCGTACTTTAGCAAGTTCTAGTGCTTCAGGGAAGGGTGGTCTCCTCGTCGTCCCTTTTCTGGGTATCGCCATGCTCATTATTTCCACAGTGTGGGTTCCCCTGTGTGGTGGGCTGAGTGCTCTTCATCTTTAGGGGAGGCACCTTTAGCTTAGCAGTAAAGTGTGGTCAGGAAGAATAATGAGATTAGAGTCCGTGCCTATCTCCAGGTCCAGGATTTTATCTTAACCAGACCCAACAGTAATATGGCAGAACCAAGATGTGTGAGGGTTGTAACCCTCTCTCCCAGGGGTTCTGGCTGTAGAATAGGCTTTTTTTGGGCATTCCAAAGACTGCCATTATCTCAAAGCTTCTTACCTTCCCCAAATGCTCTCCGGGGCAGTGACCCCAATGCTACCCGGGGCTGGGACCCAAGTTCTCCCCAGGGCAGTGACCCGAATGCTCCCAGGGGCTGAGACCCGAGTGCTCCCAGGGGCTGGGACCCGAGTGCTCCCAGGGGCTGGGTCCCGAGTGCTCCCAGGGGCTGGGTCCCGAGTGCTCCCAGGGGCTGGGTCCCGAGTGCTCCCAGGGGCTGGGACCCGAGTGCTCTCAGGGGCTGGGTCCCGAGTGCTCCCAGGGGCTGGGTCCCGAGTGCTCCCAGGGGCTGGGACCCGAGTGCTCTCAGGGGCTGGGTCCCGAGTGCTCCCAGGGGCTGGGTCCCGAGTGCTCCCAGGGGCTGGGCAAAGCTTCTTTACCTTCCCTAATTTGCTCTGAATTCAATCACAATAACAACCCACAACTTCATCACTGGAATCCCAGCACTCGTCAGGCAGATAGGCAGGAAGATAGCCATGAGCTTCATGCCAGCTTGGGCTGAGAGTGAGATGCTGACCCAAATAATAGAACAAACACAAAAGGAATTCCACCTTTTAAAACGTCACATCATAACCGTGCACATTTGTAAACATGGCAGAGGCTCACAACTGGCAGATATGGGGATTGCTGCCGGTGCCTCTTGGTCCTGATAGTGTGGTAGCAGAGTGTCATTTAACCTTACAGCTCAGCTCGTCATATTACACATGTAGCAACTGTAGCCAACCATGACAGTCTTCTAATGCATTTTATTTTGTGCTTCTAAAGCATTATTCTGTGGAGGTGACCTTGTGGGGGCCACATGCTTGGGGGAGAGGCTCCAGGAATCTATTTCTCCTTGTGCATTCCTCAGGAAGAACCACAAGGCCTCCATCACTCCTGTTAATGAAAAGGCAGATGCCAGGATCCTTTTAAAAAAGAATTGCTAATAAAATCATCACCCTAATTCAATTCAGCAGAGTTCAGGCTCACTTTTTATCAGGTTAGTCTTATTTATAAATTAAGATAATGTCCTTAAAGTTTTATGTAATGTTATAGATTGGCGCAGTCAACAAAAACTCCTATCCAAGCTCTCTCAGATTGCCATGTTTTTAAACCTCCATCATAAAGCCAGTCAAAGGGCACCAAGCACAGGGCTGGGCTAGAAAACCCTTGGTTCTGCCTGCCTGTATGTGGGATGCAGGGGCTGTCCCTGGAGAACACAGCCTCGCTACTGTGGGTGACAAACCTCCTTTCGGCCCCCTCCCTTCTCCAGGCTGACCTGGAAGGAAGGGCACAAAGACAAGAAGACAGGGTGGCAGACACTTGCTCCATGACAAGTCCTCAGATCCCAGCAGGCAAGAGCCACAGGAGGAGCTTCTGACTATGAGCAGGTATAGAAGCTCATACCATCCTTGCCTTGCAACCCTGAGAACCTGCATTGTAACCCCAGACCTTCCCCTCCCGCCCCCGCAAGTGACAGGCAGTTCTCCAGGGCTCATTTGCCAGACAGTCTAGCCTATTTGGTGACTATTTGGTGTTCCGGGAGATGAAGAGAGACTGTTTTGTTTTCTTTCTAAACATGGACAGTGAAGGGTGATACCGGAGATCAATCCTATGTCTCTCCTGTTGGATGGAATGTGCCCCAATGCCTAATGCATGTACCCCCCACAAAACAACAAAACAGAAGCCAACAACAACAAAACTATGTTCTGCTGTCTTCCAAGGAAGGGGAAATACCATACAGTATTAAAAAGGGATATGGTGATGTCTTGTAAAAAGCTACGTTTCATAGTCTTCTGATACCCAGCCAAAAGCAACTCGTTAAACTAGCAACAAACTCCATTCTCAGTAGGTTTCTTCTGTAGCATCTCCACGTCCCTTTGCTAGGAAGGCACGTTGCATAACGTGTGCCATTAACCTCCAAGGATCCCTGAACAAATGAACGCTTGCAGCAATTGCTATGTATTTGATGCAATCCTATTAAAACCCCACTTCCTGTGAAGTCACCTCATGCAGCTCCTGACTCTTAGAAGTCACAAGGGCTGTCAGAAGTGTTCCCAGCAGGTCCAATATGAGTCCCCGCCCCCCTGAAAGGCTGTTGTTTACCACTGCCATGATAAAGGAAAATCTGTAACTCCAGATTCTGAATTTTGGAGAAGTCTGATTTTCAAGATTAAAAGCAGAAAGTACCCTCAATGGTATTTATCTGGAGATTTTTCTCTGCAATTCCTGAATGGGCTGAGCACATTTTAACTTGAGGTGTGATCTTATCAATATAGAGATAGCTTTTCCTTATCTTCCTCATCAAAAATCTAACAATTTTTCTGGGGGTGAGGGGGAATGCTTGCCAAATATTGTGACGGGAAATTGGTATTTATTTTACAGAAATTATATTTAAAGTAGTAATTTCTTCAATCTTACTGATTTTGCCAATGTGATAATTATCTTTAAAAAGCACTTCATTCTTGAGTTATTTTCAGAATCTTTAAAATTCCTTTCTCTTTTGTATAGAGAAGAAATAAAACGGTGATAATTATCTTTCTCTTACAGTTTCAAAGAATTAAAGCACACTTTCCGTTCTCACGATAGACTCAACAAGCCTCTATGGAATCTGGGTTTTGCTGACACTTCAGAGCCGTGGTTCTAATTTGATGGACACACAGTCCCTCACCTGGCGCAGTACTGAGAGCTGAAGCCACATGGGCACTCGGAGTGTGAGGGCCATTATACCGTCCACAGTCACCCGTGGTGAACAAGCCAGCTCTGTATGGCGCTTGGGTGGTGGCTGCTGACTAGGCAGATGCTCGAATGGATGGCTCTGGTTCTGGGGCATTTGCTGGTACTCAGCCCTGTCCCTTTATCCTCTTTAGCTTCTGGCACATGAGTCCTCACCTGCACGTTCTCAGTTTCCTCCTCTGTGACATGAGAATAAAAACAGCACCTACCTCACAGGCTGCTGCCAGGATTTAACAAAATGGTCCATGAAAGCACCGTGCAAGCAGCTGGCTCATAGGAAGGGGGGCCAGTTAGAGGGACCCCACTCTCCCTCTGACAATTATGTAGCATTAGGCATTGTCAGAGCACCGTAAAACACTCTCACAACACCGCTAATGTTGATGAGACGTCTTTACTGTAAGCACGCCTCTTAATGTTTATTTTTCCTTTAAATAAATTAAAATGCTGGGACAGTTTCACCTCCCACTGACAGCTGTTAGACACTTATCTGTGCCCCAGATGCAGGTGTCTGAAGCCAAGGATTATCAGCCACGCAGCCAGCTGGACTCTCCTCATGCCAGCACTGGCTGCTTTGAACACACCATGATGCCTTGAGGAAGCTACACGGCAATCGCAGCTGCTTGCTGCCAAAGACTGTTTCCAAACAGCTTGCACCAGACCTCTTGCTATCACAAGCTGTGGTGACCAGGCAGTCCATTCTTACTTAGGCGAGAGGCTAAGTGGTTCCCAAGGGACCCAGCAGAAGGCTGGTGTCTGGTACACACGGTCATTGATGTGCACGAGACCACAGGAACTGGTACAAACGTAATCTTTCATTTGCATCCAGGACCATGGGCGGTGCCCTTACCTAATTCCCTTTCTAGTTATTAACGCAGGATGCTTCCTCACTCTTGGAGCTAGCGAGGAGAAGCCTCCTGCACCCTCCTCTGGTGTTGCAACAGTTAGACAATAAAAGGCATTTACCAGCAGCCTTCCCCTGCCTACATGTGATCTTTATCATTAGTCCAGCGGGCTGAGCTGGTAACATGCAGAAAGGAAGGAGGTAGCAGAGCCGGCAGCATCAGTGTGGTAATGAGAGACAGCCGACACATCTGAATGCTTTTCTTTGGGTAGAAATACGGGGAACAGAAACGGCAGAGGATTGGGGAGAGGTGAAGATAAGGAGCTGTGGAACTCGGTTTCTGGAAGAACTCTGTGAAGCTGCGCAAGAACCAAAGGTCTCAGGCACCTCGGGGCCTGAGAGTCGCAATACTAGTCTCTCTCAAGGATTGAGCATCCTGACACCCTAGATCTTAGAGCTGTAATGTTGGTCACCATAACACTGAGGGGCCCAGCATCTGAGGCCTCCACTGTGCTAGGACACCAGAAAGCATGCCCTGCCGTTGCTTACCACTGTCTGTGGCCACTGTTCCCTGATGCTAGAGAGTGAGGTTCATGGCAGCCGCCAGTACCAGGAAACTGCAATCCATGGTGAGAGAGCCTCCAGTCTGAGAGGCGAGAGCCCATGAGCCTCTGGCTTCTAATGCTTGGAGCCATAGGCTCTCGGCTCTCAGGGACTGGAGCTGTAAGTCTCTGGATCCTCAGAACAGAAAAGTCCAGGATGGCCAAGGTTGAGTTTCCTTTTGCCTACCCACAATCCTCCTTCACTGACAGCAGAAGCACCTGATGTATATTTTCATTCTTAGGTTACGCTACAGAAGGGGGCTGTGAAGGGTGCGGGATACCTGCTCAAGGAGCGGGGGCGGGGCGCCACGAAGGGAAGGAACATATGACCGCCAACTCACAGAGCCTTGTCGGGCACTCAGGAAAGGGGTGTTTTAGTCAGCACAGATGGGAACAGAGGAGGGAGTCACTGCTGGGACCCGAGGAGCCAGGGCATGCTGGCAGAGTTCTGAAGGATGGACAGGGGCCCTTTCCAGGGCCAGAAGGCATTCCAGAAGGAAGGGCTGGTGAGACCCCAAAGGGGGCCATGGAGCATGGAGCACAGCCACTGTGCTGAGTGATACTGGTGACCTATGGCTGTGTTCTAGAAAGTTCATAATGCGTAGTCTAAACAAAGGAGGTCCGTCTTTTCGAGACGCCATACAAGTGGTGGGGTAGAGGGAAGCTCTCGGGAGACTGGAGATGGGGAGAACGCACATGGCGGCCCCTTCCTGTGTGTCCCTGAAGACAGCTGCCTTGCTGTTAGGGCACACCTCACTAACTCCTTCCCTGCTCTCATAGCCACGCCCACCCTCACCTGTCAGCCTTTTCTGCTCCCTCTGGCTTTCCCAGTCTGGAATCCTTGGTGCCCCTGCTCACAGAAGTTCCTGAGACTCACAGGATTAACACCATGAGAGGAACAGGATCAATGCACAGAGTAGAAAAAAGACACCACAGGAATATCACGAGTGAGTTGACTGATGTGTGTGGGGGGGTGCAAGGAGGAAATAGCTAATCAATTAAACTTTGACCTGCTCACCAGGTGGCAGTGAGGAACTAGCAGGCCAACTGAGCCATGGCACCCAGTTACCAGGTGGGAAAGCAGACTTCTCCAGCACCAGAACCTAGAAGTCCCAGAGCTCAGTGTGCACAGCCTTGAGGATGCTCTAACAAGTGGATTATGTACAGATGGTGTCTCCCTCCCTGTCCCCAGCTCTGCCCAGCTGGACCTGGGGATGCTGGGTGGATTGACCTGAGCACACTGTCTCTCTCCAGCCTTCTCCTCCTTGGGCTGTGTAAGTGGACAGAGGGAAGGAAAGGTTTGCTTTCACAGTGGCCAGAGAGAGGCTTACCAGTAGCCTCTGCAGGGTCTGCACCTAGTCCATGACATTAAGCTCTGAGGGCTGGGCCTCGACACTGGAAGAGACAAGATCGTCAGTTACATACGTGTTCCCACATGTGAGAACTGCGGGCAGACAGAAAGCACAAACAGTCAAGTGGCCACCTCCCTTCTTCTTATCAACCAAGCAGCAAAATCCACCATAGGGATAGTTGAAATGTGGCACAGAGGATCCACATAAGTGGCCCATTTATTCTATTATTATTATTAATTATTTTATTATATATTTTATATATATTATATATATTTATATATGTAAATATAATTTATTATATTTACATGTGAGAACCACTACGGTTGGTTCCTTATCTGTCCCCAACATGGTTGGGGTACTAGGGTGGTCATTCTCCCTCTAAACTTTGGTCCAGAGGGATCATTCCTGGAGATAAAAGAAGAGATGTAGAGGAGACAATGGAGTCTTCGGGCCGTGTTACTGTCAGAATTTCAACGTAGTATCTCATGACACAATAGTAACTGCATGCTGTCTCTTCAAACAGAAGCCTCTCCCCCATCAGTTAAATCAGAGAGGCAAGCAAACGCACACTAGCATCCTGTTCTAGCAAACTCTGATTCTCCGGACTCCCAAGGCAGGAGATTCGGTAGCTCCTATTATTAACTGTGCTAGGTACTGGGGGCGGGAGCTCTCGACGGAGCACTGGGGTTGGTGTGGGGCTATTTTTAGGACGCAGAGTCCTGTCTGTGTCCTCCTGCCTGCCCTACTTGATAGGAGAACAAGTAGCTATTTTTTTCTCCAAATAGTCAGGCATATCGATACTCCAAGCTGCAGAGTCATCGCCGTTAGTAATTATCTCTGTCCCTTCCCTGCAGCACAGGACCGAACGGCGCAGTGACTCATAAGAATAAAACCCTTGTCTCTTGGGGTGGATCAGACATACTTGCTACCCCAACCCTAGTTGACCCTATGCAGGATGTAGACTTCCTGGCTTCCCTTGGAGCATGCTGGTACTTCTCGGCTTGGCACTGCAGTCAAGTTTCACCATCCTGTGCCTTCACAGCACGGCTTCACTCACGATGCTTTACAAACCAGCCACAGGCTCTCTGGAACCAAGATGTCGAACTAGTTAATAATAAATCCACATATGGGTTGGCTTAGGGTGTATAACCTCATCCCAGTTTAAATGTCAAGCCTACAGCCCCCAGAGCCTGGAAACATGACCTTATCTGCAGGTAGGGTCTTTAAGAGGCTATCAGGTTAAGTTGAGGTCCTCAAGATAGACCCTAATCCACTAGGACCATGTCACCCTCAGAGGCCAGAAGAGAGGCACACGTGGAGGAAGAATGGGGTGAGAATCAAGGGGGATGATGCCTTGTACAAGTCAAGGACAGAGGCCTCATGGGAAGCAGGCTCTGTTGCACCTTGATTTTTGATGCCTAGCTTTCAGAGCCATGGGCAAATGAGGGCCTGTCATGGGAACCACCAGGCCATGGTACCTCTGGGAGACAACTCTTGCAAATTAACAAGGTTTTGGACACATAATGTCCATTGCAGCGGGTTAGAAGCTGTAGGGCCGAGGAGCTCAGTGGCTGGTGGCCTGGGTCGCTCAGTATGATGGTGTGGATTTGTGCAGTCATAAGCAAATGCTGTTGGTTGGCCTGCTACTTTGGAGGGAGGTCTCAGGAAGGGTCTTACTTCTGACCCTGTGTGTGCATCTGAACTTAGACTCTCTGCCACAGTGTCCTACGTCCAGCCTGAAGTCTACATACAGGTCATACATGGTCCAGTTATGAACACGACTCAACACAACATCGAAACTGCCCACTTGCTTTTGTAACTTGATTGAGTGTGCCATTCTTGAGTGTGAGTATTGCAGATGACAACATGGTATTTACAATGTCAAAAGGTTGGGCAGAGGGCATTTAGAATGGGAATCCCCAACTGGTCAGAGCAGAGAGTCAGTGACTGTGGAGGGCTCAGCTATAGACCGGACATCTATATGACTTCCCACAAGGTAGAAAGTCTCTACCTACTCTCAGAGACCATCAAAGAGGGTGTGTGAGTGTGTGTGTGTGTGTGTGTGTGTGTGTGTGTGTGTGTGTGAGAGAGAGAGAGAGAGAGAGAGAGAGAGAGAGAGAGAGAGCGCCAGAGGTCAGGGACGACTGGATCAAAACATGACGGGGCTCCTGTTCTCATAAACTTGCAGCGACTTTGGTTACCAGATCTAACCAGTAAACAATCCAGCAAAGTGGGGGTGGGGGTTTTGTGAGCTCAGACATCTAGCTGGGAAGTTACTGGCACCTGATGGTTTCTGTGGGAGGGAGAGTCGATTTAAGACCTCTGGTAAGTCATCCAGGCACCATGGATGGGTTCACATCCCTGAGTATCTAGGACACAAACTAGAGAGCAGGTTATATGAAATTGGGAGCGATGGGGGTATGGGGAATCTGGAAGCGGTTACACTGGGTGCATGCATAAAATTCTCGGAAAGTTAATAAAATATCGTAACATCTAAGCAGGTTGCACAGGCCTGGATGCAGACTGCAAGCTCAAATGTGGCTCCTGGGCTAGACACCTTCCAGGGCTGCAGCTGGGCCAGCTGGGATACACAGCCCTCCCTCAGGCATCACACTCAGACAAGCGATCCTGCCAGGTTCCCTCATCAATAAAGTCTTAGAAACGTGGCACTCTTTCAGCTGCTGATCAGTTGTTATCCGAACATTAGACTGGAGGATGGTTTGGTCCTGAGGGTTGGTGAACCTTTTGCGGGTAGCTGGCTACTGCTGCTTCTCCGTGGCGACGGTGATGATCATGTAGGTGACAATGAATGAACGGCCACCTGTAAGCAGCGTTTTCTTACACCTTTGACTCAGGAGTCTGACCTCTCGTGAGATGCTAGGAGAGGCTGAAATGGAGACTTAAGTCATCCTGGCTCCGAAGAGCTGTGGTTTCCACACCTGTAGCCTGGGGAAGGTTTGGTGGCTGCTGTGCTCAGCTTGGCCAGACTGTGGCACTGAAAACAGGAAATGTTAGCTGTTGCTGTCACTACTGTGTGTAAGGCAGACTCTCAGTTTTGAAGGGGACAGGAGAAGGAAGAGGAACTGTCATTCAGGGCCATCTGGTTCTCTGAGGACAATCATAGCTAATTAATTAAAACGGGGACACTCAGGAGGTGTGCAAGCGTCGGAAGAGAACCCTGAGTTAGGGCATAATCAAGTGCCTTTTATCTGCAGCCATGGGAGGGCTGTCTGCCACTCATGTGACCATGGAATGTGCCCCACTTGGAGATGCTGGTGAGCTTGGAGGCACGCTGTGCCCAGGCTCTCCTCTTCACTCGGGAGCCAGGGGCCTACACTCATGTGACCATGGAATGTGCCCCACTTGGAGATGCTGCTGAGCTTGGAGGCCTCATCTGTGTAAGCTGTTTGTGATGCCTGCTAGTGCAAGCTGTTGGTGATGCCTGCTAGTGCAAACTGTTGGTGATGCTTGCTAGTGCAAGCTGTTGGTGATACCTCCTAGTGCAAACTGTTGGTGAAGCCTGCTAGTGTAAGCTTTGTGCTGGCACTGCAGCTTCCTTCAGTTTCAAGCAAAACTCAGAAAGCTATCCAAAGCTAACACTGCCAACTGTGGAGCTGCGAACTGTGTTCTTATGGCTCTGTGCACGACACAGGAGGCAAACGCTGCTCTAAAAGCTTTTAACATTTGCACTGGATTATTTCAAAGGCCCAGAAATTGTTCATCCAACTGTAGAGAACTAAGCATTAGCCAAAAATCTCTCTTGCTGAGGGTGACAGATCATTCAGGAGGTTGATGCAAGAGGATTGCCTCAAGGTCCAGTATTATCTTTAAAAAAAAGAATGTCCCTGTTTAGAATCTCTTGATTTAGCCATAAACAGGTAAGAGGCTTATGCCTCTTTACACACAGACTATAGCATATAAGAAACAAATGTATTCATTTAATTCAGAGTCATGCACAGTGCAACGTGAAAGTCACTTTGGAAACACAAGACGCACATTCAGTACAGGAAAAGGCTCATGAAGTTTCCGAATTCTTCACACACAGAACAAACCTGAGCTTTGACTTTAGACCATATTATTAACCAATACTTTTCAATGTTACACGTTAAACTCTTAAAGCTGTCTTGAGATGCTTCTGAAGACACTGAAGGGTGTTTCCTCAATTCAGAAAGCTAAGTGAGCACTGAGCATTTTCCTCTAGGAAAGGGACAAACAAGCCCTTTCTAACTGCGGCTTAAGGACACAAGCCCTAAAAGTTTGAAATGCAAATAGACAGAGGAACCGTGCCACTAGGGGTAACAGTCCCTTTAGGTGATTATGGGAGAACAGCGGTCCTGCTTCCTTGGAATAGATAATCAGGTGTTGGATGGGTCCAAAGCACATTACCTGTAACTATGGAGAGATAGTTGGTGACTACCACATGTGCATTGAGCAGCCCTTGGCCATGGCTCTGCAAAGGGACTAAGACGTCACAGTCTTCAGGTTACCAGAGATGCTGCTGTCCCGTCATACCCAGACCCTTAAAACTTTAATGGCTATTCATCTCTTCAATTCTTTCAGTGCCTTTGAATATTTCATGTGTACCACATTGTCACCCCCTTTTGGAGAACTGTGTGTTGAAACCAGGGGATAGGAAATACAAAGAGAGTAAATGGCTATTTTAAAAAGCACCAAGTCTTGGCCACCATTTAAAAAGTACCACGTCTCATCAGATAACACAAGGCAACCTGCTAGGTGGACGGAACAGGGCCTGATTGTTTATCAAACTAAGGAGGAAAATGCGGCTAACTTGGTTTTCAGTGAGAAACCCTCTCATCTGCAATGACGCTCGGTTTCTCCATAAGGAAATACACACACACACACACACACACACACACACACACACACACACACACACACACACACACAGACCTAGAAGTCAACGGACAGCGAGCAAGCTGCTATTGTTTGCAGCATTAAGTAAAAAGTGTAAAAGCTATTTATCAAGACATTTCTGTTTACGAGTCGCACTTCCTCATTCAAAATCATTATTTCCCTGAACCTCAGAACACAGACTGGAGCTTAAAAATACCCCCCAAGTCCATAATGCCACAGGCTTGAGTCTATGAAGCAAATTTCATTCCTCTTCTCTGACCTTCCAAATCATCTTCCCTGAGAAGAAGTGATTGAGAAACAAATGACCACAGCATTTCTGGGGACCATTCTCCCATCCCATTCGTACAAGCCTCAGTGGGAAACAGCTAGCCCTCATCTCCCAGTGGCAGGCGCTCAATCTCATGCACACTGTATTCTGCCCAGTGTCTCATGGTGAGGTGAAGGAAACAGGCTGTCAAAGCATTGGCCTGCTCCGGGGTCCTCATGCCCAGTCTACTCCTTCCAGGACTGCAACCCCTGGAAAAGGCAGACCGTCAGGATGGCTCAGGATGCAGTGACCTTTTCGCTGGCCTTGGGATGCCTTTCTTTTTCTTTTCTCATCTCTTCAAAACCTCAGGCGTTCTGCCTTGAGGGAAATGGGTAGAATTAGCCCCATTTGATTAGTGTGTTTGATTAGTGTGTGTACCTGCAGTGAAACAGGCAGCAACAGGCACCGAGGAAGAAATGATTGACTCTGATAAGCTGGCTGTACAAAGACCATGTGGAGTTCATTGGGGGTCTTTTAAAGAAAATGAGAATTCTCTGTAAATGCGGAAGCTATCCAAGCCAGAGAGAAACGTGATTGGACACAACGATGATAGGAAATGCCCACCATGGATTTGAGTGTGGCCAAGAACACTGAACATAAGAAAACAGACCCAGCCGGTCCTTCCCTGCAGTTGGGTGGGAGGATTATCTCGGCAAACCATGCATCTCTGTAAGTTTAGCAGTTGTTTCTCTGTAAAGTGGCCCCATGATGCAATACGTGAGAGGCTCAGATCTGCTTAGCATTCCTTTCTGCGCTTGGTTGAATCTTTAGCTTTGAAACCCACAGAGGGGGCAGAGGGGGGCACAAGTAAGCAAAGAGAAGAGACAAGGTCTGAAAGAGACTGGGGTCCAGCATATACTCCAGAGGTGTTCCTCCAAGGGGCAAGTACCAGGCTGAGATGGGGGCTGGGCAGGGCAGCTTTTCTTGGATGGAGTCTGGCCTGATCTAATGCTAGGAAAGATCACACTTCTGCCTGAAGAGAGGCTTCCCAGAGAACTTTCACCTTTACAAGGGTGGGCTGCTGGGAGGGAGGGAGTAGGAGAGGGGGCTTAGCAGCAGGCAGCTGGCCTGGTCTGAATAGGGTCCACCTGAGAGGTTTGAAGAAGAAATGTGTGTGTGTGTGTGTGTGTGTGTGTGTGTGTGTGTGTACGCGTGTATGTGTGTGTATGCTCACGTACATGTGTGAGAGTGGATGTGTACGTGTGCTTTTATGTGTGTGCACCTGTATAAGTGTGTGTGTGCGCTGGTGCAGTGTGTGCGAGAGCATGTATATGTATGTATGTGTATGCTCACGTACATGTGTGAGAGTGGATGTGTACGTGTGCTTTTGTGTGTGCACCTGTATAAGTGTGTGTATGTGCGTTCGTGCAGTGTGTGCGAGAGCATGTATATGTATGTGTGTGTGTATGCTCATGTACATGTGTGAGAGTGGATGTGTACGTGTGCTTTTATGTGTGCGCGCCTGTATATGTGTGTGTGTATGCTCGTGCAGTGTGTGCGAGAGCGTGTATATGTGTGCTTATATGTTTGTGTGGATGTGTACGTATGCTTTTATGTGTGTGCGCCTGTATATGTGTGTGTGTCTGTCCGCGTGCGCACGCATGTGCCTGTGTGTGATGTGCTGGGCTGGACGCTTAGATCCTAGGCTTCAGGAAAAGTTCGCACCTTTGTGGTAATCACGCCGACCGGAGACTACTTAAACAGACAGTGGAGAGGAGGAAAACTGGAGAAGGGCAGGAAAGTATGGGAAACTCAGGAGGTGGAAAACAGGAAAGGGATTTGTGGAAATGGAAGAGGGGAGGGAAGAAGGACCGTCAGGGGGAAAGAGGAAGAGGGAGTGAAGTGTAGCCAGGGGAAGAAGTAGAGAAAAGGAGAGAGGATCCTGCAGCAAGACCTTGAGCAGAAAATGGAAAGCAAGAAGGAAAACCGACAAGCCAGAGAGACCAGCGCCGCAGGTCACGGGCCTGGGGTGCAGAAACGGACAGGAAGAAATAAATCCCTCAGGGAAAAGAAGCAGAAAGGGTGGGACCAAGTGTCCCCAGGCAGACTTGGTCAGAATGAGATGGACCAGCTCTCACTTGTCCCTGGAGGGGTCAGACATTGCTTCCCATCTCAGGCCTAGCCTCAAACCCCCACCCACCCCAACCCTTGGCCCCTGGCTCCTGGCTCCGCAACCTTACCTGGCCCTTGACCAGGCTGGCAGCGAACTGGCGCATGACGGCCTCCACCGTGTAGGCGCTGGACCAGCCGCGCGGCGTGAGCAGCTCCATGCAGATGGCGCCGCCGTCCAGCACGTAGCCGTTCTCAAGTCGCGGGCTGAGCACCCGCATGAAGGGCGGCGAGAAGGGGAAGTTATCCGGGAAGGTGAGGTTCAGCAGGATGAACTCGGTGTTGGTCTCCTTCATGTCCTGCCACAGCACCGAGTCCTTGTCCACCTGGTGCAGCTTCACGTTCCAGTCGAAGAGGCTCTCGTTCACCAGCTCCACCGAGATGAAGCGGTCGCTGAGGCGCGCGATGTCCTGTAGCTCCTTCATGAGCCGCCGGCTGCGCACCTGTGTGCAGTGCTGCTGGCGCGCCGCGGGCACCAGGCTGCCGCCCGCCGCCGCCGCGGCCACCGCGGGGCCCGGCCCCGCCCTGGCGCCCGCCGCCCGCTCCCGGGGCCCCCCGGCGCCCGCCGCCCCCGCCGCCCCCGGGGCCGGCTGCGGCTGCTTGTCGCGCGCGGCCAGCTCCGCCGCGCGCTTGCTCTTGCCCTTGCCGGGCCCGGGGCTGGCGTCGCCCGCGCCCCCGGGGTGTTGCTGCTGCTGCTGCTGCTGCTGTTGCTGCTTGTGGCCGCCGCTCTTGCCGCCGCCTTTGCCGCGCAGCGAAGCGCTCTGCTGGCCGCCGCCTCCGCCGCGGTGGTTATGGTGGTGCTTGGGGTCCTCCGTGTCCCGGTTGTGCAGGCGAATGAGCCCGATTTTACGGAGCAGCGTGGCCATCTTAGGCTCGGTTCTGGCGGGGGACTCCCCGGGTCTCCTGACACCGGAGCTCGATAGGTGGGACGCGCGGGGTTTGGGGCGGCGGCAGGCGACCGCTCAGCGGGGCGCGGCGAGGGCCACCCCAGGAGCGGTCGGCCGTGGCGCAGCGGAGCTGGTAACACCGGCGCTCGCTGGCCGCTGTGTCGCCGCTGTCATATGACGGGCCCGTTCAGGCGAGGGCTCCGGCCGCCCAAGGAGGGGAGGCGTGGAGCCGCGGAGCCGCTGCTTTCCCTGGCCGGTCCCAGGGCGCAGTTCCCGGGCGCCCGGTGTCCGTGGTCCTTTGTGCGTGGCCGCAGACAGGCTGGCCCGGAGTCCAAGAGCAGTACCGAGGAGCGCAGAGCCGCCCGCGGCGCCCCGGAGGCCGCGAGGTGGCCGCGGAGTCGCGCTGTGCGCGTGCCGGGCCGTGCGGCGCTGGCGGCTACCGCGGGGCCCGGGCCACTGCCGCTCTCGTCGCCGCCGCCGCTGCGGCTGCTGACATTGCAGAGGCGGCTGCTCCGTCTGAGCAGAGCGCGGCGCGGAGGGGGCGGCACTGCCGTCCGGGAGGGGGGAGGCGCGGGGCGGAGCCGCGGGCTTGACTGCGCCGTGCCACCCCCGCCGCCGGGTTCCTGTGGCGACACACGCGCGGCCGCTGGGGGGAGACAGCGGTGCGCGCCAGCACCGTTGGCTCTGGGCTGCGCGCGAGCTGCCTGAGCTGGGGAGCCGGAGATGGCTTGGCCTGAGCAGGCTAATAGGGTCTTGGAATCACTGCGTTCTCTGTCCCCAATTCTGGATGCTATGTCTGGGGTCCCGGTCTCATAGCCCATTTAACCTCCTTAGGACAACGTAGAGGGGAACGGCGGAAATCTACCTCTTTATTAATGCTTCCAATCAGACGGAAGAGTCCAATGTTTCTATGCAACAGTTCTGGGGCGGGTGGGAGCGGAGCATAGCAGGAGGGACACTTTCTCAAAAAAGGACCTGATCAAAGAGTCCAACCCGAGAGCGGGATGAGAGGCCAGGCCAGCCCCAAACCTAAAAGCACAGCCTCCAAGTCACGACTTGGAGCAAACCTTTTAGCTAACCCACCCAGCCCTCACTGAGCCGCTCCCCTCCTGCCTGCTGGCAACAGACTCTCCGCTCTCCGTGGCCAGGCTGTGATCAGTGGAAGCTTTTCAAAATGCTGTGGAGAAGCACACCAAATGCTTTCTCTGGTGCTGACCGGCGCCGAGGGCGGGAAAGGACCTCCCTCGTCCTCAAGGCAATTCTCCTTGGCGAGGAACCGTCCCAATGCTCCAATAAAGGAGGGATCCGTCTTCCACCTGCAGATTCCCAGCCCTTCCTGCCTTTTCTTCCTTTAGCCTTGGAAACTCACATTTGAAATCCGGTGAAAATTTCAACTAAAAGATATTTCAGATTAGTTCGAACAGTGAAAGTTCCGGTGTGCTGCGAGTGTGGCCCAATTGCGAAGGCGAAACCAATCCCCTCAAGTACAGAGTATATCCCTATGCCGCCCTAACTAGAGTCAGGTTCTACTGCCACTGCCAGTTTGTTGATGCTAAGGAGCTGGGGCCGCTCAGTTCTTGTTCCTTCTGGATGCCAGCATGTCGCCTTTCTACTTCTGACATCTTTTACCAAATTTTGAGTTTTCAACGTGGAAAATAACTGGTGAGGTCGCTGTGAAGACACAGACCCGAAGGAGTCAGATTTGGGGATAGATGTGCAATGGGGGAGCCAGCCTAACTGGTACAGAGGAGCAGAAGGTTCATGGCCATCTGACATTGCACTAGGAGAGGGGGGTTCCCGGGAGGCCCTGGGAGTCTTGATTCAGCAGCACCCACACAGTGTTTTGTACTAAGAACAACTCTGACTATTGGCGAAATCAAAGTGAAGCGGACCCAAGGTCTGTTTGTCCTGGTCTCCTGATGGTTTTGTTTATGACTTTATTCTATAACCGTTCTTTTATTTTTATCATTTGCAGCAGCAGCACCACTATCATCACCATCCTCATCCTCATCACTAAGGAAGGGCAAGAGGGTAGAAGTATCTGCCTGCAACTTCCTGAGAGTTCCTTCAAGCATGCAGGCTGCATCAAACGGCGAAAAGCTGACACAGAAAGAGCCTGGGCAGGCATCAGTACCAACTGCTTTTCTCCTTGTTCTGACAAAATGCCTGGCAAAGGCCACTCAGGAAAGGTGTGCTGGCTAGTTTTGTGTCAACTTGACACAAGCTAGAATCACCCCAAAGGAGGGAGTGTTGATTAAGAAAAATGTCTTTGTAAGATATGGCTGCAGTCGAGACCAAGAGTATCTTTAGGGATTGATGGAGAGGGCCCAGCCCATGGTGGGTGGCGCCATCCCTGGGCTGGTGGTCCTGGGTTCTCTAAGAAAGCAGGCTGGGCAAGCCATGATGAGCAAGCCGATAAGCAGCTCCCCTCCGTGGCCTCTGCATCAGCTCCTCCAGGCTCCTGCCCTGTGGGAGACCCTGCTCTCGCTGCTCTTTGATGATGAACTGTTACATGGAGCTGTGAGTGAAATCAACCATGTCCTCCCTAACTTGATTTTGTCATGGTGTTTCATCACAGCAATAGTAACCCTGACTAAGAAAGAAGTTTGTTTTACTAGTTTGAGGGCACGGTCAGTCATGGTGGGGAAGGCATGGGGGTGGGGGCCAGATGCAGGTG
The DNA here is from genome assembly GCA_004026605.1 of Ondatra zibethicus. Taxonomy (NCBI): domain Eukaryota; kingdom Metazoa; phylum Chordata; class Mammalia; order Rodentia; family Cricetidae; genus Ondatra; species Ondatra zibethicus. Next base: position 136,799 of record PVIU01001194.1, on the reverse strand, counting down.
GTCGCAGGGCATCCACAGTCAGGAAGCAGAAATGGATGCTGATTTAATTCAGCTTGCTTTCTGTTGACACCCATATTTACTCGGTTAATGGCATGATGCCACCCACATTCAGGGTAGCTCTTCCTTGCTCAGGTAGACTTTTCTGGAAATGCCCTTATTGACATGCCCAGAAGTATGTTTCCATGGTGATTTTAAATCATACCAAGCTGATAATCAATATTAATTATCTCATGGTCTATGCCTCATGATTCTGTATGACTTAGCTTCCGTTGAAGACCTCCCAAGTTTTCTAAGACACATTTTATTGGCAAAGAAACTGAATTCTAAAGACTCTTAGCTGCTGGCTCCACACTGCCATATGCTAAGAGGGATGGTCTAGCTGAAACCCATATCATGGTGGCCATCTACCCCAGGCCCCCAGATCCCCAGACCCTCAGACCTCCAGGTGTAACTGGGTGTTTGTCTCCCATTTGCCTGTTACCAATTATCTGGCAGTTGCATCCCAAATAATTGACTTGGAGGCTTAATATAAATTATAAGTGCTTGGCCAATAGCTCAGGCTTGTTATTAGCTTGCTCTTACACTTGAATTAACCCATATTTCTATTTATGCTTTGCCACATGGCGTGGCACCTTTTCTCAGTACAGTGTTCCCATCTTGCTCTCTGTGCATCCGCCAGCAACTCTCTGAGTCTGCCCTTCTCCTTCTCAGAATTCTCCTATTCTGGCTCTCCTGCTCAATCTCTTCTTATCCAGCTATTGGCCAATCAGCTTTTTAAAAAATTAACAATGATAAATAATAATAATCCACAGTGCCCAGGCTTGCTGTTGACCATCTGGCCCGAGACTGATGTGCTGTGCCTTCGCCCCAGCAGAGAAAGTCTGGCTGAATGTTATTGCCATGATCTCTAAACCAGAGACCTTGGGTAGTGATGGGCCCATCCCCCTGGAATAGGATTGGCATTGGAAATCCCAGACGGTGCTTGATTTGCACCTGTTTCTGAGTGTACTTATCCCTAGGGTGATTGTTTCATGCCGATACGGTGTGTCTCCCAAGGGTTCACATGTTGAAACCCTTAAGTTAGGAGTCATGGGTCTTTTAAGAGATGGGCTTAGTGGGGCATTATTATTGGTGCGCTCTGGTCTTTGATTCCTCCTGTAAACACTCCCACTGGAAGGCCATCTGCCAGGATGCGACAGTCAGTTGGGGCCCTTGAAGGAGCTGTGCCTTGCCCTTTGGATTTTCAGCTTGCTCCGTGCTGTGACAAAGAGCTTCTTTGCTCTCCTAATGGCTCAGGAGCTTCCTTCTAGCAGCAGGAGGCAGAGTGACACAGCGTTTCCATGAGGTGTCTGGCCGTGGACGCTGTTAGAGAGTGAGGTGATCAGGGCTAATGCCGAGGCCCGAGCAGGACTGGTGGATTCACGGACACCAGGGTTAATTCACATGTTACCTGCCTCACAGAATCCAGGACCACCAACTCTATAAAAGTCTAAAGCCGGGCTGCAGCGATGGCCCAGCAGTTAGGAGTACATGCTGCTCTTCCAGAGTTTGATTCCCAGTATCCAGGACAGGTGGTTCACAACCGCCTGTAACTCCAGATACAGAGATTCTGATGCCCTCTGCTGGCTTCCACAGGCATGCACGCAGCACACACTGTGTAAAAGAAAATCTTAAAATCTCTAAAGCCAAATGTTATTTAAAATGTTAGTTAAAGAATAAAAATAACCAAAATTTGTAAGTGGAGATGTTTAAGAGAGTCACACACGTTCTATTTGGGGACTTTCCATATAGCGGGGTCATGATAGTCACACGGATTATATAGGGGATGGAAGTGTTTACGGCTCACACAAAACCTTAAAGTGGGCAAGTAGAGTGAAGAGCTGTGTCTGTAGTGTTGCACAGTAGTTACAATGACACACTATGATATACTGAGAAGAAAGGGTGCTTTGAACAGAAATCCCTATGTTAGAGCAGGTGGATATTGCTTCTTTGTTTCCTCCAGCCGATGGGTATGAGCTGCAGGAGGCAAAGGGGAGCCTGCGGGGCTCGTCATTGCCTTCCTTCTAATCTGGTAGATTCCAGAAAGCTCTGCCTTATAAGAGAAATGAAGAGATCAAATTCCATCCAATGTGCAATGAGACTCATTTTGCTACAGTTGCTCCCCATTTACTCGATTTCCAGCCATTCAGAAAGGACGTTCCATACTCACAATGAAAGCAAATAGAAGCTTAAAACCCATCCTGTTAATGATTAAGCTTATGACTTTAGAATAGCTGAGCGGAATGCATCTAGTTGAACATAATAACATCAAAGGAGAACTGTTCTCATCCAGTGGTAGCTAGAGGAAGGGTGGCTAGGGAGTCTACAGCCAGAGCACAGAACAGTTGAGGGTGGAAACATGCACGGGAGGGAACTAAGATGCATAGGATACAGGCAGAGCATCTGAGAATTGAGCCGCACCTGCCCACGGCTTTTCTCACGAGCCTTTAATCAGTGGTCCTCTCTCTGGCGGAAGCTTTCGCAAGAGACAGAGCGGGGTTTGTGCATTTGTTCTTTGCCTACAAGGATGGCCTCCAAGAGCTAGGTGTGGTGGTGCGTGTCTGTAATCCTAGGGTTTGAGAAGCCGAGGCAGGTGAATTGTGAGTTCCTGATCAGCCTGAGCTACAAGCTAAGCCTATCTTGGCGAATGAGCAGATAAAGAATAAAAAGGACGGCCTTCCTGTGCTTTTGGTTATGCAAACTCCAATCTCAAGGTCAGTAAGACATTAACAGTAATCATGTCAAAAAATAGCTGCTCTAAGTTTGCACGTGGTGTTTACTCTCATGGACATGTGTTAAGGTCACTGTGAACACTGACATAAAAGCTTCTTTGTACGGAGCTGTGGTATTACAAGGTTGCAGGACCAATCCTCCTTCACAACTTCATCAGCAAAGTCTGCATCTGGTTGTCATGTACCGTATCTTAGACATCCCAAGCCCTTTGTGTACAGATCCTGCTTAATTCCCACAAGGATGATTCTGGGTAGGCACTGAGTCCACCCTAGTTTTATAGTCAGGTGAAGTAAAATGCAAAGAGGTCAAGCTGTCCCAGGGAGGCAGGGTTTAAGTCCCCAGCTTTGTTTAGTTCAGGGTGGTGCTGGCACCCACAGCTCCTTTAGGCCCCCGCATACCATCACTGTGGGGCTGTTGGAGGAAAACCCTGCTGTTCTGGAGCTACTTTCCCATGGAGGGCATCTCTATCGTTTTCCACCTTCATCAAAGACCCTGGAGACTCCGGGGCACGTGATGCAGTTGCTCTGCATTTGCTCAAAATGGGGCGGACACATACTCATTTTTGTTGACATTGTTGAATTAAAATCCCAGTCCTTCATTTCCCAACACAGATGTCTGAGATCAGAGAAGACTGTGTCCTGCCTGGAATACATAGAGGTCAAGAGAGGGAGAGTTGACTCCCCAGACCTAACAGCTTCTCCGAATCTGTCTTGTGGCATCATGTTCTGCAGGCTTCTGAGTATCAAGGTAAAGGGTACAAAGGAAGGAAGAGGAGAAGGAAGGGGCTCGAGAACCAACTGCTGTAGCCTGAACTAGGCAGGGACGATTTTTGTGCCCCGGGGACATCATCAGCAATTCTTCCTACCCTTGGAGAATTCCCCTGATGTACATGACATCTTCCAAGGACACACCCATATAGCATCCCATCTCGTTCCTTCTTTGCACTGCTCTCGATGGGAGAAGTGGGTTCTCGGGTCTCTTTAATCAACTCCGGACTGGGACTGACTGATCTAACCAGTGGAGGACAGACCTGAGGAAGCCAGGTGATTGTTGAGGTCATCGTCATCACAGGACGACAAGCTGACTTGTTTTCTGTTGGAACTCTTGTTTCTGCAACCCAGTTGCTGTGTGTGGGGAATCCAGAGTCCTCACAAGGCTTTGAAGTTTAGGAGTGATGGTTCTGGCATCCTCTCCAGATCAGCCCGAGTGACATTCTAGGCTTTATAGTTTCCAGATAAATATTCTGACCTATTATACAATTCTTCCAGGTGGGTGGGTGGGGGACAGGGAGATATTGCCTTATGTATGACTCGTGGCTGGCCTGGAACTCAGAGGCCGGTCTGCTTCTACCTCCTGAGTGCTGGGATTAAAGGTGGGCACCACACCCAGGCCTATTATAAGTTCTTCTTTTTATTTTTTTTTCAGACTTAATTCACTTTTATTTTTCTTGTATAAAAACCCATATGTGGTGGACAGCTGGAGCCTGGGTCCTCTGAACAGGACTTGTGGGTTTTCACAAGATGGTCAGTGAATTCCTGATAAGGAGACTTGGTGAACACAGTCTCTTTCCTGAGGTCAGGGGTCAGGTAGCTGTAGGTCTTAGAGATGGCATCAAAGGTGCCCTTGTCAAAGTTGCCCAGGGTGGCAGTGCAGCCCCTGGCTGATGTGTAGCAGTCATCAATGCCACCCATCAGCAGTAGCTTCTTGGGCACAGGAGCAGAGACTATGCCAGTGCCTCTGGGAGGAGGGATGAGACACCAACACATAACCACAGCGGCCTGTCACTTTGCACGGAACAGTGTGGGGCTTGCCAATCTTGTTTCCCTGGTAGCCTCTTTGCACAGGGATAATAGAAAGCTTGGCCAGGATGATGGCCCCTCGGATGGCAGTGGCTACCTCCTTGGAGCACTGAACACAGAGACCTACATGACCATTGTAGTCCCCAATAGCAACAAAAGCCTTGAACCTGGTCCGCTGGCCTGCCCTAGTCTGCTTCTGCACTGGCGTGATCTTCAGAACCTCATCCTTTAGGGATGCTCCCAGGAAAAAGTCAATCTCGAACTCCTTAATGGGCAGGGAGAACAGGTAGATCTCCTCTAGGGACTTAATTATCATGTCCTTAACCAGGCGGCCCAGCTTGGTGATGGGAATCCACTCCTTGTCTTCAGCTTTACCTCCGCGAGCCCCGCGGACCCTCAGACCACTGCCAAATCCTCCACTCCTGGGCCCCCCCGAGTCCTCCAGGCCCTCCTGCTGCACCTGCGGCATCATCCGCCATTTGGTGTTTTCCAGAAGAAGAAGAAGCTATTATAAATTCTTAAGGTGACTTTTGTGTGTTCCTTTCTGATTACAGTGGCTGAGATGACCCTCCGCCCCATGGCTTATGACCCAGGACTGACTTCACACCTAGTGTGCACCAGGTGTTTCCTGCTTGGAATAGTGTTGGTGCACAGGGCTCACTCACACATGCCTTGTGCTAGCGACCACTCATTCCTCCACAGTTCACGGGGCTGCTTTTAATGTCTCCAAACCTTCACCTCTGTGGTCATGTGTTTGCTGTTTTCCACCCAAGCCTAACTCAGGAAGGTGAGTATTTATCACCTCACCAGTTTGGACCAGTTAGCGGAAGTAGCAACAGCCGTCTGTGTGGGAGGCTTCCAGGTGGGTGTATTCTAGGGTTGGACTTGGACTGAATTAACAGAATCTAGAAGAAAACTTGGTTAGCATAAGTCCTATGGACTTTAGGTAATACATAGCTCCCTAGCAGAACTCACACTTTGCAATAATCATCTCATTTCAATAGTGCATGCTCTGCCGCTTTAATAACAGGCAAGCAATAAAGTTTGTTTCTCTCCCATGGAATAGGAGAGGGTAGTTAACCCTTTTCCCTGAGACCGCAGTCATTGGCTTTTCCAGAAAACACTGTAATTAAAGAGCCTGGCCATTTCTACAGCACATGTGGTGGACTCCATTTCCATCTAGCTACAGAGTGACCGGGGAAGGACAGCATGGGTCCAAATAATTTCTCACCAGAAACAATCAGGGGCCAATGGACATAGGGTGGCAGTAATAGTCTTTCCCTGTGACTGTCCTAAGTGGACTTTAATCTTTTTTTATTTTTTTGAGATTACAATCACGTCATTTACCCCTCTCCTTTCCTACCTCCAAACCCTTCCATACACTTCTTGCTCTCTCTCAAACTCATGGCTTCTTTTTCCTTATTTGTTGTTACATACATGTATGCATATGCATATGTATTCTTAAATATAGAGATACAACCTGCTCGGTCTGTATAATGTCACTTGGCTGTATGTTTTCAGCGTGAAGCATTTTGGTACTGGATCAACAGTGGGTGTGTTCTTCCATTTTCACAGCTCAGTTCCAGAGAGAGAAGCTGCAGGTCCAACCATACACAGCCTTTCCCTTGCTGGGTTTTCCTCTCACCTGCACTAGAGCGATTCCCCCTCTGCCTTTGGTGGGACACAGGTTCCTGCCAGGATTGATTGACACTGCAGTGTGATTCCTTGAAGAGGTAAAGCTACCTCTTCTTGAGGACACGCGGTATTGGTGCCCTGGTGGTTTGCTGGATTCTGGCTTGACAACAGAGAACTGGTGAGCCCTTTGTGAGGGTACAGTCAGCACTGGGTGTTGTGTTTCCTTTACTGGGTACTCTATGCCTATTCACGACAGATAGAGAGGGCACTGGCCGGCCAAAGAAACAATTCTGAATCTGGCTTGATGAGCCAATGAGTTTAATTGTTACTTACGGGAGCAGGGGTGAAGTGAGCGGGAGCAACACCAAAAGTCCCATTCCTGCTGGGGTGGTCATTCACGAACGCTGCATCACTGGAACCTCTGTGTAACTCACAAACAGACCCTCCAAAAATCACCTTCTCTCCCCAGCAGGTGCCCACCACAGGGTCAGCTTGGTGGGTCCTGTGAGCTTTATGAGCCCACCTCCTTCCCTCCAGGAGGGGATGTGTGCATCTGGAGGAAATAGCTACACAGCCCGGGTCTTCAGACAGGAGGCTCTTCCCGCCCAGGCAGAAGGGATGACTTGTGGGTCAATGAGGCGGACAGGATGAGGGTGTAGGTTCTCGAAGGCCAAGCCATCCTAGGTGTCTTCCTTATTTCCAGATCACAATCTACCCCTTTGATGACAGACTGGACAAGACTGCAGCTTCAAGGCACTTTATAAATTCTCAAGACTCAAATCTGTGGATGCTGATTTTCAACAAGGTTGTAACTCTTCAAGTTATACTTATTTCTTAGGGACATTCCAGGTTGTCCCTCTGCTCGTTCTCTCCTTCCTTTCTCTCTCTCTCTCTCTCTCTCTCTCTCTCTCTCTCTCTCTCTCTCTCTCTCCCCCCCTCAATATAAACAGTCACAAATCCTCTGCCTGTTTCTCAACTCATGCATTCTAAACTTTCCCATATGGATATGACTTCTTCTGCAGCAGCCGAGGGCAGCAGCTACTGGCTCTCAGAACTTTCCTTTGGTTCAGCCTTCACCGGGGGCCACCACAGTGGGTGCTAAACTTGGGATTTTTGAGGCAGCTGCTTTTCTCTAACTTTTGCCCTCTCCAAATGGCACCTACACAGTGACCAGGGTTGGTTTTAAAGTCAATTAGATAGCTCTCTGTGTTTGGATACATTCCTTATGCCTAGCCCTGAATTGATTAGACTCTAATCAAGAGCACAGGGTACACTGTGTATTCCAATAGAAGAATTTAATCCAGATAATTGGTCCTAAAATACTGGGATGTTCAAGGACCAAAGAAAGAATGAGAATGTTGAAGAAGCAGGTGGAAGGGGCTGTAATCCTGAGCATTCCGCTGACACTCTTTCAGAGCACAAGCCCACATCTAGGTCATGACCCTGGAGTTGCCATGCAGCACTGCATGGTTGATGGGCGCCTTTTGTGGTTACCGCGGCATCTGTTAGAAGCGCCACATCCCCACTGTTCGTCTGTGACCTCCAAATGTCCAGCGGTCAGGTATTAGCACCGTTGGTGCTGTAGGCTCCTGGAGGACCTGGTATCTAGTGGCTCTCTCGGCTGCTCCTTGTGGGCTGCGCTTCGTTTTCGAGCAGGGAAGAAGGGATCTGAAAAGATTTTGTCGTGATGGAGTGTAGCTTCTCTCTGGCAGTGGCGTGAGGAGATGACTCACACGTTCTTTTCCGAGGAGGAAATGGCTTAATCCTAAAGAGACTTCCGGAAGAATAGTCTCATTTCTCCTGTCCTTCTCATCTTTGCTTCCGGAAAAGACAGTTGCTCTCCGGTTGTGTGGAAGAGCAAGATGACAGCTGACATTGTGTCAAGATAGCGTCTCTATTCCATGTCACCTTCAATGCTAGGGCTAAATATAGGTTCTAACGTAGTATTCTGAGAAAAGAAAGTTGATTCGGCTTCCCGGTTGCCGAGGGTGGTGAGTGAAATCCCATAATTAGTTGAAACGAGGGATGCATATCCTAGTTAATATTACATATTCTTAGAGCATTAGAATGGAATAGATTTTTTGCTGTTTATTTTGCTGTCATTATGTCTGCTGCTACAATGTCAGCTCTGAAAAATACAATCAAGAATAAATTCTGTAACTCTTGCTAGTAGTTTAGTTCTGGAATCTGATTTCAAAATGGTTTAAAATAGAGCAATCATTTACTTGCACTGAGAGGCCCAGGGTTGAACTGCGTAACTCTGGGTTTTCAAAACTATGCACATATGTAATTTAAGAAATACCTCAATCAAGACATGGAGGATTTCCATCATTCTAGAAAGATCAAGTCAAGCCCATACTCCCCCATCACCATAGATACCCTGCTTTGGTTCCTATCATCATAATGTTGTTTAACAATCCTCTCTCTCTCTCTCTCTCTCTCTCTCTCTCTCTCTCTCTCTCTCTCTCTCTCTCTTTCTCCCTCTCTGTCACTTCTACTCTTCTTTCTCTTTCTGTAAGTGACATGTGAATGGGAAACACAAGACATGTGCTCACACACCTAGTATCTGTCAATCAATCTATAGTCTCATGCTGAGACTGGCCCCTCTTGTGTGCGGGATAGTTTGCTTTCATGGCTGGAAATGTTCTTTGGATGCAGACACCAGAGACTGTTTACCCATCTTTCTGTTGGAGGACATTCGGCTTGCTTCTGGCTTGGGCTACTGTGCATTATGGCTCCTGGAATGATCCTGTTCAAGGATGCATCCTTACTCTTCATTGCTGGCAAAGCATGGCCAGACCGTGTCAAGGGGTAGGTATATATTTAGCTTCATATGAAAATTCCAGACACTTCCAAGGTGACTGAGGCATGTTACATTCCAATTAACATAACACTAGAAAGCAGAAAAGAAGCTTGTCTGTGAGCATGGATCTCAGAGGCATCTCTGGAGGACCACAGCAGAACGAAATAGATATGCAGAGAACATCTCCCAGACTGTCCACAGCAGAAGGTCTCTGTTTAAATAAGAATAGTCCCCATAGGTTCATATGGCTGAATGCTTAGTTCCCAGTTGGTGGAACCGTTTGGGGAGGATTAGGAGGTGTGGTCTTGCTAGAGGAGGTGTGTCACTGGGGGTGGGCTTTTGACATTTCAAAAGGCCCTCTTACCATTCCCAATCTGCTCCCTGCCTCCAGGTTGGGGTTTGAGATGTGAGCTCTATTCCTGCCATCACACCTTTGCTCCACCACCATGGGTGCCAATCTCCTGGATTTGGAGATCCATTTAAGTGCTTTATTATATGTTTCCTTGGCCATGGTGTTTTCTATCACAGCAGTAGAAAAGTAACTAGGACAGATGAGGCTGTTGGTTTTGGTAAAAACCAAACAAAAGCAGGGTAGGAGGCTTCTTGTCCCCTGACTGTCAGACATTCAGTTCTAGGAGAAAACATGGGTGCAGCTGCATGAACCAGGAGCAACTGAAAATTGGTCACCCACAGGAAAATACCACTTTGCCCCTTCTGGAAGTGCACCAGCTCTCACTCGGAGCATTGCCCCAGAAAGACTGTGAGGGAGGCCTCCCAAAGTGTCAATATCTCAGGAACCAAAACAGTAATCAAAACAGCACCAAATATTTGAGAAAGAAGAACCACAACCCAAGGCCTGAGGAGCAGAGCTAAATGGGAAGGTGGGAGGAAGAAGAAGGGAGAGAGAGAATATCCCCCCCCCCCACGGCTGAGGAGCTCTGTCAGCTCAAGTTTCCTGGGCCTCGTTCAGCTTTCCCCGGGGCCGTGATCCCTGGTACATTGCCTGTGTTTCTGTGAGTAACCTGGCACCCATGCATATAGCTAAAACACTGATTAGACTCAGTGGGTCATGAAGAGAAAGCATGGCATTGGGAGGGGGCTGGGGCAGGAGAGGCTTGAGGGCAACTGGGAGTGTATATGTTTAAAATACATTGTATACAGTATGAGATTAGGGCAGTCGGGAGTGCACATGTTCAAATACATTGTGTACAGTGTGAGACTTTCAAAGAAGGAACGGAAAAGGGAGGTGAGGGAAGATGCCGTCTGTTAGCTTTGCAGGAGCTGCTTTTCTGAATCACTGAGTCTTTTTTGGAGGAAATGAACTATTTCAAGAACAAATATTCCAGTGGAAAGCCAGTGTCCTGGTCACACCCCAGCCTGTGGCACTCTTTCCAGACACACGTCCCTGTAGCTTTTCCCCTGCAGTTCAGGCCACCACACAGGCAGGTCAGAGGTGTCACCAAGCGCTCACCTGACTGACCTTTCAGGTTATGAATGGACGGTGTTGCCTCTGCAGCCTTTCTCCAGTGTGCCTCAGCCCAGGCCACCAGCTCCTGGGAGTCCCTCACTGCTGTGGGGGCATAAGCCCACAGTCAGTTGGCACTGAGCGTAGAGAAATCACCACTGAAAATCCCTGGCGAGGAATAGGCAATAGCTGCTATTTGACAGCAGAAACCACAGCGATGCCATGGCTTCCTTCGGCGCTTGTGTTTCCTCAGAATTCCTACCAGAGGACTGAGAGAAGGATTTCAGTACCTGAGGGATGAGAGCCTCTTAGATGAGAAGAGCCTAGGATAGAATCCTTTCAAATGAAGGAGAAGAAGGAAAACAAACTCAGTTTTACCTCAACTTAGAGCAGATGTTGACTAGGAATAAAAGCAAGACAGTCTTAATCTGTCAGACAAAGCAATGATTTCAATGGACACAGTGCAACAGAGGGGCTTTCTAGAACACGGCTGTCTCATCCCACTGTGGTTTAGAGTTTAATCATTACCACAGCTCAAGAACAGTCAGACGGAAGCATGCAGGTGTGCAGGAGGCCTTAAGAAAACAATCTCTTGGGTTTCCTGAGCTGCAGCTACCTCTGTCCTCCATGCCCACACTTGAGCTTCATTTTTTTTGTCATTTATTTTGTGAAAATTCAAACTTTCACTGTAAACCTCTTGGCAAGAAATGTATTTTGTACACGAGAGTTACAGAGTAGGCTGTAAGATGCACAGGGGTCGTGAGGATGCAGATCTGCAGCCCCTCATTGGAAGTACAGGGAGTCTGAAGAGGGCTACAGCGTCTGTATCTGTCTTTAGTACACATGCATGTGGCGAGGGGCAGCATGCTTTATGTTTTGCCTTTCTCTTGTGCCCCATCGTCACCAGCTCCAGACACAAACAAAGCCGGTGGCTCCCTTCTTGTCTCTGCGTGCCCAGGCAGAGAGGAAGCGGGTATGATTCTGAAGCTTCCACTCCAGCAGAATTTCATGGTCCTTTCTGCCTTGTGAGAAGACATTTCAGGTCTTCTCAGTATATTGTGTATTAGTAGAAAATGACATCAACAGCTCAAATCCTTTCTGTCAGGGAGGTACCTATGTGTTTCCGCTCAACTTATCCTCAAACTTTGATTTGTCTGGATTTGGAATAGCCTAGGAGACTGTATCTGCACAAGCAAGTATATCTAGAAAACTTTACCTGAAGGGAGGAAAGACCCACCCTAAATGTAGGTGGATGCCAGACTAAACACAAAGAAGAAATTCATCTAAACACCAGCATTTATCTCCTGCTCTCTGAATGCAGATGCCGTGTGGCCAGGTACCTCATTCCTATTGCCATTCTGTTTTTTTCATTTTTTTTTGTTCTGCTGGACAAGTGCCAAACCACGAGCTGAAATGAACCCTTTCTTCCTTAAGTTACTTTGTGTTTGTATTTGATCACCGTGATAAGAAAATCAATTGATGCATTAATTTCATCCAGCATGAAGCATTCAGCGTAGGTTTCATTCCTCCTCACACACCCACAAAACGCTTTTTTTTAATGAAATATTTTATAGCTAGGGACCTGAAGGGGTGATTCTGGTTAGAGGTCTAGAGGTGAAGATGGGTGGGCACTGAGAATCACTAGACTTCCTTGCTTGGCATCTCTTTCGGGAATATAATGTGATGCCAAAGACGAAAAGGGAGTGTCTTACTATTGGCAAAGGCAGCAAGGACAGTAACATTGGGGATGGGACTGGAAATGCCAATAAAGGCAGGGAAGCAAAAGGAACCCCATTAGAACCTGGAAGTCCAGTGCCCCTCGGCCCCTCCGAGTTCTTCCTCACACCCCTATTGCAAGGTATATGACCCACTCTTCCAGTCAACGATCTCATGGTTGCTACACATGTCCTTTGGAGGATGAAACTTAAAAACTGGTGTAAGTCAGCCCATTGTATGGCCATGGTTTTCCGTAAGCTTGTATGGGAAGAGAGATGGTCTCAGTGCATTTTGTTTACACATCTGGAGCTTGGGTACAGTGTCTTCGAGCTCTTTCTTTCTCTTGTCACTTTAGGCAGCGTCATTACATTCCTGGAGCTCCCTGGAGACTCTCTGGTGCTGGATACACACTGGAAGGCTGAAGAAGCTGGAGTTACGGTCCTCATGGAAGATGGCGGCAGCAGTGATGGGCACACTTGCTCAGGAGGTGACCCTGCCTTTCCCCTGGACTCTTCTTATCTAGGCCTCCCGAAGAAAGGTGCTATCCAATTCAAGGGATGCACCCACAAACACACCCAAAGGTGTGTTTCCTAGGTAACCCTAAAGTCGTCAGGTTGACAAGATCAACCATCATCTCAGCAAAGAGTGAGACCTAAGGCACTGGGTCTGCACCCAAAGAAACTGAGTCGTTTTGGTGAAACCCTAAGAACAATCACACAAAACTGTTCCCAGTGTGCACAAACCTCCACGTTCCTGTGTGGCAGGGACTAGCTAGTATTTTGGTAAGGTAACTTTATTTTGCTTTTTGCATTCATAAGTAGCTGCTCATAAGAGTTTCCACTTCCCATAGTCTTCCGACCACATTGCAATCTCATTTTATTTATCTTTTTTGGAGAAAATACTGTTTTATTTTTTAGTGCCTTTAAAATTTTGGCCTAGGCCAGCAATGTTTCCCTAAGAAGATAATTTATTCAGAGTTAGCTTTTGCAGAATAAAAAAGTAGGCAATTTAAAAAGATGGATATTACTTCCTCCAAAGAGATTACAAACAGATAAGATGTGAGTTACACACACATGCGCATATTTTTAAAAGCAATTACCATCTGCCTGATAGAAAAGAATAATTCTGTTAGACTGGAAGTTTATTGCACAGCTTTATAATTAGGTTGCCTCTGTACAGAGTATATATCCTTATTGGAATTCGTGAAAAATGTCTGCTAATATTTCCCTTTTATTTTCAAATTTATTATGTAAACAGCTTTTTGGTTCTGACGAGAAGATTTTAGAATGTAGAATTTTTTTGTAACTTAGAGAACTTAGGAAGACATTTTTGTTTTCTAAGGGGTTTTGAGAAGGGACTTATTCAAGATGAGGAGACGCTTTTTTTAAAAATTGTGTGTGTGAGGGGATTTTTTAAAAAAATTGTGTGTGTGTATGTGCATGTGTGTGTGTGTATGTCTGTGTGTGTGTATGTGTATGTGCATGTGTGTGCATGTGTGTATGTGTGTGTATTGTGTGAGTGTGTGTATTGTGTGTGTATATGTGTGTGTGGCATGCGCATGAGCTATGGTATGTGGAAGTCAGAGAACAACTTATAGGAGTTGGTTCTATGGTTCAGCTCTGTTTGTCCTGGAGCTTTGCATTTAGGTCCCCAGGCTTGGTGGCAAGCACCTTTGCCCACTGAGTCCTCTTGCTGGCCCAGTGTGATGACTCTTCTTATTGTCCACTTGACTACATCTGGAAGTCTCTGCACACAACTATGATAAATGTTTTTCTTACTTAAATCATCTGTAGCGGGAAGGTTCACTTCAAGTCCAGATCTTTAATGTGGGGAGATAAACCTTTAATTCAGATCTTTTGAGGTGGGAAGATCCACCCTTTGTCTGGGCCACATCTTCTGTTGGCAGCCTATATAAGGGACATGGAAGAAGGAAGTTAGCTCTCACTCTCACTGGTAAGTCCGTTCCTTTTTTAAAAAAATATTTATTTATTTATTATGTATACAATATTCTGTCTGTGTGTATGCTTACAGGCCAGAAGAGGGCACCAGACCCCATTAAAGATGGTTGTGAGCCACCATGTGGTTGCTGGGAATTGAACTCAGGACCTTTGGAAGAGCAGGCAATGCTCTTAACCTCTGAGCCATCTCTCCAGCCCCAGTCCATTCCTTTAGTTTAATTAGAGCCTATTTGTTTGGGACTCCATCATATACTGAAGACCAGCTGAGACACCCAGGCTTGGGGACTGAACAACTACTGGATTCTTGGACCGTCTGTTGGTAGACAGCTATTGTTGGACTAGATGGACCACAGCCTGCGAGTCACTCTAATAAGTTCCCTCTCTCTCTCTCTCTCTCTCTCTCTCTCTCTCTCTCTCTCTCTCTCTCTCCCTCTCCCTCTCTTTTTGTATTATAAACTCTACTCCTCTAGAGAACCCTGACATACACCCTGATGGGTCCTTTTGATCAATCGACTTTGCTCACAACCAGTGTGCAAGCTGAATTCTGTGATTATTCCTAGCACCAGGCTCCCTTTCAGGCTGAGAAGCAGAAGGAGTCAAGCCCACATTCTGTCCTCTGGTCCCCACTTCACCCCCTCTTATGAACTTCCTCCATTTACTTTATTCTGTCCCCCGCCCCACTTGCCCCCCTCAGGGAATGTCAGGGAAGAAGGGGCAGGGAGACTGTTGGACTCCGAAGTTGGGGAGCGCAGTTGTGGAACTGTTAGGACAGCTGCACTTGCGAAAACACAGCGACTGAGGTTAATGCACAAACCTGCACGGGAGCCAGCCAGTCTAGATCCCAGCATGGAGGGGGTGGGGCTCATGAGGCTCCACCCACAACTGAGGAGATCTTGGTAATTGACGGCTGCTGAAAGAGGGGAGTATCAGTGGTCTTCATTGGTGTGGCCCCTCTGGTGGCCTATGTCCTGGTGGATGGCCCCACGCTCATGCATCCATGGACAACTCTAATTGGGTTACTAAGGAAAAGCAAAGCATATGAAGTTGGGAGGGGGACGTGCCAGGGATCCAGGAGCAGTTGAAGGGTGTGGTGCATATGATCAAGACATGCAGTACACGTGTATAAAATTCTCAACAAATAAAAAAGGGATAGTTAAAATCGACCCTTCCATCTTTCCTGCAATGGCCTCATCTCACTTCCCTGTCTTTAATGGCTTCTTAGGAGTGATGATTATTTGGCTAATTCAACAGTTACAAGAAAAAAGGGAACCAGCTCAATTTAACAAAATTTACACAAAAACTTCTGGAACTAGGCATCCTTTCAGATCAAAGAATGGACCCCGCACAAGAGCCGTTCTCCTGATGGTCAGTGGAAAGGAAATGATGTATCGGAACAATGTGATTGGCTGCAATGGGCACTTTCCGTAGGTAAACATGGTCTGATCAGTAGCTGGCTTGTGACTGCTTACAACACAGCTGCTATGATTGGCTGAGACCCGTAGCTTAGTTACAGGAAGGCATGCTTAGGCTGCGTCTTGTTTACACTTAGCTATGTATAGAAGCTGTTTTTGGCAAGACACATCACAGAAGGTGGCAACTTGCTTTAGCTCTCGACACAACTATGTCTGAGCCCATGGATTTATGGGAGGGAAAGGCTGTGTCTACTCCCTGCCCCAATTTCCATGGTGTAGAATGAACTGTATCTCTCCCAAAATTATTTTTAAAAGATTTCTTTTTGCTTTTATTATATGAGCATTTTGCCTGAATGTATGAATGTGTACTCTGTGCACATCTGGTGCCCATGGATAGAAAGAGAGAGCTTTGTATCGCCTGGAATACGATAGGTTGTAAGTTTCCAGGTGGGTGCTGGGAACTGAACCCCAGTCCTCTTCAAGACCAGAGAGTGGTTTTAACTTCTGAGCAGTCTCTTCAGCATCCCCAAAGCTTCTAGCCACTCTTCTTCACCCTCATTTGAAATCAGCACCTCCATCAGCGCCACACTGTAGGTCAGGCCGCATCTGAAGACAAGGCTCTTAAAGGGTCCTTAGTCGAAAGAGCTGGACGGGCCCTAATTCAGTATGGCCAGTGCCCATTTGAGATGCAGGAACTTCAAAAGCCCACTGAGTCCGTCCGTTTGTGCTGACCCAAAGTTAAGTGGGTAGGAAGGTCGATCTGGGGAGCGTTTGAGGAGTGAATGTGATCAAATTACACTTTATGAAACTTTCAAAGAATTAACTAAAGAACTGCTCTGTATGTTGAAAACCACAAAGATGTGGAGCCTGGATGCAGTCTGAGAAAAGAGGCGGAGGGAGAGACCGTTAGGGATGAAGAGAGAGGCTCCCGCCAAGAGACGGAGGGAGAGACCCTTAGGGATGAAGAGAGAGGCTCCCGCCAGCCTCCTACACCTCAGCTGGGTGCCAGTACCTTCTGTACTCTCAGTCACCCGGTTGTGACATTTTACATAGCAGCCCAAACAAAGGGACTCCTCTCCTCAGGAGTCTGTGAACCCAAATGGCACTTGCTCCATCTCTTCCATCTCTTCCACACACATGCACACACTCCCTGCTCACTCTGGGTGGCTCTGGCTTCCATTTCCAGTCTCCTAGCTCTCTGGAAAGTGGATGTGTGAAATCCTGGCAAAATCTGTTTCAGAAACAACCTTGCACCCACGCACCACTTGTAAATCTGTGTACAGTGGCACAGCGGTTGGGCTTCACGACTACCCAGGGGCTTTGTCACTCTGAATATTTGGAACTAATTTCTAGCCATCTTATGTGTTCTTATGCAGTCCAGCAGATAGCCAAACTGCAGACAGACGGCAGAGTAATCTCTGTTGCTGCTGGATTGGAGTTGTTTTACCTTGTACTGATGACAATGTCCTTTCGGTGCATCCTGGACACTTGAGTAGGATGGCGTGTGTGTGTGTGATTTGACTTTCCTCATTTGGCTCTGTTTGAGAAACTTTACCTAGGCATTTAAGACCTGGTCTCACTTTTCCCTCATGTGGACCATGAACCAGCCACCTGTAAGGAGAGCCTTACCTCCTTCTGCAACTTTGGGGCCTCCATCTTTGGCCTATGGGCCTAGATGATCTTAGAGACTTTTCTGTGAAGCAGGAATTTTGAAGGACTGTCCTACTTTGTCTTGGCAGTCACTTTCTTTAGTGTTCTTCTTGTCCAGTTTGGACAGCATACTGTCAGCAGTCTAGGCAAGGGCAGTCTCTTCAGCCAGTGGCTAACTTTGTCACAAATGAAAGCAAACTCCATGTGCAGGTTCTTCAATGTCCACCATCCTTTTTTGAAGTAAGTTGGTGCTGCCAGGAGCAGATGTGTCTCACTTTCATGAAAACCCTTATGTTATTAAAACTTTTTAAATGCCATATTCTGTGGGTCTTTAAAGTGTTTGAAGACCATCTATCTAAAATATATCTGTTTGACCTTGAAAACATACCTAACATGATTTTTATTTGATTGTTATGGGTGACTATTAATCTGTCTTCCTTTATTATTCTAAATAGCTTTCAAGGACTAAAGCTTTATATTATATTTTAAAATGAGCTGCATAGGTACAATACCTTAAACAAGAGTAGAGATATAGATACAGTATAACAAAATAACCTTAAATTTGTATCAATATACAAAAACCCATTATCAATGTAAAATATTTGAGACTAGTGGTTGTTCAAAAGTAGATTCAACAATCCACCCTTTTATCCCATCCTTCCTATACTATATCCCCCTTTTTCCCTTCAGAAAGAGATCTTAGCCTACCTGAGATACTGCTTTCTCGGCCCTATGTGGATATTCAAGCCTCCATGTTGGACTCCATATATAGCAAGTCTTTTCTGTCCCACCAGCCAGCTCCCAAATGAAACAGAGACTTCTTATTAATTATGAAAGCTCAGCCTATAGCTTACACATGTTCCTAACTACCTCTTATAACTTAAATTAACCCATTTATTTTAATCTACATTCTATTACAAGGCATTACCTCTCTTTCTTCTTACACCTCCCCTTTCTTCTCCTTTCCTCTCCATGTCTCCTGGCATTGTCTCCTGTGTGCCTAGATTCTCTTCCTCTTCCTTACTCTTCCCAGAAATCCCACCTATACCTCTTGCCTGGCTACTGGCTGTTCAGTGAGTCATTTAGCTCGTAATCTGAGACTGGTAGTCCATGGAGAATGGAGACCCCGGTTCTGGGATCCTGCACAGGCTTGCTCCTCCATTGCCCACCTAGAAGAGTTCCCAGTGTCCATGAATCTCTGGGACTCAAGGGCTGACTCCTAGGTGGCAACTTCAGGGAAGCATATTGCTCATGGCTGCACCATGGTCTGCACATCATCCATAGCCTCGGCCCATCTGTCTGGCTCCCTTGCCTGGCTCCCACACCTCTTGCAAGCCTCCAGTCTGGGCTCCTCTCCAAGGCAATGCTTAGGCAATGATGAGCTAGCTCTCGCTTGGAACCCAAGTGGGCTATTTTTAAAAGTTCCCCACAAAAGCTGTGCTGTGACCTAGAACAAGGTGGTGTGTGAGGAGGAAACGCAATCCGGCCTGTGACGCCGGGAAAGCGTCACAGCCTGAGGTCAAGGAGACATGACACAGGCTAGCCTGATTAAAGTCCAGGGTACGCTGGGTTTTATAAAATTATAAAAATTTTAAGGCTTGGATTTGTGAATAGCATGAAGCTGGGGATGCACAAACAGAGAGAGCTTTGAAAACAAGCCTTAAAACATTAAGGAGTTTTTGTCAAATGCAGAGTCCTGCTTGGTTACTATGAAGTTGACTATGATCAGCTTAATTACCCACTCTGCCACTTCACAAAAGAGAGCATCTGAATATAAAGATTATCAAACCAGGGAAAAGCTATGATCCACCACCCCTAATTTTGTGTTTGACCAGAGACAAGGGTTTCAGAGTGAGTGTGCATGTAATGTTGACTGATTGTTGGATAGGAGACACACGATTAGGCCTAGTTTCAGAGAAGTTCTGAAAAGACATTATGATTGCCCTTTCTGATGGCAATGTCACAGATGTAGCCAGGCAGCTTTTTGTCCCAGGAGAAGCACATTGACAGCATGGCCCATGAGTTCAGGCAGCACATTGTGGTGACAGCGTTCGCTCTCAGCTCTGGTTAACATCCGTGAGCAGTGGAGTCAGTCTCCTCCTGACAGTGAGGCTGCCCTTCCATTTGCCTTGAACTTGGTTCTCTTATCGTGTGCTGAAACCATTGTCACTGAAGTGGAACTATCGGTGAGCAGTCTGATGGAGTCATTTTCTGGACAGTACTCAAGAGTTAATTTTGGAGCAAAGTTATTTAATTTCTGTGAAATTTAAGTTTCTTAGCAATGAAATAAGAATGATACCTATGCACAAGGACTGCTAAATTCATTGTAATAGCATTTCCAATGCAGATGGCCGGGTTAGCTGTTTTGTAAGCATTTGTGGTCCCTCGCCCAGTGATCTAAAGATACTCATGATGTTCAGTTTCAGCCTTGCCTTCACTTTAGAAGTCTAACCTGACCTTTTCCACATTGGCACTATCAATGATCAGAGCAGAAGCATTCTTAGTTTGGGGGCTGTTGTGTGTATTATAGGGCACCTAGCCCATGCCAGGCTCCTCCCACTGTATTCGGGTAGTTTCCCAACCTCAGTTATTGCAAACTGCTGCCGAGATCAATCAACCTCTCCTGGGGTCCCGGCTCACGCTGGGTTTTATCTGCCTCCCTTTGAGCTCAAGGTACTTGGCTTCTATTTGATACAATTTGGATACGTTGTATACAGTTTAGATAATTGTATCCATTTGGTGCAATTTTGTCATGTACTAATTACAATTTAGTCATGTACTAAAGCCAAGGCACTTAGGAGAGGTAGCACTTTTAGGTTTGGGGTAAGCCTTCTCACCTCGTTAGCCTGATTTAGACAGCCCATCACAGACATGCCCAGAGGCTTATCCTTTCAGCGACTCTGGAGCCTGTCAATGACAATCAATATTAACCATCACACCCACTAATGCCGTTGTCTTGAAGGATGCATACCAGGAGGATCTTTTAGGGGGTGAAGTTGTGGAATATTACTTTAAATGTGTAAAGGTGTGTTGCATTCGTTTATGCTGTATTTGTTTAATTTTGTAAAGATGTGTTGCTATTTCACCTTGCCTGTCTAATGCACCTGATAGGTCTAATAGAAAGCTGAATGGTTAGGCAGTAGAGGGCTAGGATGGAGCCAAAATGGAGGAAGTTAGGCCATTGGGGGCATTCCTTTGGTGGATATATGAGACCCTTACCATCTTTCTCCCTCTTTGCTTCTCAGCTGCTGTGCTGGGAGCAGTGTGTGCTGTCCCTTTCTGTGCTCCCTAACAATGGAACCATCCAGCTAGGAACCTTAGAGAGCATTCACCAAAATGAATCTCACCCGTTGAGGTCCTTGTCTGGCATTTTGATGCCACTGAGGGAAAACAGCTGTGTCAGCCACTTGTCATTTTGCTGTAATACAGAACCAGGTGAAAATGACTCAGGGAAGAACAAATTTATTGTGGCTCCGAGGCTGAGGGGCTAAGGAAAGCAGAAGTGTGAGGTGGTGGCCACACTGGTGTCTGAGCTGGAAGCAGAGAGATGAATGCAGGAACTTAGTTTGCCTGCCCCCCCTTTCCTTTTTATTCAGCCAGGGCTCCTAGCCACATTCAGGGTGGCTCCCCTCTCTCAGTTCAACCTCTCTGGAAATACCTTCAATGCCTAGAGTGTGCCTGCTAGGTGGCTATAAACCTAGTCATGTTGACCACAAAGGCTGACCATCACTGTAGTTAACATCAACATGTAAGTACATGTATATTTAACTATACATAATTATAACACAGAAACTTATCTGTGTCGTACATATGTTATCAGGAGGCTGTAGTTAGAATTCGATCCTCCTGGTATGCATCCTTCAAGACAACGGCATTAGTGGGTGTGATGGTTAATATTGATTGTCATTGACAGGCTCCAGAGTCGCTGAAGGGATAAGCCCCTGAGCATGTCTGTGATGGGCTGTCTAAATCAGGGCTAACGAGGTGAGAAGGCTTACCCCAACAGTGAACAGTGGTGTCCCATGGTCTGGGATCCTGGGCTTTCAAAAACGAGAAAGTGCGCTGAGTTATCATTCTTCTCTCTGTACCTGACTGCAGAGGCAATGTGACCAGCCACCTCAACAAACTGTACCATCAAAGGGTGAGCCAAGATAAACCCCCCTTTCTTAAGTTGCCTGTAGGCTATTTTGTCAGGACAGTGGTAGGCATGATGAATACAGAGGAGCCGAGTGTGTCAGGTGGGCGATCATGTGCCCAACACGTGTGAGGCCCTGGGGTTCCATCCCAGCACTGGCCCCAAGCACCAAACACACACATTAGGGTGAAGGAGGCTGGGCCTATTCCCAAGGCCGTTTGTGTATCCAATTGCACGTGAGTTTTCACGGAATGTTTTAAACAGAGTGGCTGAGAATAATCCATGTTCACCTGTGAATGAAAAAGACATCAGGAGACTGTCATTCTCCATGTGAGCTTGTGTCCTTGGAACGCCTGTGAGGCTCCTAATCACAGTGCCCATGCTTTCTGTCTTCCTTCATTACTCAATTTTGAACTCAGTTCTTAATCTCTCATTTGTCTGAAGGATTTCTCCCCCCCTGTGCAAACGTTTGAGCCTGGTTGGTTGGGTTTGGTGATATCGTTTGTTTGAAGCTTGGTGACTAAAGAGGTCGGGTAACTGGGGCTTTCATTGCACAAAGAATGCGGGAGGTTAATAAGCGCGGCGCTGCCAGCTTTGGCACCCAGCGTGCCCAGTGTCACCGTCTCTCTTAGTGCTGTTTGTTAGAAAGCTCTCAGCAGCTTTCATCCGCTCCCCATTTCTCCGAGTCACGGCTTATAGCTGCTGTTCTCTGTGTTTACTCCAGTTCCAAAGCCAAATTACTTTCGGTTTATTTGAGTCAAATGAAGTCTGTTGTTAGTCAATTTTGCAGGTGTGAAAAATATATTTTTTCCTCTTTCATGTCAAACAACAAATTCGAGAATCAAGATGTGACAGAAAAGTAATCTTCATATCCCTCTTCTCCCCGAGTAAGCAGATAACTGACCACCTTCCGTCCTTTCACCCAGGGAAGCCATATAAAGAGTTCATTCCTTCACTGAACGCTTGCTGGCTGTGACAGACTCTGCTGGACTCTTACGATAACAGGAAGGAAGAAAAATGGAGAAGAAGAGAGGAAAGCATGGAGCAGCGGACACCGTGAGGGTTTTCTACTCAGTGTTCACCTCTCTCACCCTGGGAACACTCAGGCGTGCTCGCTTAGCATGTGTAGTTGTCTGACACATGCCAGGCACCCCAAGGGCCCATTAAACACATCTTCCTGGGTGAGGCTCAGACATGGATAATTTGAAATTCTCACCAGGTATAAAACCACAACAAGGACCAGTCGTGCCGACGCATGCCTTTAGTTACATAAGTTCCAGGGCAGGCAGAGATACCAAGTGAGAGTCTCTCTCTCTCTCTTTCTGTCTCTCTCTCTCTCTCTCTCTCTCTCTCACTCTCACTCTCACTCTCTCGCTAGGGAGGGATGTGCTGGGCAAGCCAGCGAGGTGGGTGAATGGATGTTCCTCATGTTGCATGCTTAGGTTCACTCACAGAGAAGAATCTCACTCCAGACAAGATGCACTGAAGCTGGAGAGAGAGGCCTTTACAGACTGCATGAGTTTGGCTCTTGTGAGGGCAATGGTCTTCCACACTTTCCACACATAAGTTCTTTGCTCTTCCACTGGGTGGGTCTTATTCCTGTGCTGCTGTGGAGAGTGACCTAATGGCACACTTTATCTGAGGGGCTCTGTTTTCTAGGGACATTCATTGGTTCTAGAACTCCAAAGGCAACTGGTTGCGTACATGCTTGGATTTGAGAGGAATAGGCTTAGAATAGGTGACCCGAGGACATTATTATTAGCACACACAGGCAGCCTGTATATGGCAGTTCTGTTGATCTTGTCCATATTGGGTCTCATGGTCTAAGTTGATGAAAACAACTGACCAGGCTCTCTTTTTCAAGAGGACTCCAGATCTCATTACAGATGACGGTGAGCCACCATGTGGTTACTGGGAATTGAACTTAGGACCTTTGGAAGATCAGGCAGTGCTCTTAACCGCTGAGCCATCTCTCCAGATGGCTCATTAGCCTACATTCTCAGACTCAATAGCAAGTTAGGAGACACATGGTTCTGGTCAATGAGTAGGGTCTTCTGCAGGGATCCTGGAGCAGAGGAAAGTCCACAGAGATGCAGGCAGGCAGGGATGGCATCTCCAATATTCATGGTAATGTATGGTCTTCCTAATGTTTAAGCATTTGGGTGTACGTGGCTTTCATTAAGGAATACTGATGGATATGCACCGCATCCCCACAGAAAACCCTTCCTAGCACGTGAGAGGATCCACAGATTTCCCAAGGGACTTTCAGGAGAGACTGAGACATCTCCCTGTGAGGATTGCTTATACATGTCAGCTATGGTTTGATTCTGAACCTTCTTTTACAATAACCCCTTTGGGGGCAGGATCAATTGACCCTTTATCAGGGGTCTCATATCAGACATCCTGCATATCAGATATTTATGTTATAATTCATAACAGTAGCAAAATTATAGTTACAAAGTAGCAACAAAATAACTTTATGGTTGGGGGTCCCCACAACATGGGGAACTGTATTAAAGGGTTGCAGCAGTAGGAAGGTTGAGAACCACTGTTCACAGGCTCATGCATTTGAGCGCTTGGTCACCTGCTGGTGGCACTGCTCTGAGAAGCTGCGTGCCCTTTAGGAGATGGGTCCTAGCTGCCAGGTGTCACTGGGGTGGGTTTTTGAAGATTATAGCCTAACCAGGAGTCTGGCCATGTTCTCTGCTTCTTGGTTAGTTAGGACGTAAGGAACAGACGTCCCGGATAAGCACTGTCATTGTGATAAACCTGATCCTGTGCTCTCAATTTGAGAGTTGTGCTCTTGGGCTTTCACAACTGGTTTGCAGAGGAAGGTAGGAGTTTAGACGTGTGGGCAAGAAAGGCCTCAGAATGCTGTAGGAAGAGGACACTGGGCCATTCTGGAGAGAACCCTGATGGAAATTCAGACAGTACACTCCACGGCCAAGAGCTTAAGATTATGCTGGAGCTCTCTGGAGAATTGTGAGGCTGGGTCACTGGGGGCAGTCTTTGAGGGTTATAACCTGACTCTGCTTAAGGATGCATTCTCCGTTTTCTCTGCAACCGTGTGTGAGGAGCGGAGGCACGAGCCCCTGCTGCTCGGCTTTCCCACCGTGATGCCTCCCACCCTCTGTCGCTGGGAGCCACACAAATCTCCACCCCCTTGAGTGGCTGCTGTGAGGTATTTGTCACAGTGATGAGAAACATAATACACTGATGTTCTTGTGACCAACGAGAAACACAATACACCTATGTTCTAGTGACTTTATCTGAGCGTCTGTATCCATCCATTCCAATGTTTGTGTCTCATCTGGTGCTTCTGTGTTGAGGGAGGGAGTTGAGCCAGGGAGAAATAGTGCTGTTTGGCTCTGTGGTGACTTGGGCAGCAGGCGGGGAGAGTGACTAAGGGCCCACACCTGCCTGCGTTCCTCGGTGTGTGCACTCAGCCCTTTGCACAGAGTGCTTATTTATAGTTCCAGCGCACAGGGAAAGGTGATCAACGGGGAAATGACAGGGATATTTAATGTAAGGCCCTCAACACGAGGAAATAATTGTTTCTAACAAACCTTTTTTTCTAAGCAGAATTTAGTTTCTTGGAGCTGACCTTCTCTGGGTGGTTAGGGCTCCCATCAGATCTGACAGAATGATAATGCAGAAGGTGGTGGAGGAGCTGTTAGTATCCTGGGCTGTCATCACGAAAAACCACAAAGCTGGCACCCGGAACAACAGACAGAGCAGCAGCCAAGCTGTGGCAGAGCTGCCGTCCCACTAAGACCCTGGGCAGTGGCCTTCTGCGCCCTCCCTGGCATGGCTGGGGTGTGGCACAACCGTGTCTGTCTCTACCTGCTACTAATCTGTATTAGTTACTCATCTGGTGTGACCGAAGCGACTCAAGGAACAAAGGGTTATTTCATCTCACTGTTTGAGGGTGCAGACCCTCATGGTGGGGAAGGCCTAGTGATTGGCGAACTAAGGCAGTTGGCCATATCTCGTCTGCAGTTAGGAAGCAAGAGGCACCAGGATGCTCAGTTCGCTTTCTCCTTTTCAGTCCGTCTGGGTTCCCAACCCATGAAACGGTACACTTACTTTTAGGGTGTGTTCTCTCACCCCCAATTAGGCCAGTCTACAGAGTCCCTCACAGCCATGCTCAGAGAGCCTTGTCTCCCAGGTGATGCTGATCCCGCCAAGCAGCGCCTCTGACTGCAGGATGAATCTCATCTGCTGGTGAGGATGCCAATTATCAGCTCAGCGGCCACACTAGGGACCCGATGATGATTTTCACTTGTTTCCAAATAAGGTCCTTGTAGAGGCACTAGGGTTAGGACCAGACCACACATTCTTGGGTCACAGACTCAACTAAGGTGAGAGGAAGGACAATAGTTGTGCGTGTAGGAAACCTAGCAATCCTGGGGTGGCAGGAGGGAGGACAGCGTGAGCAGGAGAGCCCTTCGCTGAAGGGGATTTCTGAATGTGAAGGCACTAACTGCTGTATGTCCGTCCCTAGCTGCTGTTTGCCAGTATCCATTCGGACGCCTTTGCAAATGTGGGATTATGTCACTGACAATACTGAAGTGGATAGAATTTAAACATCTTGATTTGTGGGGCAAAGAGCACAGTCTGTCTTTCAAGTCAAGTTTTGGCTAGACAGGTAACACAGGAACTGGGTCAAGGTAAGCAGGAACAATGGAAGGGAAGCTATGACTTCATCTGGAGTTCTGACTTCTGGCACATGCCTCAAAGTCAGACACCCCGTGGGCCCTTGGGGACCCTGCTGTCTGATGCCTCCTGTCCTGAGAGTTACCCTCACTGAGAGGCTGAGGGAATGTGCTGCCTGGCGTCATATACTTCCTCCTGCTCCCCAAAGGCGAGAAGCTTTGCATTAAACAAGGCAATCAGAGGCTGGGTTGCCAATGCTGTACTAGCTGGATTTAGGCAATAACTCCAAAGCCAAAGGGTTACTTTTACTGCCTGAGTTAAAAATAGAGAGTTGTAGAAGCGAGTTTCCCAACAGCACGTTCATGATACACCAGGGTTTTCTAGTTTTCACTGGAGGAGCTGGAGGGCTCTCTAGGGCGCAAAGAGCTAAATTAAGACTGGTTTACTTCAGTTACGGGGATAAAGAGAAGGAGGAGGGATTGGCAGGTGGGCCTGGGAAGGACCCAAGCTTTGTTACTGGTCAGACCCAGGTTCAAATCCTGACCTACCACTTTAAATGCTGAGGTTGGTTTGTGCAGATAGTGTAAATGGAAATTGTATGTACCTTAAGCCAGGGTTGTGGGGGGATTGCACCCGAGAATGCCTGATACCTTCCTGGGGCCCTTGGCAGGCATACCTCCCTATAGTGCCCCTGTGAAAGAGGAAACCAGTAAGAGAAGCAGGTGATGGTTTGAGTTGTCTTCCCTCTGAAGAATGCAAAGCTGACTCGCCCATGCCTCAGAGAGTGCTTTATTTGGAAGTAGGGTCTTTGCAGAGGTAATCCAGTTATAAGAAGATCCCCTGCAGCAGGACCTTGTCTGGCACAATAGACTCCGTGTCCTTGTGAAAAGGGGATACTTGAACACAGACACAGACATATACACATGGAAAGACAGGGGAAGATGAGCAATCTTAACTGTCACCTTGATTGAACGAACAAGGACCAGAAAGCCAGGCATGGTAGCTCACGTTTGAGATCCCAGTGTTCAGGAGGCTGAGGCAGGAGGACTGTGGAAGGCTCAAGGTCCCCTGAACTGCCTAGGGAGTACCAGAGCAGCATGAACAACAGAGTGAAAGTCCTTACCACAAACAAATAATAGCACCAAAGAGTGACAGAGAGGGAGCAAAACACCCGGTCATGTCTCTGGTGTCTGTAGGGCATCTTCAGTGCTGTTCAGACCCTGAGGGCTCTGACCCAGTGAATGGCTTAATGTGCCAATGAATTCATGATGATGGCCTTGGTGAAAGTGAAAGGCAGGAGGTGGGGCCTAGCTCCTGGAGGCCATGCTCACCACACCCTCTTCCTATGCCTCTAGCTTTTGCTTCCTATCTGCCATGAGGCTCCTCAGACACACACCAGCTTCCGTGATGTTCTGCTGCACAACAGGAGCAGAAATACTCCTGCTTCTGCTCGAGTGACCATAGGCTGAACTCTGTGGGTCACTCGAAAGTAAACGACCGCGACACTTAAGTTATCTCTGTCAGGCACTTGCTACCAAGGGTGAGAGAAATAAGTAAGAGAATGGCCACCCACAAACCACAGGAAGTGGCCCAGAGCAGGTCCCTCCACAGAGTCTTGAGGGAATCAACACTTCCAGCTCCAACATTTGGATTTCAGGGCAGTGAGCAATGCATTTGTTTCTTCCACTCTGGGCTTTGGGACTTTGGCCAAGGACACCTACACACAAGGACAGAGGCATCACCACAGTGGGACATCTGCAGCCATGGGTGAGTGTGTCTGGGAGGGAGGTCCAGCTCCTACTTGGGTGTGCTGCAGCAGCTAGGGATGTTCTGCTGAAGGGTCTCCATAGGCTCCGGGCAAGTTTCCCTGTCAGCGGAGTCTCAGCATTTGCTTTGGAGGTGCCCCCGTAGCAGCTGTTTTATTGCTCAGTTTACTCTTCTAATTAGAGCTACAAGGGAGGCTAGAAACCATGAGCACAGGGGAAGCCTCGGACGCAGTAGGGCCACTGAAGATCCCTAAAGCACACAGCGAGCGTGTCTGTGACATCACACGCCGTAGTGCCGTATAATCACAGGGGATATTATTAAACTGTGAAGTGAGACGCGGGAAAACATGCTATTTGGTGAGATCATCTCCTGCCTGGTGTAATTACATGCCTCTCCTTCAGCTGACATTGTGATTACTGCCTGGGCTCCTACCACGCTTGCTAATATGGGGACATCAGGGACTATGCCAAGGGGACGGGTCACAGGCAAACGTCACACTGATCTTATTTGGAACCTAATCTTTCATTCACACCATGATGTGATAAGTTCGTCCAAACTTAATGCAGGCTGGCTGGAAAGCGAATGATTCCACATTTCCTCTCTTTTTCTTTTGTGTACTTTATCTCAGATGTCCTACTTTGGTCTCTAAGATGTAATTATTTAAATATGGGAGTAAGTCATGATTAGCTTGGATGAACGAATCTGGAATTTGAAGATATTTGAGAATTTAGAAACTGAATAATTAGGGCTTACAGTCAGGTGTCTCTCCTCAACATTGGGCACTGGGGCAAAGTTCACGGTGGGGCTGGCCTGTGCATAGTGGGGTGTTCATCAGATCTCTGCCCCTAACAGCAAGATGCCGGCACTCTCAGATAAAGAAAGTGTCTCCAGACATTGTCATAGGACTCCTCAAGAAGCAAAGATGCCACCATTGGGTATTCAGGGTTCTAAGAGGAGCGTAAGGCTTATGTGAATAGGAACAAGTCAAGGGTAGGTTTGAAATGCCATCCCAGCTGCTGCACCACAACCCCTGGCTCCCACATTCCCAGAACATCATGAGGTTTACCCATGGACCCTTTGTGAAGCCAGAGATCTCGTTCTTCAGATTTTATGGGGTAGAATTAATCATGTGACCATTGATAAATAAGTAAATTCTGGCTTCTGTAGCCCAGAGGTACTAGTTTTTACATGATGTCACTGGCTCCAGGAATTGGGAGAGATGGACCACATCCTGGCTTCTGCAGCCCAGAGGTACTAGTTTTTACATGATGTCACTGGCTCCAGGAATTGGGAGAGATGGATCACATCCTGGCTTCTGCAGCCCAGAGGTACTAGTTTTCACATGATGTCACTGGCTCCAGGAGTTGGGAGAGATGGACCACATCCTGGCTTCTGCAGCCCAGAGGTACTAGTTTTTACATGATGTCACTGGCTCCAGGAATAGGGAGAGATGGACCACATCCTGGCTTCTGGGGGGAGAGATGGACCACATCCTCTTCTCATCCGTCTTCCCTCTGATGCCCTCCCTGCCATGGTGGCACTGATGAGAATTTTGTTTGCTGTTTCTCTGGCCCCAGAACCATGTACATTGCAGGACTTTGGGTACTACAGAAGACAGCCCTCATTCCATGCTGTGCGCTTGGCCAGCCCCAGGCATCAGCTCAGTCACCAAGTATCTATCTGAGCAGAATCACAGTCTCTTCCTAGCAAGTCTGTTGGTGTCATGGAGGCCAATTAAGTCCTCAGCTTCGCTTGTTCTTGGGTGACGTAGAAACTCTCATTTTGGAGATCACGCAGCTGGCGATGCATTGTCAGTCTCCTGGCTGTTTGCTGTAGATGACATGTCTGCCACATAGGTTATGATGACATGGTTGCCTAGGTGACTTTTCAGAGTCTGGAAGGCAACACTGGCCCTTTGCTTTGGCCCCAGTGTCTGATGGCTGACAGGAACGAGAGGAAGAGGCTTGGCATCTCTGCCTTCACGTTGTCTCTCTCCTTCCTGCACTGACATTTTGCCTTGATTCAGCTCAAGGTAAAGGCTTTGGTAATCTGAGAAACGTTTTATAGACTGACTTGACGTAGATTCACCTGGTCTCTCAACTTCTCTAAGATACTTGCCACCTGAGAGACTAGAAACAATCTACCATGAAGGGAGTGAAAAGGGGAGGCACTTGCGTTCCAGGAAAACCTTCACCTGTTCCCAGAAACCTCACCAATATTCCTTCCCTTCATTAGCCCACATTTCCCCTTTAACATTCCTACCCAATATCTGTGACCTCTCAGCTCCAAGTCCTGGTGTGAACTATCTGAATCCTGTATCAGATCGTTTTCCTTTCTTCTCCATTCTTTGTCTCCTGAATGAATACAGCCTTTCTTTCCCACTAAAGCAACCAATTAGGACATCCATGCAGGGTACTCATGGTATCGACCTACAGTTCCAGAGGGCAGGAAAGAGGAACGTGCCTCAAGTAGGCAGTGAGAAAGTGATGGAGGCCACTTTCTTATGTGAGATGGGTGTCTTGACTTGGGTTTGGTGGCATCAGGAAAGTTCTTCAGATCATGTATGAGTGCCATCAGTGATGACACAGCCAGTGATGCCTCACTGTCCCACTGCCCACAGTTCCTTTTCGTTTCTTCTTCCTATACCCCTCTGAGGACCATCAGGTTCCCCACTGAGCAGTGCAGCTTTGGGGAATGACCCTCTGCCCTGACCGGCTTTGCTTTGGGGAATCTTCTTCTTGTGTGGTATTTAAGAAGGGCCTATCCCTGCACTTATGTTGACCTCCGCTCCTGGGCAGGTGCAGGGGGTACGATGCAGCCCCTGACCCCTTCCTGTTGACCCAAATCAGACTCCCATTCCTTAGCACAGGTCTGGTTAGAAGGTCTTTTCTGCCCTCCTTTCCAGAAGGGGCATTAACATGAACGTTGTTTGTGATTTTACAGAGATCTGTTTACTTGCTAAAGAAAGACATTTGCTAACCTACTAAGATGTTACTAAATCTATAGAAGGCTTGTTCACCTGAGGAATCCTCTCTGGCCTTTGGACAGCACCCTTGCTCTGAAGTTTAGAGTGAGACTGACTGTCCTTGGTGTCCTGTGTCCTTGGTCCCTCACCTCATGTAACCTTTCTTAGGGCGCAGTCCCAACAAGCACAGTCAGCCATGGATGCCAAGATTATGGTATGTAGTCTCAATGGCACATGTGTGTACTTGAGGACTTCTTCTCCCACCAGGAAGGTGCAGGGGAAAGAGATCAGCTTCTTCCAGACTGTTGGCAGTCCCAGGGGTCTGAGCTGGGTTTCCAAGGGAACTCTGGGTAGGAAAGCTTCGTTCACGAGGCTAGGGGCTTGGGT
Source organism: Ondatra zibethicus (assembly GCA_004026605.1). NCBI lineage: Eukaryota > Metazoa > Chordata > Mammalia > Rodentia > Cricetidae > Ondatra > Ondatra zibethicus. Next base: position 105,679 of record PVIU01001194.1, on the reverse strand, counting down.
ACTGTCAAGTATAGGTCCTGTTGGAGAGTGGAAGTTGGAGCCAAGATTTCTGATTCTGAAGTTCTTTTGTGTGCATCTCCAGACCTTCCAAACATAGCTTGTAGCCTGGGCATTCATGTACAGGACAGGAAAAGTAATACAGCGGGTTGCCTCACTCAAGTGTGGAATAAGACAGGTATGAAAAGTCCAAAGATCCTCTGAAAGGGATGACACAGCTGGTCTGGGGTAGCTCTCAAGGCTCTTTGTGGCAAGAAGGAAATGCTGTAATAATGTTGAAAATACTCCTGAGTGGAGGACTAGAGCAATGGTCCTCTCTGCACACTGGCCTGCAGCACAAAGGGTGCTGGCAAGGGACTCTCCTGTCCTTCCATCATGTATCCCAGCTCACCTCTCTGAGCTCCCCTAGGTGAGATACAAGAGGAATCCATGACATCTAGCTGGTGGGGCACAAGCCTAGTCTGTCCTCATCTTGTTGGGTCTACGTCTCCAGGCTACAACATAAGGAAGCAGAAGAATTTGACTTGTGCCTCAGGATGCCTTTGACTTATTGGGTAGAGACAACCTCCATTCCATCTTCATTTAGAAAAATTATTAGGCAATTCATCACCTCACAATTATGACTGCCCATACCCTTCTCTTAGGAATTGGTTGGGGTGCATGTTTTCTTGTGGCTGTTTGGGAAGAAACCTGAAATTATGATTAATGTGAAAGATAAGGATTCTGGGATGGAATGAATACCACTATTCCATAGCACAAATTTCCTTTGGGAAGGCTGGCTTTACCGGTTAGCTTGGGTGGGCTCTGGAACCCAACTGTTCAATGACGAATTGGTACTTCACTGAATGTTTCTATGGGGGGCGTTTTTATCAGTTAATGGTATAATCTGGGCTGGGTGGTGTCTTCTTGTTGCTGAGTAGCTTTCTTGTCAGTTCTTGTCTTCTTAAAGGAGACAAACATCAGACTATTTTGTTAGCAAAGCAGAGCAATGTCACCTTCCAGAGAGATTGGAGTGGACTTCTCCGAAGGGTTCTGAGTTGTGGGTTTTTAAATTGGACCTGGTGGTGAAAGATTGCAATCCAAGCTACTTACAAGGCCAAGGCAAGAAGAACATGGCTCAGGCAGTCTTGGTTTCCAAATGAAGTGGGTGATTTAATAAAATCCAGTCTTAAGGTAGAAAATCAGAAGAAAGGTAGGAATGAAGCTCAGCGGTGGAACACTGGCCTAGCCTGGTGAGACTTTGGGTTCAATTCCCAGCACCACAAATCCCATTGCTTTCACCATTTTTTATGGTCCCTTCTCCTTGGGTTCTACCTCTCTTTCCTCTTACTTTCCTGGATACACTTCAGAGCCAAGAGGCCCACGCAGTATCTCCTGCCTTTCCCATCAGAATATTCATTAATGGTTATATATAGTCGAGAGAAAGTGCCTTCACGCTTTAATTTCTATATGGGGAAAGAATCCAACTCCACCCTTATAATATTGAGCTACAAAGGGCCATTTTTAACTATCAGAAGATGCAGCTTCCCAGATGCAGTGGTTTCCCTGGTTACCTCATGTTTAACTACTCCTCCCTGGATGTGCCTTGCTGCAAAAGGGTCGATCCCTATAACACGTTCTTGCCTCCTGCCAATGTTTACCCAGCTATCCGCTCTAACATCATCAACTCAGATTCATAGCTTAGAGCCTCAGAATGGAAGCCTTATTCTGAAATAGGCTTTGTCATAGCAGTGACATCAAGTGAACCCTAAGTCCAAAGAGAATGTCTTCCTAGAGGACTGATGATGATGATGATACAAAGATACAAAAGAAAAGGCCAGGTGGAAATAGGTAGGAAGTAGAGCAACAGAGCAAGAAGCCGGGGATGCTTGGTACCACCAGGACCTGGAAGGGTGGGAAAGTTCATCTCATCAACTATTAGAAAGAGCACAGCCGTGTTGAAGTCCCAGTCTAATGAATGTCCTCCTAGCTGTGTTGCTGTCCTCCCAGTCATGTTGATGTCCCCCTTGTCCTTTGGATGGCCTTCCAGTCCTGTTGATATCTTGGTTTAGGGGTACTTAGCTCTTGAACTTGAGACAATAAGTTTCCATGACCTTCCTTGATACGGTTGTGGAGTTAGGTTGTGGTCGCCATGGGAAACGAGCATCCTCCACATCTAGTGCCCAGTGTAATCCACATCTTGTAGGTGGGTGACTAAGTCCTGAAGAATCCCAAGAATCAGAGAAGTAGGTGGATGCCCTGGTGTAGGCTTAGCACTCAGGGACTAGTCTGCCTTTCTTCTGTTCCCTGGGTCTCGAGGGAGCGCCAGATCTGTCACGTTTATAAATGGTCACACAATGACCATCTTCCCAGCATTCCCAGGTCGTCCATTGGTGTCTGTGGCGTTCTCTACTGAAAATCAGGCAGGTTTTGTTGCATAATATACCCTTGACTGTTTCCATCATGGTGAGAGGGATTGAAAGGAGTGAGGGCAAAGGTCCTGCTGGCTCCTTTTGTCGCTGTTGCTAGCTGGTAAAATATGGCTGGATGGCAAGGTTGGCACTAGTATTCTGTTGTTATTTGTTGTGTAATGCGAAGTCTGATTCTGCCTGCTAAAGAGGCTGATGATATCTGATGTGTCGTATAGTGGAAGGGCCTTTATGTTCATGTTTGGCCCTGAGTCTGAGAAGACCGTAAGAGAGCTGCTGCAAAGAGAAACACAAAGTCAGTCTCTGACTTGAGCTGTGCACCATGTTCCCAACCAGCAACTTGGAATAAGATAGAACGCTGGCCACTATGCTCTCTGTGGAACTGGAGTGAGCTGTGCTGTGTACAGAAAGGCTGGGGTGCTGTGGGAACTCCTTCAGCCAATAGCCTTTTAGATACCAACCCATTTGGGGTGTGGTTTCAGGTACTTTATTTATTTATTTGTTTGTTTGTTTGTTTGTTTTTCCAGGGTTTCCTCTGTAGCTTTGGAGCCTGTCCTGGAACTAGCTCTTGTAGACCAGGCTGGTCTCGAACTAACAAAGATCCGCCTCCCTCTGCCTCCCAAGTGCTGGGATTAAAGGTGTGCGCCACCACCGCCCGGCTGGTTTCAGGTACTTTAAGTGCAGCGGAAAAGCATGGGGCTGTCCCTATTTCTGCTCGATTCCATTCGCAGTTTCCAGTGCACACAGTAAGGGTAGCCATCCTTTAGAGAGTCAAGCCACTCTGCCTGACATCTCTGGCTGGTGTGGTCACAGGAAGTGATCTCTATGGTTGTGGCACGTGTGCTCTCTGCTTTGGACTTGATCTTTAAGAACAGAGGTACTTTAACCAGGACGTAGCAGCTCAGCAGTGGGGCTGCTGGGACCCTCCTGGATGGGACCCTTGCTTTGCCTCCAGGTTCAAGCTTTCGTGTGTAACAACAGACCCATTTGATTGGGCAGAAGTAGCTTCTCAAGAGAAAAAAGCATGCATGTAGGAGCAATGGTCTTGTTTACTTGAGAACACTGGCAGTCACTGGGATCAGAGTTAGTTTTGCAGTCCTGCCCTCCCTCACCATAAGGAGAGAAATCAAACTCCACAGAAAGGGCTGGGGTGTAGTTTTGCTGGGAGAGTGCTTGCCCAGCATGTATAAAGCCCCGGGTTCCAGCCATAGCTCCTCATCAAGCGTATGCTGCAGAATTTACCTATGCTCCTGGTACTTGGGAACTGGAGGAATGAAGCTCAGCAAGTCAAGGTCATCCTGAGCTATGTAGTGAACTCAAGGCCAGCCTGGAATAATTGAAACCCTGTCTCAAACAGAACCATAGGGATGGAACAAAAACAAGGAACACGGCAAGGAACTCATGTAGCAGATTGTTAATGCAAAGGGAGGAAAGGCCCACAGAGGTAGGGGGACATTGAGTGGAAGTCCTATTTGTGTGATACTAGGAAGGATGCCCAGAGGAAGTGAGATCTGAGCTCTTGTGGAAAAATTTGCACTCTCATTGTAGGAATTTAAGCTGGGCCTTGGTGTTCTCTAGGTCATTTACAACCACTGGGGCATGCTAATTGCAGTGAAATTGGCTAAAGCTAAATGTAAATTTGGATATTTGAGTTTTCATAAAATTGCCCTAGGGCCCTCTCTGAATGTAAGCAGTGAGCACTGAAGGAGTGTAGGAGTCATTCTGTTCTATAGCACAGAAGTAGGGGGCCATGAGAGAAGGAAAGGGTTTGCCCAGAAGGGTGAGGTTCCAATGCTGCCCCTACAGAGATCTCCGGCTCTCTGGAACTCAAGGTTCAAAGACAGGTGTATCACCCCATGGCCTCTTCTTACAGATTGCAGGGGGGAAATGGGCGTGGCTGGCTCCATTCTCAGTCTTGCCAGAGAAGTGATACTTGAAGGGAAACCAATGAATGAAAGCATTTGGAATCTGTTACATGGGGGCCGGGGCTTGTTTGTACTGGCTGCCCTGCTAGCTTACACCCGAAATAACCACACAGAAACTGTATTAATTAAAACACTGCTTGGCCATTAGCTCTAACTTCTTATTGGCTAACTCGTACATATAAGTTTAACCCATCTCCATTAATCTGTGTATCACCACGTGGCTGTGGCTTACTGGAGATTCTGACTGGCGTCCATCTCTGGCAGAGGATCCTTGGCTTCTCCCTGACTCTGATCTTCTTCCTCACAGTATTCAGTTCTCTTTTCTCTGCCTACCTAAGTTCTGCCCTATCAACTAGGCTAGGGCGGTTTCTTTATTCACTAACCAATGAAAGCAACACACAAACAGAAGAAACTCCTACACCAGGAATCAAAGCAACCGATCTTGCTTAATACTGGTTGCCAGAGAGAAATGGACTTTCAGGTACAGTAGGGATGGAGCACCATTGCCACAGGGCCCTGCACTGGGGAGGCATCTAAGTTTAGAGCCTTTATGTTCCAGTCCAGAGGTTTTCCAACTTTGTTCCTTGACACTTCACTAAGGACTCTTGAAAAAAGTCAGTGTCCAGGCACTTGGTCAAGGCACTCATCAACTCTGGTGGCCATGAAGTCAAGTAGACAGGCTTTGTGCAGCTCAGACTGGCCTTGAACTTTCAATGTAGCTAAGGATGAGTGATGCTGAACTTCTAATATTCCTGCCTTGACATTGTAGGCACCTCCACATTTTATATAGTATTGGGGACTGAACCTAGGGCTTTGTGCATGCTATGTAAGAACTTTGTCAACTGTTACATTCTTAGTTCCCTATCTCCAGATCTTAAGAAAAATACATGGCCATATTGGAAAGCCAGAGCTCTCGCTCTGAGATCCTGATTTGGCATGTCTGAAAGAGGGGCCAGAACATATGTTTCTGCTGGATTCCCAGATGCATCTTTCCTTTGGTCTGTATATGTTATGAGATCTTTGCTTTAGGGGAAGCTAAAATGCTTCCTGTCTTCAACGTGTCTACCAACCAAATTCTAACTGACCCTGACCAAGAAAGACAGAGATAGCTGAGGTGACAAAGTGCTATGGGACAATGGTCTTAGACCTTGTATAGATTTGTCACTTGTATTGCTTTAATAAAATGCTCATTGGCCAGTAGCCAGGCAGGAAGTATTGGCAGGGCAACCAGAACAGGAGAATTCTGGGAAGAGGAAAGGCTCAGTCTGCAGTTGTCACCCAGACACAGAGGAAGCAAGATGAGAATGCTTCACTGTTAAAAGGTACCAAGCCACGTGGCTAACACAGACAAGAGTTATGGGTTAAGATGCAAGAGTTAGAAGTCTGGGCTAATAGGCCAACCAGTTTATAATTAATGTAGGCCTCTGTGTGTTTCTTTGGGACTGAACAGCTGCTGGATCTAGCAGGACAGAAACCTCTGTCAACAAATGGTACCCAGCGTGGGGCAATTACATCCACATAAAACCTGAGAGAGCTTGGCAGGGATTCTAGACACCAAAGAACAGAGTTAAGCATGGCTTCTTGGTAGCAGCATTTCATGTGGGCTTTGTTTGCTAGAGGCAAATGCATCTCATTTAAGCGAGGTTTCCTGACTCAGTTTTAGCTGCAAAAACCTTGCAGCTCTTTTAAGAGCCCCCCCCACCAAACACTTAAATGGTGTTTATGAGTAGCCAACAGCATGCTTCTTGGTGGTGGCAGGGACCTTGAAACTCCATAGAGTTGTGTCAATAAACATAGTTCTTGCTGGTACCTCTGCCTTGAGTTTAGACTCTCAGAAAGCTAAGGAATAGGGTGGATCCAGGTGTTAAATCCAAGGCTTTAATCCTAGCCATATCACTTAGCAAATTAAAGTGTCATGTGGTAAGAAAAAGAGGGATATACAGTAAAAATAGATTTAGATGAAAAAAATCCTCTAAGTGGTTTAGAGTGTGTTTAAAAATATATGTAGGCTTGGGAGAGAAAAGAAAACAGATAAAGTCCTTAAAAAAAGAAAAAAGAGAGATTAGTTGGGCGTGGTGGCACACACCTTTAATCCCAGCACTTGGGTAGCAGAAACAGGCAGATCTCTGTGAGTTCAAGGACATCTTTGTCTACAGTGTGAGTTCCAGGCAGGCAAAACTACACAGAGAAACTCTTTCTCAAAAAAACAAAAAATTAAAAATAAAAGAAATAGAATTCAAAACAAAGACACATAAAGATGGAAAATACACAGAGTCTGAATACTGTATGTTATTGTGTTGTCTTTGAATCGTTTGACAGCTGAGGAAGGAGCAACAGCTGTGAAAAGACATTTGTTTATAAATGCTGTTGGATTAATCCAACATATATATTTTGAAAATGCTTCGACTTCAAAATTGAAGTCAAAAGATATGTTACTTTGGAGAAGAGGTTTTGCTTTTGTTTCCACTGGAAATGAAAGGCTGTGGATTCATTCTGGGTTAAGAAAAATCAGGTTTGACCAAGGAAGGCCCCCTGAGAAATCTCCAGTAGGAGCAAATGGTTCAAATGTCTGAGTTCTATATCCAGAACAGATTCAAGACTACTGGTTGAGATGATCAAGCCTCACAGAATATTCCACTAAGAACTTGACCATAGTTCACAATTTTCTTTAGGTCCCTGTAAGATTATAAATGCCCCCAAACCAGCAAGAAGTAGCCTGGAAAACTGTGCCCACATTCTCAAAAAAAAAAAAAAAAGGATTATGAATGCTTTTCTTTGTTTAGAGTGTTGGTTACAAGTTGTTATGGATAATAGTCAGGAAGAAAGTAAACAAAGGAGAGTAGATTTAGAATTGTTGTTTTGAAAAAAAGGGGAGGGGGAGAGTACTGTGGGACAATGGTCTTATACCTTGTAAAGATTTGTCACTTATATTGCTTTAATAAAATGCTGATTGGCCAGTAGCCAGGCAGGAAGTGTAGGTGGAGTGCTAAGAACAGGAGAATTCTGGGAAGAGGAAAGGGTCAGTCTGCAGTCATCACCCAGACACAGAGGAAGCAAGATGAGAATGCCTCACTGATAAAAGGTTCCAAGCCATGTGGCTAACACAGAATCATGGGTTAAGATGTAAGAGTTAATAAGAAGCCTGAGCGAGTAGGTCAACCAGTTTATAATTAATGTAGGCCTCTGTGTGTTTCTTTGGGATTGAACAGCTGTGGGACCAGGCAGGACATAAACCTCTGTCAGCATGTTGTATAATCAGTGCTGCATGGGAATGCTGGGAAGTGACCTTTTTCCCCTGATGAAGGAAAGCTGGGGTATTACTGTGGCTGTTGAGGAAGCGCTCTGGTTGGTGGGTTCTTGGTTTAAACCATATTAAGCTTATATATGGGTGACCAACAGTCAGAGCCAATTGCAAATAGGGTATCAAAAAGAAGACTACCTTCTAGCCACGTGGGACCCAACTCCAAGGGTCAGAGAAAGGTGGTGTTTAAGAAGCACATCCTGGGGCTGGGTAGGTGGCTCAGTCAGTAAAGGGCATGCATGGACTTGGAGTTCAATCTCCAGAACCTGTGTTGAGAGAGAGAGAGAGAGAGAGAGAGAGAGAGAGAGAGAGAGAGAGAGAGATGGTTATGGTGTTGCATGCTGGAGAGGCAAATTCCCAGAGCTTCCTGGCTAGACAGCCTAGACAAATCAGTGAGTTTTAGAGAAAAGTGAGAGACACTGTCTCAAAAAACATGTGACTGAGGAAGACATCCAAGGATGACTTTTGGCTTCCATGTGCACTCACACAGGTGTGCAATACACCTACAAGCCTATGAACACACACACATACACAGAGATCATGGTTGCTTATTTTTGATGCTTATTTGTAAAACACTTTCCCCTTAACCTTTTAGACATGCCCAAGAAAATTAAGCAAGTCATACAGGATAAGAAGTAGAGATAAATTATTCAAACAGTTAGTTTGACATTTAAAAGGCTATTTATAAAAATGATCATTTCCCCAGAAAATAAAAATAGTGAGAAACTTAAGCCTGGCAGCTCTAGCAGAGGGAGGCAAGCGCTAGCGGGAGGATTTCAGTTTCCAGAAAATGAGTTTTGGGTCTGCTCAGTGCTGTTCTTGTTAACATTCCACAACGCCCTGGGGACGATTCTCAAATCCTGAACCTTCTTTTTGACCTTGTTAAGGGGATGTTGCCTCAGTGTGCACATGGTCACCAGCACCAGGTACTTCCTGGAACGGCAGTCTCCATTCTGCTCTTTAGAGCTCGATGCCAGGGGTAAAACAACTGGTTGCTGTTTGCTACACGTGGGTGCTGGTGGCATCACACCGGAAGTATACAGTGCCACACACGTGGGTGGAATCTAGCTCACAATTCAAGGAGGAGGCGACTCTTCTCCTTGGAAAAATTTCAGTCTCTCCCCACTCCCTCTCTCCACCATGTTCCATGTCTGAATTTATCTAATAAGTTGTAACTCTTTATCTTCCTGACTGTGTACATAGTGAGAGCAGGATGGGACACAGAGCTTGGGAGTCCCGTGTGCTCTGCTGCTGTGATTATGGATGAAGACTGAGGTCTTCTGGCCAGATGACATCCCAATAGTGACCATGCAACCATTATAGTAGGTATGTCCAGAGCAGGATGAACCTCAGGAAGAAAGATCCTACTGGATACCGCCCATCATGACTAGGATCAGATAGTTCTCTTTTTAGAGAAGAGAAAATGAACAATTTTAAAGATATAGATCTAAAAACATAATCAGACTAATCACTTGAGAATAGTCGCAAAGTAAGTGTCAGGTGGATCAGATCAGGTGACTGGTGCATGCATCCTTTGGGTCTGGAACACTGAAAGTCCTTTCTCATAGCTACAGTTAGTTGCTGTTAGCCACAGTGACTCTGCTGGTCTGCAGACACTGGAAGCCATTGCTTTGATCCAATAGAACCCAGCACCTATTATTATCTTATCACTGCCTCCTCTGCATCCAGGCTTCACCTGATTCTTTCCTTTATGTCAACGAGATCGGCCTCTTGAACTGCCACACGTAAGAAGTGAGAGCATGGGGTTTGTCTCTCTGTCCCTGACTTGTTTCTCTAAATACAATGTCCACCAGGACCATCCATGTTTCTACAGATGACAGGATTTCTATCTTTCAGTGGCTAAATAATGTTACATTGTGTATACCCACCACATCTTCTACATCTTTTCCTCTGCCAACGAATGTTGAAGTTGTTTCCTTGTGTTATCATAGTTAGAATAGTTCTTCAGTGAGTAGGGCAAGCAGGTGTAGCCCTGATAGGTGGAGCTAATGTCTTTTGGCTGTACTATAGTTGTTGGAATTACTGACTTATGTGGTAGCCCTAAAACCAAACAAACCACTATATTTCTCTCTCTGTGTGTGTGCTTGTGTGCATGTGTGCTATGACACACACGTGTAGGTTAGAGGACTGTAATGATTGTTCTGTCTCTTTAAGAGACAAGCCATGCCCACCCCCTCCCCCATCTGCTGAGACAGGCTGATCTTTAGCTTCCAGCCTGAGTTCTCTCTCTTTTCCGGCTTCCTCTCAGAAAGGTAGCTTCCATCTCTCCCCCTCTCCCTCTCTGCTCTTCTCCCCTTCTCCCCTCCTTTCCATAACCACTAAATAAATATCCAACCTCACTCTGCATGGCGTGCCTATCCATGTCTCTGTCTCTTGCCTGCTGCCGAGTGTCTCCCTGCCCTGGACCAGCCACTGCTCTGGGACCTGCAGCCATCCCTGCCTGGGACTGGCTGCTCTCAGGGCCCACTACCACCGCTTGGGGACCTGCAGTGTTTTTGATGCCTGCCACCACCAGGGATCCTGCAGCATTCTTAATAATCCTTTTCAAGGACAGCTTATGGGAATCTGTTCTTTTCTTCTACCTGTGCGTCCCAGGTATAGAACTCAGGTAGTCAGGTTGGCTGGAAAGTGTCTTTACCTACTGAGCCATCTTACTGTTCACAGTTTCAATTTTTATTATTCATAGCACTACTTTTCCACCAATATTATATGAGAATCCTCTTTTCTGTGTCTTTGTTAGTATTTGTCTTTTTTTTTTTTTTTACCAGTTTTGTTTTTGTAATGCCAGCCATTCTGACTGGAGTGAGGTGACTCCCATTGTGGTTTAGAATTTCATCTCACTGATGGCCAGCAGGAATATTGAACATTTTCATTTTTGTATTCCTGCTGGCCATCTGTATGTCCTCCTTTGAGAAATGTCTTTTCACATCATTTGCTCATTTTAAAATCAGATTATTTAGATTTCATTCCCTTGATTGGGTTCCTGCTATGTCCCAGAGACTAACCCCTTACCAGATAAATAGTCTGCAATTATTGCCTCCCACTTCCCTTCTCTCTGCTGGCTGTTCATTTGTTGTTCTGATACTTCATAGTTTGATGTAATTCTGTTTGCCAGTTTCTACTTTTGAAGCTTGTGTTTTGGAGTCAACATCCAAAGAATTCTTTCCTAGAACAATGTCCTGGAACATCCCTCCTGTTTTTCACTGCTTCAGAGTTCCAGCACACACATTTGCATGTCTGGCCCAATTGGAGTTGACTTTTTTTTAGAAGCTTAGTGTGGTGGTTTGAATGACAATGGGCTCCCTCTCCCCTAGACTCCTGTGTTTGAGCACTTGACTCCTAGTATTGGTCTGTTTGGGAAGGATGAGGCCTGGTTGGAGGAGTTGTGTCCCTGGGAGGTGGGCCTTGGAACTTCAGGAATCTACAGACCCAGTCAGTCTCTCTCTGCCTCCTGCCTGTGGATTAGGAGGGAATCTCAGTGACTGCTCCAGCACCATTCCTTTCTGCTTACTGCTATGGTACCTGCTAGGATGAGCATGGAATGATGGGTATGGACTAATCCTCTGAAACTGTGAGCAAGGCCTCAGCTAACTGCTTTCTTTGAAAAGTTGCCTGGGTCACGGTGTCTAAGACCCCGAGGACATGATCTAACTTCATTCTTCTTCAGTGAATATCCAGATTTCCCAGAATTCTCTGTGGATGAGTCTGCCCTTTCTCCAGTATATTTTCTGATGGCTTATTTTCAGGGGGAGGCAAGAAATTGGCTGCAAACATGTGAATTTATTTCTGGGTTAAAAAAAATTCTGTTTCATTGATCCGTGTGTCTTTTTATGCCAGTGTCACATTGATTCTTTCACTCTGGCTTTGTATGTTTTGAAGTCAGGTTCTAAGATAAAACTCCAGTTTTTTATCCTCAGCAATTTTTGACTACTTCAGTTTTTCCATGATCCCAAAATTTAGGAGTTATTTCCTATTTCTGTGAAGAATGGCACTGAGTACTGGTTTTGCTGTCTCTTTTTTTTTTAATTTTTGATTTTATTTCTGTAGGGTTCTCTCCCTTTTTTTCTTTAGAATAGTTTTATCAATTCTATTTACTCAAATTAAGATCTCAGATTTATTTAACTTTCATAGCTTTAAATCTGAATTTTATGTAATGTGTACTTTTTAATAAAATAGTAGTGTAATGTATCACTTTTTATTTCTAATAATTGAAGGCTTAGCTTCTTCTTGGTGTTGAGTTCTTTGAGTTGAGCTGAAGGTTATTTGATATTTTATACTTTTCTGATTTATCTGTAGTTTGTTTTCTATTGCTGGGATAAACGCAGTGATCCAAAGCAAACTCTACTAGGAAAGACTTTGCTTGGCAACTTAAAAAAGCAGGACTCATAGTTTGAGGGTACAGCCCGTCATTGTGGGAAAGGTAACACAGCAGCTGTGGCTGTGGAGGCAGAAGCATGAGAAGGGGACACAGGAGAGAGAGAGTTAGGAGAGGAGGATGACAGAGAGGGAGGAGAACAGAGAGAGAGAGACAGAGACAGAGATGCTGATGTACAGCAGCCCACTGAACGCTGTTCTCCACGTTCATGGTGGGCCTTCCCATTTCTGTTAAATCTCTCTGAACGCCCCTTATAGAGACAGTCTGAGGTGTGTCTCCTAGGTGGCTCTAAATCCTGGCATGATGACAAGACTGACTGTATGTTCCTCATAATTATTATGTGTGTTTGTCAACTAAGAAATAAGCCTTGGTTCATTACTAATAACGTGAGTGTTTTTGGTTTCTAAGGTTTCTGCAGACATCCTTTTCCTGACTCAGAGTCCTATTGCAGGACTCCTATCATTCACGGGTGTCCTCAGTTCTGTCTGTGACAGCTCCTCGTTTGTTCTTCTTCATGGTTCCTCATCATGGCAGTTTTGAGAAGCGTCGCTTGAGCCTTTAGTAGAGTAATCTTTAGCTTGTTCTTTCTGACATTTTCCTCCAGTGAACACACTGAAGGCAGACACTCTTAGTGTGAAGTTACTGTAGAAGGCTGTTGTGGGATACATGATCACACTGTGAACCCTGAGTGTGAAGTTACTGTAGAAGACTGTTGTGGGGACACATGATCACACTGTGAACCCTGAGTGTGAAGTTACTGCAGAAGACTGTTGTGGGATACATGATCACACTGTGAACCCTGAGTGTGAAGTTACTGTAGAAGGCTGTTGTGGGATACATGATCACACTGTGAACCCTGAGTGTGAAGTTACTGCAGAAGACTGTTGTGGGGATACATGATCACACTGTGAACCCTAAGTTTGCAAGTTTGCATTAAATAACCTTGGGTCAGGAGACAGAACCAGCAACTGTTTGACAGAAAGTAATCATAGGGAGTCTGAGAGAGTCTGGAAAATGGATAGAGAGATACTCGGGAAGTAGTCAGGAAAGACTTGGAGTGTGGCAGTCCTTTTTGGTTTGGAGCATCAGAAGAGACACTGTCTTTCTGAAACCCCAGCAGAGAGGAAAGGTCAGCTAGTTGCTCCTCAACCTCTCTGAGCTAGCAAGTTTTCACCCCACCTCTGACTCCTGAGTCTTATTGATAGATAGAATGATAGTGATTTAGTTACAAACTACATTTGGTGACAGTGACCAGAGCTAGGTAGGTCCAGCTGGATGTAAAAGTCCCATGGGGTCGCTGCCTGAGAAGTGGGTCAGTCATTGCAGAGCCACAATGGCTGACATGGCAGTAGATTCAGGCACAGTCACTATGCCCATGATTAAACAACAGAAGACAACCTTGGCCCATTGGCTTTGATGGTGGCTACTGGGAGACTACACGGCAGAGTTACTACTTTACGTTTCTATACTTTGGTTCTTTAGAAGTGAGTCATGAGATGAAACCCACAGTTGAAGGGGTTCCATCCATCTTGAGGATTCCTACATATTACTTGACTTTTAAAAAATGATGTATTCAAATATTTCCTAAATGTACCCCTTTATAGACAAAGACATCAGTGAGCCAAATAGGTCTGGTTCAGTTAGTGTGTGGCGGATGTTGTTTCATGGGCAGGCAAGTAGTACTGTGGAAGGGCCATGATATTGGTGCTGATGGACGCCTCCTCTGAGGCAGAGCTTTGTGAGATTGAACACATGACCCTCAACCTTTTGCAGAACTGTACTGACCACAGACCCCTGGTGTGGAATGAGCCTCTGTCTTTCTCTGAGACCCACTGCAAGGTGTTAGCGGTGCAGGGCAATTGTGAACCTCCCTGGAGTACACAGACAGTCGTAATGAATGGAGACACCACAGACAGCTTCCCGAATGAAGGCGGAACTGACAGCCTCCTCTTCCAAGGCTGTAATTAAAGAAGCAGTTGAGAAATGCTATCTTTCCACTCCTGAATATTCAAACGTATCTGTCACAAACATATTGTTAAACTCCCTCTTAGGTCTCGGTTGTCACTTTTCGGCATGCCTGCTCACAGAGATGGTTTGCTCTAGAGTTCTTTGTACAGTAGAGCGCTTCTGTCCTCAAAGGGCTCCCGTGTCTTCAGTGGGAGGGGGATAGTTCGAAGGAAAGCAGTGCTACTGTGCATCCGTATCAGTTGTTCCAGTCCACTGTGCTGGGAGTGATCCCATCAACCCCCAGCCCTTCCAGTGCACTGTCTTCCTATTAAATCTCTGCATGGGAAACTCAACAGCGTGAGCCAAAATAGAACAGGCTCTGCTGTCCTTAACAGAGCTCTGTCCAGGGAGGCGAGGCTTTTGTTTCTCTAATTTAATCCTTCTCACCATGTCTGCTTTCACTTGAGGTACTCATTGTGAATTGCTCCATTACAGAGGTATCTCTGTATCTATGGTGTACACTCTCCGAGGGCAGCGAGGTTGTTGGAGATGTGTTTCCCTGGTGGGAGGCATCTCAAGAGCTGCCATTCTCCCACCCATCCCTCTTGTCCCTGCTGCAGGTTCAGAATACAGAGATGGTGGGAAGCAGGGCTCGTGCCTTGTTTTGGCTCAGGGCTGGGGGTATTGTGACCTCCCTTCATAGTGTTATGACCACAGCAACCAGAGGGGTGGTTCCAGATTCAAGCCCACGAGATTCATACATTATTCTGGTCTGACTTTAATTTTCTTCTCAAGTCAGGTTCTTTTGGAGATGACATCTGAGATAAATCCATTATAGATGTGACCATGGTAGAACTTTAAAGAGCTCACCATGATGACAGAGAAGAGAAAGTTTCCAGAGATTCACCAGACATCTGAGGAGCCCCTGAGAGTCATCTGTGAGGTAGTCTTAATATGTCAGTTCCCTAGTTTTTTCAGGGAGCCAAGAGGTTTCCCTACTTTCCTCCTATAGCCACTGTCGCTTTGTGCTTGGGGTCTGTCTAGCAAAAATGGCCACATAGGAGTCAGTGTTCAGGGACCAGTGATGCTCATCTGGTGGTTCCTTGTAGCAAGGAGGCCCCTGTTCGTTTCCCAGCCACCCAGACTCCCGAAATAATCACACAGAAACTGTATTAATGAAATCACTGCTTGGCCCATTAGCTCTAGCTTCTTATTGGCTAACTCTTACATCTTAATTTAACCCATTTCTAGTAATCTGTGTATCACCACGTGGCTGTGGCTTACCGGGTAAAGTTCCCAGCGTCTGTCTCCCGTGGCGGCTCCACGGCTTCTCTCTGACTCCACCCTCTTTCTCCCAGCATTCATCTCCCTGGGATCTTTGCTAATATCATTTTGCTCTCGGCTTACCTTGTCATGAAGCTGAGATGGGTTACTGCCCAAACTGCAGCTGGCTTTGGTTTAGCTAGCTTTTCTAGAGAAACTTTAGGCATAGGATGGGCATTCTTGGAGCTACTGGAACTGTGAAGGTTCAAGGGCCCAAATGTCCCTCCTTGATGCATCGTTAATGAGCAATAAAGATGGCTCAGCTATGTAAGTTTTAGGGGAGCATTCTGCACACTGGAGAATGTAGAGTGGTCTATGCAAATAAAATACTGATCAAGATATACTTCTATATTTCTGCAAGTAAGCTGTCACTTGGACATCTCCCAGAGAGCACAGGAGATGGACCATGACATTAACTTGGATGCTGCCAAGGAGGATTTCTGGGGCCATTTTTTCTCACCTGAGGCTCTGACTTAAAGTCACCCAACCCATTTCTCAAACTGAAATATAAATGCCCATGAGTTGTGCTTGAGATTTTTATTTTGTCAAAGTTAATTATTTAAACAGTCTTATCCACTTGTATTCTGTAACTGGATGTGTGTATTTGACTCCCAGTGTTTATAATTCAATATCCACACATCATTCAAGATGAAATATGACCCTGAGATAGACCAAAGTTGACGGGAATGCTTTTAAAAGATTTCTAATGCACTTCTCACTCAAATATGTACAATTTTCAACTTGTGTGCAGTCTGAAAGGCATTAAGCACATTGATAACGAACCCTGTAGGCTCCAACTGAAGACACTGCTGCCAGTACCAGGGGACGTTTCGGTGGCTGCATTTCCAGGGGAAGAGGTTTAAAAACCTGTCCTAGAAAAGTGGGTTGCCAAAGGTTGGACAAAAATCCCTAGGGGTCATTGGCCCCAGCACCGCACTTCAGAAATGAGTGATCAGAGGCCCGGAGAAGGGCAAGCAGCCACCCAGGCAGCCATGAACAGAACGACCAGTGAGCTCAGGATGAGACCGATGGCAGTGGTTTAGCCGTGTTCTCTTTGTGTAGTGTGGCCTTAGCGGGCCTGAGAAACACCCTGGGCAGTTCTGACCCGTTCCCTCTAATCCCTGTAACTCTCAAAGCTCATTTTCCTTATGTTTTGAAATTTTCTTCAGGTTTGTCCACATCAACTCAGTTTCTGTGAACCTTTTGCAGAAGTAAGCAGATGTCGCATCTAACTGAGAGTTCTGATTATAGATTTCAGGTTTCCAAACAAATGTGGTGGAAAATGTTAGAAGGGGGGGCAAGGTGTGGTAGTTGGAATAAGAATGGCCCCCTTATGTAGTCAGGGCCTTAGGCTCATGTATTTGAATGTTTAGTCAACAGAGGGTGGCATTAACTGATAGGGATTAGGAGGTGTGACTTTGTTGGAGTAGGTGTGGTCTTCTTGGAGGAGGTATGCCATTTGGGGTTAGCTTTGGGGTTTCAAAAGACCAAGCCAGTCCCAGTGTCTGTCTCTTCCTTTGACTACTTCTCCAGCACCATGTGTGCCTGTGTGCTACCAAGCTCTCTTCCTTGAGGATAACAAACGAAACCTCTGAAACTGTATGCAAGTTCCAACTGAATTCTTTCTTTTATAAAAGCGCCATGGTCATGGAGTCTCTTCACAGGAATAGAACACTGACTAAGACACAAGGCATTGGTATGCCAGTTGTTCTGAGAAGCAAATGTTTCTCATGGAGATCTCTGTGCTAGTGAACAGTCATTGGAGGATGGCAAGTGGATAAATGCCTGTGTGATTGCACAGTATGCAGGCTTCTAAAATATCCCACAGGAGGGCTAGCTGGCAGCTCAAGGTACCATGCTCAGCTAGCATGTATGAAACCCTGGGTTCAATCCCCATCACCACAGGAATATTCCAGAGAATAGAAGGAACATTACAGAGGAGGAGCAGGTCTCTTGACTACATTAAACTCTTGAAGCAACACCTTCTGTTTCTTTACTAAATTTCACTGCAGACCAAACAGAGGAGCCTCAGCAATACACTAGATATTAACAATGCACACAGCTTGAGGATCCAGGGTGGACTTCTGAGCGATGGGACGAAGATAACTTTTCACAGTGGTTAATTTGGGAAATGTTCATCTTGAAGGTCCCAGGGAGCATCCGGAGAAGCCCCCACTGCTTGAGGCCCCTTTAAAATCATTATTGCAGATGTGGCCACATGCTTGTGTATAAGCAAAGTATTTTCTCAGAAATGCTGTGGTCACATGCTCACATATTTTAAGGAAGAATGGCCTGTGAGGATCTGGAACTAACAAGTTTTGGGGATGTGTCAGCGCACATTTATCGTTGCATCTGGATTCCCATGACTTCAAACCCATAAGACTGGCTTGTGCTGTTGCTAGTCATGGGGTATTATGAGGGGAAACGCCAGCCTGGAAGCCCCAGCCCATTGCTTTTTTGGCCTCTGTTGCTTGATTCCCTCTGAGGATTTTCTGGGTTACCTACACTTTCTGTTCTTCATCATGAAGATGTGGGAAGGGAAGGTATAACCTCTAAGCTGGGATCTGCAATGCTACAACCTTCTAACACTGGATCCTCTCAAGACGCCGGGAAGCATGCCGAAGAGCCCAGGCATGTTGGCTCCAACTTGAAGCCCTAGTGCTTGGAAGGCCGAGGCTACCAGTTCAAGGATAGCCTGTGTTATAGGCTGGTAGGGAACAAAAAGTGAGACATATTTACTATCTATCTATCTATCTATCTACCTACCTACCCATCTATCTACCTACCTACCCATCTATCTATCTATCTATCTATCTATCTATCTATCTATCCATCTATCTATCCATCTATCCATCTATCTATCCACTATCTATCATCTATCTATCTACCTATCTATCATCTATCTATCTATCTATCTATCTATCTATCTATCTATCTATCTATCTATCTATCTACCTACCCATCTATCTTCCTATCTATCTATCTATCTATCTATCTATCTATCTATCTATCTATCCATCCATCTATCCACTATCTATCATCTATCTATCTATCTATCTATCTATCTATCTATCTATCTATCATCTATCTACCTATCTATCTACCTATCTATCATCTATCTATCTACCTATCTATCATCTATCTATCTATCTACCTATCTATCATCTATCTATCTATCTATCTATCTATCTATCTATCTATCTATCTATCTATCAATCATTTATCTATCATCTATCTGTCTACCTATTATCTATCTATCTATCTATCAATCATTTATCTATCATCTATCTGTCTACCTATTATCTATCTATCTATCTATCAATCTATCTACCTATCTATGGATCTATCTACTAAAACAGCAACTAAAGAGAACTGAAAAACTGTGTTATTAAAGGTTTTCCCTGCACATCCACACAAATGCTTGGATAGACTTTTGGAAATGTTCTCAGAGATGCCTTCTTGAGTCTTCAAAAGGGCATGAGATAATTTTGGTAATTTGCAAGATCTGTTTGGAATTTAATTTTTTTCATTATACTTATTTGTTTAGCATGCTGTGTGTGTGTGTGTGTGTGTGTGTGTGTGTGTGTGTGTGTGTGTATACCTCTGCACTTGGGAGAGTTGATTCTCTCCTTCCGTCATGTGGGACCTGGGGATAGAACTCAGGTCATAGAGGTCCGCCATCTTGTCAGCTCCTGTTGGGATTTAAAATGCCCCAGATTTCCATTCTAGAATTCGGTTCCACATATTGACCCAACCTACCACAAGCACATTTCAACTCATATCTGTGCAAGATAAGTCTAAGACAAACCAGCAAGGCCAGAGGACAGAGCAGAGAGGGAGCTCAGAGCCCACGTGACCTTTAGGAGGCAGAGTCTTGGTGAAATTATTCAGCCATAAGTGTTCTGACCTTTTTAACGGCTATGTAGTTTTTAAAGGTGTTGCAGTACAAGTCCTGTCCCTTTTGCCCTCCTAACCTTCCTTCTTTTCTGCTGTGTTAAGACACAGAACTTGTCCCCACCCAGCACTTGGAGCCCAGCAAGAAGATACCACTTCGGAAGCAGAGAGCAGCCCTCTCTAAACACTGAGTCGGTTGGTCCTTTGTCCTGGACCTTGACAGCCTCAAGAACTGAGAGGAACACATTTATGCACTTTATAAGTCACTGAGTCAGGTTTTTCTCATACCGACAGCCACAGACTAAGTCTAGTCCCAGGACTTCTTACTACAATCCCATATTTATCACACTAACTACTTGTGTGACCTTTGGAAAGTCCCCTGGGTCTCAGTTTCTTCATTTTTGGTATTTAGAAGACACAAACCGGGAGACACAAAGGCAATTTCCGCTTTCCTGAAGCCATCTGTTTTCATACTCGAGGAGTGCTGCTCTACAGAAGCAAGGGAAAGCCACAAACAGCAGAAGCATGCATCCGAGGGCAGACCATGCTCATGTTCAGATAGAAAGAACCCCAGTGTTCTGTTTTACCCGGGTTTGGATTTTCCCATGCCAGACAGCACTGTGGCTTGCGCACTCATCACAGATGTCATAGAGATTTAAACTTCATCATGACCTAAGCAGACCAGACCATCTCAGTCTGAGTTTGAATTCCACTGAGTCTGCTAATTTCACTGCTCCTCATTCTAAGGGATACGGCGTGGTTGTATTAACCATATACTATACTGTATACTGTACTTCCTAAGTATTGAATACTTCCCAACTTTAGGACATAACCCAACTCATAACAACTTAATTACAAATGAAAAGAACAATAGTAACAACAATGGCAATGGGCACATACCTTTCTCATGTCCACATCCAGCTCCCTTCCCCAAAGTAGAATTATTGCCGACAGAGATCCAGGGAGATGTCTTGTGTGTGAGGACACAGACAGTGCATTGTGGAAGCTGGTTTTGTAAGTAACACACCTGCCTTCTTGCAATTAGAGACCCGAAAGCATAGTGGTGGTGTCTCTCCCATGCCAGTCAAGGGAAGTGAAGCCATCCAGGGAGGGAGCCCACTACGTGCCCTGAGTTCACCCTAACTTCGGTGGGTTTCTGCCTGAGTGAGAGTGGGAAAGACTCAAGTGAGGAGGGAGAGCTGTGAAAACGAATAAACAGGAAAATAAGCAGGAGGAAGAAATGCCCCATGGCGCACTGGGGCTGGGGCAGGGAGAGACGTGAAACACAAGAACATCTTTCCTTGTAAGAAGAAATCGATCCAATAATTTTGTGTCCTCAGAGCATCAAGAGGTGTTTGAAGAGCAAGAGACATTTCATGAAAGAAAAGGGGAGCAATTATAGAAAAAAAATTAAACTCTTCATAAGAAGTAATTGTTTATATTAAACACAAATCAGTTAAGGGTTGGAAGTTAAGTACAGAAAACCAAGACAAGGAAATAATAACAAAACAGACCTTATACACAGGAGGAAAAAGAAAAGGCACTGAAGAACAGTGTTTGTGGTTTAGCACCTGCTGAGCAGGAGGCAATAAAAGCAAACATTGTGTATGCACAAGGCTGTTAAAGAGCAAACCCCATAAAAAATAAAAACACAGAGTAGAAGAAATTACACAAAAAGGAGAGGGACTGAGAATTTTCCAGAAACAAAGAACAGAAGTTAGTCTGAGTACCCCTGTAGGGTTCCCAGGTCCAGGAATGAGACAGGACCCAAGACATGCATTCCTGAGGAATGTAAGAAACTAACTACACAGAAAGGGTCTTCTCATCTCAAAGAATAAGTTTGAGATGACTTCTGTTGTTACCCACAATGACTGTCAGTGGTAGTAGTATGGTTTCTTCCAAATTCTGGCAATAGTGACTTCAAATTGAGATTGCTTTATCCAGCCAAACTATCAGAAAAGACACGAGAGCTCTCTGTATCCAGATAAACTAACAGCAAACCACAAAGGGAGGATTATACGTATGAAGTACATAGAGATTTAAAAATTTTACCTATCAATGTCCTGGTAGATTTTTATCCGGCTGAAGCAAGAGGGCAGGGAAAATATGACAGAGGCACAACAGGCTTTGCTCCGCATGGGGGAAACTCCCCAGGGGCAAGGGCATGCTAGCTTTTCCATTCCTGAGAAAAAATGTCTTACAAGGAGCAAATTAAAGAGCAAAAAGTCTATTTGGTTCAGAATTCAAGGTGACACAGCCCATGGTGGCAGGCGCAGTGACAGAGGAGTGGAGAGCACACACTTTGTCTTCATGGCCAGAATGCAGAGGAAGGCCGAGAACTGGAGCCAAGCTAAGAAAATTTAAGGCCCAGCATCCGGGAAATACTTCAGCCTGCTAGGCCCCAGCAAGGGATCATGTGTTCAAACATGCATATATGGAGACATTTCATATTCAAACCACAGCAGGGAGTATGTAGCCAGGAGCGAGGACAATGACAGAGGACAATAGGGGAAGGCCCTCCCAGAGGCAGAGGAAAACCTAAATAGAATAGAACCTGGAAGTTGAAACAAACAGTAAAATAAAAGATGGTGAAGGAGTCAAATAGTCTTCAAATGAAAGCTGTTGGAAAGTTCTGGAAAAGCAATGTTATTCTAATAAAGACTTGAGACCAAAACCTGCTATCTGGCTCCATAAACACCATTTCCTCATCTTGGTAAGAAGATGGCTGCTGCTGGGGCATGGTGGCTCAGAGGGTCAGGGACCTTCTCGTGTAGTAAAAGTGAGGATGGTGATATTTTATTCATGTTTTTATAAATAAAGCTTGCCTGAGACCAGAAGGTAAAACTAAGCCACTAGAGACCAGGCAGTGGTGTCACGCACTCCCAGGATTTGGGAGAGAGAGGCAGATGGGTCTCTGTGACTTGAATGCCACTCTAGGGTACACAAGATCAATACAGAAACAGATCCAGGTGGTGCCTCACACCTTTAATCCAGAACTAGAGAGGTGTATGAACTGGGATGAGACAGGTACTACCTCTCTTTCAGTCTGAGGATTTCTTAGAGGTGTCTGGCTGCTTTGCTTTTCTGATCTTCAGGCTGAACCCCGATATCTGTCTCTTGGGTTTTATTATTTGTGCTACAAATGTGAGCTATAGGAAACATGTGACCCCATCTGAGAATATGTGTGTGCTCAAACATGTTGACAAACACACAAAGAAGAAGGAAGAGAGGGAGGGAGGGAGAGAGGGAGGGAGGGAGGGAAGGAGGGAGGAAGGAAGGAAGGAAGGAAGGAAGGAAGGAAGGAAGGAAGGAAGGAAGGAATCTGTGTGCCTTTGGAATCAACTTCCTAGCAATGATGCTGAAGGGCCCATGAAGCAGGTGTAAGTTGTGCACCCCACCTTGTGTAGTGTGTAGTGTGTATATTTGGGGGTCAGGATATAACGTTTTTATGAGGTGGAGTAAGAAACGATGGTGTATTTCTTCTCCAAAGGCGCCACCAGGAAAGTTAAAATGCTGATGTCCTTGACTAGACATAGCAGCGAAGGGAGGAAGTCAGGCTCTACGCAGTCGCTCACCAGTAGCTAACACCTCAATCCACAAGTGAATTCATGTCAATATGAGCACATCACACAGGGCTCCTGGACAAGGGAACCAGAAAGCCCAGGACCTGGGTCTATTGCTCTTTTTACAACTTGTTGTGTTATTGGAAGTCTCTATTTATGTATAATATTATTGGACAGAAGTTTCACAACTCTTTAATAGATCATACCATACCATGCCATCCCATACCATACAGTTACTATTCCATACATATCATACCACATCACAGCGTACCACGTTATATAGGAACTATTATACCATGCTATACCACGCCACAAGACATCATACTATACCATCCTATACCACACCACCCCACGCCACAACACACCATACTATACCACACTGCCCTATGCCACAACACACCATACCACACCACCCCATGCCACAGCACACCATACTGTACCACACTATACCACACCACCCCATGCCACAGCACAGCATACTGTACCATCCTATACCACACCACCCCATGCCACAGCACACCATACCACGGAGGAACCTGCCTGACTCCATTTTGAAGGCAGGAGTCGTTGTTCTGTGTTGTTATAAGTAAGTTTCTATTACTGTAAGAGCTGAGTTGCTCTCTGCTCCCTGGAACCTGGCCTTCCCCAACCCATGGCCTCGATTTGTTTTTGAGACTGTGCTGAGCCTCCCTAAGCACATGGTGAGCACATGATTTTAAAGACATTTGTATTTCCTTATTGCTCCATTGCCTCTCTTCTGTAAAACTACTCATTTGAATTTACTCTTCAAAAGGGGCCAAGGAGAGGGATTCAGGGCTGTTGTATTTAGCCCAGATTAGCAGGCGGTTGTTGTCTGGCTCTTGGGTACACCCCAATAAAAACATCAAGCTTGCTTCAACTTTGGCTCAAGATGTGATATTTATCTTATCCTCACTGTTGGGATCAACACCACAAACACGGTAACACAGCACACTCTAGGTATCATGCTACACTCTATTCTACTCCGCCACACCATATCAACCACACCACACCGTACCAGTCACACCACAAACACGGTAACACAGCACACTCTAGGTATCATGCTACACTCTATTCTACTCCGCCACACCATATCAACCACACCACACCGTGCCAGTCACACCACATGGCAAACCACTGCACCATACAACACTATATCATGCCACACCGCACCACACCACACCATCACACCATGCCATTTTGCACCATAGTGAACCATACCACACTACACCCGATAACAAAGGAACCTTTGCTAGGTTTCTGTGGGCTGGGAGGGAATCAAATCCGAGCTGCCCTGGAAACTTGATAGTGCTCTCAGCTCTGGGGATGAACCCAAGCCCTGCTTCCTCCCCAGATGCCGCTGCCCAACTGTCTGCAGGAGGCACAGGGGCCCAGCTTCT
Organism: Ondatra zibethicus; assembly: GCA_004026605.1. Taxonomy (NCBI): domain Eukaryota; kingdom Metazoa; phylum Chordata; class Mammalia; order Rodentia; family Cricetidae; genus Ondatra; species Ondatra zibethicus. The sequence continues at coordinate 81,507 of PVIU01001194.1, read as the reverse complement.
TCTGGGGACACAGCCCTTATTTTGTTTTGATTTCTAGATGTTCAAGAGGATCTGCAAACTAGGGCTTTCCGTGCTTGCTGTTGAGTGAACAATTTAATAATAAAACAAAAGACCCTTTCCGTGCATGTGTTTTGTGGCACACTCTCTCATACAGATTCACACATGCACATACTCACATGCATGTGAACACACACACACACACACACACACACACACACACACACACACACGGAAAGTGCTAGGCGTCTCCTGGATCCTCCGGGACACGACCCGAGGGGAGTTTTCCAGTCTGACTCTCTCTTCTGCTGGAGTCTTCACTGCAGTAAATTATTCAGCTTTCCTGAGCCTCTCGCCTTGCCAGAGGATTGGGCAAGTCAGATGGAAGAGCCACCGGGCTGCCTGCGCCTGCTGCTCCACCCAGGGGGGGCCTGCTGTGGAGTAGAGTCTGTCACAGGAGGAGAAGAGAGGCCGGGGCCACAGAGCTGAGCCTGGTGCGGACAGAGAAGACAGGAATCATAAAGTTAATTACGGTTGTATGCAAAAAAACGCCTGCCACAGTTGACTTCTTTAATGGTTGGTACAAGAAATGTGCCCAATTTAGCATCTATAAATAGTCCTGAGTTTTGGGGAAATGCTAATTTACCATCTCAGGGAATGGGAAACCATATGCTACTCAGAAAACATGGATCTGAAAGCTAGGAATTATGGCAGAAGTGTAGTGAAATACCTACCTTCTGACTGATAACTGAACCGAGTGGGTGTGAACTGCAAGAGTCCTCCAAGAAGGTGGCGGCCAGGCACTTCATACATCTGAGTTCAGCTTGCTGCTGTGGTTAGGTGTAGAGGCATCACCTAATCTTTCACCGAATCCACAGCTTGTGACTGTCATATCAGCTGGCTCAAGGTCAGAATGGGAAGGTGGAGAAGAAGAAAAAAAGAAAAAGAAAGATCTTTGGATTATGGTGATGCAACTGGGAACACAAACATACTAACAGATGCAGAAATACATACAGTCACACACACATGGTTACTCACAAATGCATACACATTCACGAACACACAAATTCACACATGCTCTCTGAAGCACCTTGGTAAAGTGTAGCATAGACAGAATATTGCTCAGGGAAGCACACAGTGATCAGAAGTATTCCTATTTTGAGTGTTTAATTGTATTTATTTCATTCAAATGTTTATAAAAAGATGTATGTTTGCCTATACCATGTGGCATTTCAATACAATACATACATTTAGCAATGCCTAAATTGGAACAAATTCCCCATCTCTAAAGCCAATGATCATTTCTTTATCATGGCAACATTCAGAATTTCCAGTTCCCATTTTGAAAATGTACGCTAAAACCACTCCTCTCTGATGCCACCTATTTTGCAAGAAAACACCAGAACCTTTCTCTCCTACGTGACTATAAATTATTACCCTTTCTTGTTACTTCTACTTTTCAAATAGAACTGTATAAAGAGTTGGGGCATAGCTTACTGGGAGAGTGCTTGACAGGCATGCCCAAGGTCTGGGGTTCAATCCCTAGCATTGAAAAAGGAAATAAAAAAGAGAGTGAGTGAGGACCTTGTAAGTTCACACACTGTTTGCCCTGAAGGTCAGTGCTAACCCAGAAACCGTGTAAGTTCACACACTGTTTGCCCTGAAGGTCAGTGCTAACCCAGAAACCGTGTAAGTTCACACACTGTTTGCTCTGAAGGTCAGTGCTAACCCAGAAACCGTGTAAGTTCACACACTGTTTGCCCTGAAGGTCAGTGCTAACCCAGAAATCGTGTAAGTTCACACACGGTTTGCTCTGAAGGTCAGTGCTAATCTGGGTGGAGATTGGGTCTGATTCTGAACTGAGAGAGTGGTCAGGCCCTTAGGACTGCAGTCTTGCTAGTATTGGGGTTTCTGTGTGAGAGAATGTGTGTCTGATCACTAGGGATGCTTGTCAGCATTCTATGTGGCATTTTGCCAGTTTTCAGAGGAGCCTTCTGGGAACTGTGAGATCAAGCTGCCTTAGTTGTCCCAATTGTAGGTGACAAGGCGGAGAGGAAGTGCCAGTCACCCTGCCCATTGCTGTCCTAGGGCTGTAGTTTGGATGTATCTCACACCACCCATCTGCGCTCCAGGAGTCAAGGGTCTTCACACGTGTTTGTCCTGCTGCAAAGCGGCTACGGTCTGGAGACTGTCTCATATTAGCCAACATGGGAACCAACGCACAACTGAGTGACACCCAGAGAGAATCAGGGTCAGAGGGACTCTCCTGGGTAGGAGACAGGTCCTTCCAACTTCCAGCAAATAAGCCAGAGCCAGCACCCAGGAGACTGCAACAGGAGAATGATTACAGCTTTGTTCTGGTCCTTTCCCCGTCTGCACCAGAAAAAATGGTCACCCTTACTGTCAATGTCTCAGCAGCGCGGCACTGGGGAGTCATGTGGTCCACCCCAGGGGAGGGGGCCGTGTAACACACCCCAGGTTTTGCATGGGAGTGGGCACACATTTTCCTGGCTGAGCAGAGCTTTGCATGTGACCTTTTGACCTTGCCCCCCAACTCCTGCACCCACTGTAGGCCCAGCATGCCCCAGAACATGGCTGTCCTTTTCGCTTGGGTTTTGGTATGAGGAAACTGAGCTGAGCCCAGCCACATCTGTTGACTCAGGTTTCTGTCCTAACGGGTTCCTGCAGTCGTTAAGTCCCAAAGAAATCACACAGAGGTCTACATTAGTTATAAACTGATTGGTCTAGTATCTCAGGCTTCTTATTAACTCTTACAACTTATATTAGCCCATTATTCTTGTCTATGTTAGCCACGTGGCTCAGTACCTTATTCAACAAGGCAGATCACATCTTGCTTCTTCTGTGGCTGGGTCAGGACTGCAGACTAGGACTTCCTTCTTCCCAAAATTGTCCTGTTCTCATTAACCCGCCTCTACTTCCTGTCTGGTTGTCCTGCCTATACTTCCTGCCTGACTACTGGCCAATCAGCGTTTTATTAAAATACAATTGACAGCGTACAAACCATTGTCCCACAGCACACACTTGACTCAGTCAGGTGCCAGTGACACGCTAAGGCTGGTTGTTGACAAAAAAAAGTTGACCAATAAATACAACGCTGGCAGAAAGTCTCCTCACTTTATGGCTTATTATGTCCTTTATTCCGGATGCAGCAGTGCATCCTTTTCTGTTGCTGTAACAGAATATCACAGAACGAGTGAGCTCCCATGAGCAGAAGTTTCTTTGGCTCATGGCTCCTGAGGACATGCAAAGGAGATGAAGGGGTTGGCATCCTGTGAGGGCTTTCTTTTCTGATGTTTTTGTCTTTTAATTATTTTTAAAATTGAAATATAATTATATCATTTCCCCTTCTTTTTATCCCTCTAGTTATGCCCAGGAGTTCCCTCACACTCTCTCAGAATTACACCTTTTTTCTTTATTATTGTTACATATATACATATATGTGGGGGCACTGCATTGTATTTTTAGGGTTCAGTTTGATGGTCCTGTAGCTGCCTACGTGCGTGCACAAACACACACACCCACCCTGCTCAGTACATTAAGTGTGGTTTGTGTGTATATGATTTCAGAGCTGACTACTTGGTATTGACTAATCAATTAGGGAGCTCTTCCATGGGGAAACTATTTCTCCTGTTCTCAATAGTCCTGAGTGTTCTATAGTTCTGCATCTATGGGTGAGGTCCTGTGAGATTTCTCCCTTCCGTGTTAGCATGCCTATTGCTGCTCTCCCTACTTAGGTCTCATTTAGGCAGCCATATTGTTGACGTATCGTGGGTTAAGCTTCCCTGCCATTTCGAGAAGACACAATTCCATAGCAGATTTCCTAGCGTGAGGCCCCAACTTGCTTCATGGTACATGGTAGAAGGCACCACAAGGTGAGAGATGGGTAGGGGGAGGAATGGGAGAGAAAGAGAGGGGGGAAGGGGAAGAATATGCATGAGAAGCTGAACTGTTTTTGTTTTTTCCAGACAGGGTTTCTCTGTGTAACAACCCTAGCTGTCAGGCTGGCCTTGAACTCAAAGAGATCCACCTGTCTTGGCCCCCCAGGTGCTGGGATTAAAGGCATTTGCCACCACAGCCCGACAAGTACCTGAACTTTTATAAGAAACCACCTCCCAGGAACAACTCCACTTCTGTGTATTTTATGAGCTCAGAGCTCTGGCCCTAACCACCTCTTAAAGTTCCCGTATCTGACAGAGCCGATCAAATTGTCAGCACTCGGCGTCCTTCAAGCCACACAGAACTGTTGTTTTCTCATCATGGCATCACCGCCTGTCACAGCTTAAGCTCCTAATTTCTCCCTCCTGTGTTTCCATAGAGACAGGGAGAGGCGTGGATGGGCACCATCTAGGCTGTCCATGTCTTCCAGTGGGGGCCTTGCCTTTTAGTGTTCAGCATGATGGTCCTCTGAACTCTTCCAGAGCCCAGATTCTTCCCATGTTAGTGGAGCTGAGGCCCCAGCAGCAGGGACAGGTGAGCCAAGAGACTGCCCAGGCCCCAAGAATTGACCCTTCCAAGGTATCAGCTTGTGGGAGGCCCATTGGGCGCCTCCCTTAGAGTCAGAGTCAGGTCTATGTCTGTTTCAGCTGTGTGGGTGGGCCTCTATGCACATACTCATCTACAGGAAGTCAGATTGAACTTGAACTTCCAGCCTCTGCATGGTAGAAGAGACTATAAAGTTTTTGGTATCTGCTCCGAGGTGTCCATCTTGGTTCTGTTTCTTCATTTTTTTTAATTAGTGTGTATTGATTACATAAAAAATGGGTTTCAATTTGATATTTTCATACACAGATGTAGTATATTTTGATCATATTTATCACCGGGTTCCCCTTTGCCCATCTAATTGTCCCCTGTCTACTTTCATGTTTCTGCCCTCCACATTCACCGAGCATGTGATGTTTGCCTTCCTGAGGCTGGCTATTTTGCTAAACATGATGGCCTTTACTTTTATCCAAACAATATGGTTTTATCCGTGGCTGAAACACTCCTGTGTTTCTTCCCCTTGCCCCCACCCCCACTTCCCTCCATTGGGATTAAAAACTTAAAGGGGAACTTGAGATGTCAGTCCTAGTCCCTGCACCCCATGAGACATGAAAGAGCAGGAGGCCCCATGAATTCAAGCATCCCTGTGCTTCTCAGGAGGGAGTTTCCATTGCTTAGGATCACCTCCTGGTCTTAGGCAGTGCCTGGGTTCCCACCTACTGCACACCCATAGAGTTCATGTGGTGGGCAGAATAACACCCCTGCAAACTTGTTCTCTCTAGAACCTTGCTGTGCTGTGCCCACAGCCAGGAAGCTAAGACAGGGAGGGAAGATGCCTGCTAATCAGGTGGCCTGACAACAGGGGCATTATTTTAATATTCAGGGGTCCAAACAATCACATTCTTATACATGGGAGATGTAGAGAATACAGGTTCAGGGCAGGGTGCTGGGACAGTTCAGAGTCCAGATGATGTGAGGATCGCAGAGAGGCCCACCGAACACAGGTGACCTCCACAGTTGGAAGAGTCATGGACCAGATCCTACTTTGAGGGCTCCTGAAAACAACCTGAGTTTTGTCCTGTAAGGCTCACTTCAACTTCAGAACTTAAGGGAAGCACGTGTGTGTTGTTCTCCCCTGCTGTACGTGTAGTCATTTGCTACAGTGGTCTCAGGAGCTTCTAAACGTCTCCCCAGAACCACGGTAGTAAGAACAACCGTCCTGTTTCTGCTTATCAAGAATGTTAGCCCTCGTTGAGGAGGCCAAGAGATAAAGGAGAGTGGGGTTTTAGCCTCTGACTGCTATCTTTAATTATAGTTTAAGTTTTCAGTGCTGTGGGTGGATCCCAGGGCCCTGCACCTAACTGGGAGATCCTCTGTTGCTGATCTCCGCCTTTCATGTCTTCCTTGCTGAACTGCCTACTATAGCTCCTTCTTTCCCCCCGTGCAATTTGTTCTTACCTCTTCCTTCCCTCTGCTAGGTTTGCTCCCAAGGCCCTGGGAGCCACAGGGATATTTGTGGAGGTGAAGGTGACAGTGAGCAGACCTTAGGAAGCACACCTAGGTTCCGTGGAGACTGCTTTTTGTTTTCTGGGCATTTCTGTCCCAAGTCTCCAGAGATAAGCAGAGTGTACACAGGGAGATGTCCCTCAGGGGCTGGACCAGCTTCCAGCCTCCATGCGGTGGTCAGGAAAGAACAGGCACCTGACTTGTCACGCTGAGAGTCACCTGCACCTGTGATAATGCCCTGTCTCAAACGGCCTCTTCCTTGGTCCTCTCGTGTTCCCAGGGTTGTTAGTGAAGGTCCCTTGTACAGCAGCAGATTCTTGACAGCAACTGTTGTCCCTCTCCTCTGAGGAGGGAGACAACACTTATCTATCTTCCCAGTGGAATATCAATGATTGCAAAACAGAAACTCTGGCAAACATCTCCTTGCCCCCTTCTTCCCAAGTTCTGTCCTTTTCCCTAGGACAAAAAGTGAGAATTTAGTTTAAAGAAATAGAGAAATTCTACATCTGAGCCACCCCACCCTGCCCCAGGGCCTGTCTGGTGGCTCTGTAGGTCTGGCTCATTCTGTGCTATTGGATCCCTGGGCACCACCTCTGCTCAATTTTCCATCTTTCAGTCCTGACCACAGGGAGTGTCCCAGGCCCAGGTCTCTTCCAGGAGTCTGAGAATAAGACTTCCTGCCAGACTCCTGCTCTATAGGAGTCAGGATAATTGGCTGAGTCTGCCAATGCTCCCAGGGTGAGCTGTATGCCACCAGGGCTCCCACCAGTCCTTAGGGACACGCACTTTAAAGGTATCAGTGACTGAGCATGATTCCAAGGTGTCTCCTGACAAAGGCCTGGCTGAATGAGTCATTTTGGATGGCTTTATGCTGGCCCAAAGTGGTGCAGAAACTCTTTCATTAGTGATGGAGGAGCAGTCATCCCTCAGGGAGGATCTGGATGAACAGGGACAGGGCACTGTTGCTTGGGATACCATCAGAGCAGCATCAGGATGTGACATCCAAGGGACATCTCGGGGGCAGCGTTTCAGCAGCTCAAGTAAGGCAATACCAGGTAGCTGCTGCTCCCATCCTGTGTCCACCCATTCAGGGAGCATCGTTGCTGAGCCAATCTGAGGAGCAAAAGGTGTCAGTCTCTATCCTTGAAGCACTTTCAGGGAGCAATAGTCCCTCTGAAATAATATCCAAGATGGTGTGGGGATGGAGCTTAGGTGGTAGATGGCTGCCCCACAGGCATGTATCCTGGGTTCAAGCTCCACCTCTGTATAAACCAACCACTGGGGTGTCCACCTGTCATCCCAGCACTTGGGAAGTGGAGGCAGGAGGATCAGAAGTGTGACGTTGTCCTCAGTGGCACTGTGAGTTCAAGGGCATATGGGGCTGTGTGAGACTCTGTCTTAAAAATAAACAACAATAGTCACAGACATTGAGTTGGTCACACAGGACAAATTCTGTCCATTCCAGAAGGTCATGTGTCTTACCTCATTTATTACTTCCCAGCTTATAATGACCCTTTTCACCAGTGTTGCTGCTTGTTCTAGTAAGGCATGCATGACAATGTACCTTTCACATATCTCGGGAACTCCAGTGTTCTTTTCTGAAGCCAGCTGGGCTGTTTTTCCCTCCCACCTGTTTCCAGCCAATGTCTTTGTGTTGAGAGAGAGAGGGTCTATTCTTCTGGGAACCCTGGGACTGACTCTGCTGGGGTGGGTGCTCGTGTTTGAGGAACCCTAGTGTTCTTACTCAAACATTTAGTCCTTCACTGCAGTGGACCCTATTTCCAGGTCCCTCCTTCCCCGTGCTCCTTTTCTGGGATCATACCATAGTGGCCTGATAGTATTTCCGTCTCCTTTCGTTCCCTCTTTATTCTCTCTCATACTTGCTTTTTCTAAGAGTTGCTGTATGCTGAAACCCATCTTCGAATGTGCTTCTTGAGGGGCTGGATCAACTCAACTGCAGCCACCTCATGGGAAGTCAGGGAGGGAACGTCTCTCCTGCATGTGAGAGCCATGTCTCTATTCTAAGTTGTACAGACATTCATCATGGCCTCTCTGAGTTTCCACCTTCCATGTCATATATTTCTGTAGCATGTGGGCCGGCTTGTTGGGGTTTATGTCCCGCCCGGTACCCCACAGCTGGCAAGTCCCAAAGAAAATCACACAGAGAGTCTTCATTAGGTTATAAACTGATTGGCCCATTAGCTCAGGTTTCATACTAGCTCTTGTAGCTTATATTAACCCATTATCCTTATCTATGTTAGCCACATGGCTCAGTACCTTTTTCAGCAGGGCAGGTCACATCCTGCTTCTTCTATGGACTGGGAAGAAGTGCCGAGAGAGCTTCCTGCTTCCCAGAATTCTCCTATTCTTCTTGCTCTGCATCTACTTCCTGTCTGGTTGTCCCACCTATACATCCTGGCTAATGGCCAATCAGCGTTTATTTAGATCATGATTGACAGAATATGGACAATTCTCCCGCACCATATTTCTGCTTTGTTTCCTGAAAAAAAAAAAGCCCACAAAGCACAGACCCACAGGTTTTGAGCAGCTCATTGCTGGAGCCTTCCCTGCAAGCTGTCCCCAGTGATGGAACCACAGCAGACGTCCTGGTCCACGCATGCCATGGCTTTCTGCACACTAAGGCTTTGCCTTCTGGTCCACCATGATAAGAAGAGCAAACTCAGACCTCACCTTGAGTGGCATTTAGTTTTGCAAAGAACCAGGAAGTATCAGGGCTTATGCATCACACTTAAGGCCCTTGTCGGGTAAACACTGCTAGAGTCTAGAAGAGTTTGTCCTGTGTGTTCATATTTTTTCACCATGTCCCTATTTCTGCTATGTATTCTGTTGTCTCTTTTGAAATTATGACAAGGTTTTAGCAAGAACTTGATAGTGCAGGTCAGTCGCTCACTTTGTTTGCCTATTGACATGCGGCCACTCAGCCGGCTGTCCTGGTGTAGTCTTGATTTTCTCTTTACGTCTTTCTCACGTGAATTCTGCTGTTATGCAGAATTCAAGGCAGAGCTACAGATACTACATGTGAAAAATAAAAAAATAAAAGTGAAGTCTCACTCCCAGTGCTCGTAGTGTATAAATAGAATGTGATTTCTATTTATATTGAATAAATCAACTGCTTTCATGGGAACTGCACGCATGACCTGGTACCTAACGCACTTGTGTATTTGTGTATTGAAAATACTCTCCATCGAAGGGAGGGGAGAGGAGAAAAATATACAGCTCAATAAAACAATAAAAATCCCCCCCAAAACAAAACAAAAATGGCCTCCATCATCTAAATAATTTGATCTTCAAATTCTGTGCTTAGGTTTGCACTTGAGAGATTCACATTATAATTGCTGCATCTTAGGGATATAAAGAATAAATGAGATGATCTGTAGAGATTGTCAACAGCGTAATCCTGTCACTACTGCTATCACATCACCATCACCATCATCACCATCATCACCACCATCATCATCACCATCATCATCATCACCATCACTATCATCACCACCACCATCATCATCATCATCACCACCATCATCATCACCATCATCACCACCGTCATCATCACCATCACCATCATCACCGTCACCATCACCACCATCATTACCACCATCATCATCACCATCATCACCACCATCACCATCATCACCATCATCACCGTCATCATCACCACCATCACCATCATCACCATCACCATCATCACTGTCATCACAGTGTTACAAACCTTCCATTTTGCCGCAGCTGCTAATGTGCTGAGAACCCACAATGAAAGGTGGAAATCAGCTGCTTCACCCTCTTGGTAGAACTAAACTGAAAGTGGTTCTTAGAATAAGCTAGAATGAACAGCAGAAATGTTCCCACCAACAAGAGTGAGGACTGAGGGCGTTGAGAGAGCACTAGTCGTTACACAAATAAAGAGAAAAGAAACACGTTGTCCTCAGATTCCATGACAGGGAGTTCAGTGTGAAGACATGTCCCAGGGGCAGCTCCCGGGAACTTCAGACACACAGCAGGCTGACAAGGCTGTGTCAGACCAGGACGACAGGTTCCTATGAGCACCATGCTCCCACCATGCCTGTTTTCAATTCTCTTTCCATTTTACATACCGACCCAGTTCTTCGTCCCCTTCTCCTGCCCCCACCTCCCTTCTTCCCGCCCACCCCCATCCTCTTCTCAGAGAGAGTAAGGCCTCCACTGAGGCATCAATAAAGTCTAGCAGACCAAGTTGAGGAAGAACCAAGCTCCTCCTCCCTGTATCAAGGCTGAGCAAGGTATCCACATAGGGAATGGGCTCCAAAAAGCCAGTTCATGAACCCGGGATAAATCTGGGTCCCACCGCCAGGCTCTCCCCAACCCACATTCAGAGGGTCCAATCGGGTTCAGCTGTCTCTTTGGTTTTTTCCCATCATGATCCTGACTCTCCTTGGGTTGAGCTCCAGAGCCCAGCATGCCTTTTGATTTACTGGTATTTTCCAGCCTTCATTTTCCTTTGCAACCCTGTGTGAGTCACTTTTCTCTTGCTGTGGTAAAACACCACGATTGAAGCAACTTTATAAACGGAAGAGTGTATTTGGGCTCACAGATCCAGAAGGATGAGCCTCTGTGAGGTCGGGGTGGAGGCGTGGTGGCTGGAACTGGAAGCTGAGAGGTAACAACTGAAACCAACAGGAAGCAGAGAGCAAATTGGGAGCTCAAAGCCCACCCCCAGTGAAGTAATTCCTTCAGAGAGACCACACCTCCGTGTCCTCCCCAAACAGTACTGCCAACCAGAAACAAGAGTCCCAGTGTCTAAAACTATGGTGGAGATATCATTCAAAACCACATCACATCCACCCTGTTCAGTTTCTAAAGTGTTTCTCACAGACAAATCAACAGTATCAAGCATGCTTCACAACGAGAAAGCAGACCTTGCTTCACGGCTAGGTACAGAACGGGGAAGCTAATGTTGGCTTGAGCGTTTTTCACACACTACGGCCTCAGCGGAGAACTGCAGTCACTGGGGCTGTAATTTTGGACAAATAGTAAGGCACTGTACAGTTGAATGTTTTTTCTGTCCCATTGGCCCCCCTGGACTGGTTTCTTTTCCGCTCATGGATCCCTGCAGCAGCTTATAAAATAACACTCTGAGGCTTAATATCAATTACAATTGTTTGACCAATGGCATATTACCAACTAGCTCTCACAATTAAATTAATCCATTTCTATTAATCTGTGTATTGCCATGAGGCTGTGGCTTACTGGTGATGCCCTGGCATGTTACTCCTTCGGCAGCTCCGTGGCGTCTTCTGACTTTGCCTTCCTTCTCTCTGCATCTTTGTTTGGATTTCCCACCTAGCTCTATTTTTCCTGGTCTTTGGCTGAAACAGCTGTATTCATCAACCAATAAAAACAACGCATATTTGTAGTGCACAGAGGACGTCCCACAGCAGAACTGCTTCAGGAGTACTCGGAACCCCTGTCTGCCGCATCTCAGTCGCTGGCCTAACAGCTGGACTGGAAACCTTGAATTTCTGTTCTTGGGCTCTCACCATCACTAGGGAAAGAGTAGAGGGGAGCAGATAGGAATGGTCACTAAGGATGATGAGAATTACAAACCACAACAGTGTCACCCGGGTACCACATTATACCCACATAGCTAGACAAAAGTAATCTGTCTCGTGGTCACTGTCCAGACAAGTGGCAGTTTCTGAGGAAAAGAGGCAGGGTTTAGACCTGCTGGTGTCCCTGAAGTGACACCAGCCCACTCGAGCACATGGCTCTGGCAAGCCTTGCCTTTCTCCCCATTCTCTCTGCCTCGCTAAAACACTGTTAGATTATATTCCTGAAGCTAACCTCCAAGGTCTATTCCTTTATTTTGCCACTTCCTCTTCCTGAGGTTGACAACCAAGGTCCAGCTATCAAAATACTGAAATCCAGCAATCAAAAGCCCCCTTTGGCTTACCTAATTAATCTTTCCAATCAAAATTAAACACCGCATCCTCACATGGGGTTTCCCCTTGTACCTTTGTAAACTGCCATTTTCCTATGTGCGATGCCTGTCTCCCCTCTACCCAGAAGCAGTCCTTTGTACTCCAGGACAAATACCTCTGCTCTATTTCCCTTCTCCCTTGCCCCTTTTCTCTCAACTTTGCCCCTTATCCCTGCCCTCTGTCCCTCTGGGGCAAATAAATCTCCTTTGTGCTGAGAACTTGGTCTTGGGAATCCTTAGCCAATAATTTTCCTTTCAATTCCAACCCCAGCAACTCAAAATGTGACATCTTTCTTGAGGAAATACAATAAGCATAATCAGTGTGAGCCTTAGTGCAATATGAATAATGTGCTCATAAAAAGAGGAAATATGGACACAGATATACACACAAGGGGAGGGCTGCGGACTCAGGGATTTATTAGACTGGCTTTCAGGATATGGCCTGGGTAGTCCAACCGTAACTGTCTCACATTGGAAAGGCAAAGATGGAAAGCTTGGGAATCTGATAACTGTTCAGTCTGGGAGGCTGTGCGTCTCTGCAATCACTATCTGCTAATGAAGTCCTGGAGGATTCCTGCAGGGATGATGGTTTTCAGTCTACACTGGAATCCTGGCAATGTTGGATTTGATAGAGGCCACAGCAGCAGGACAGATGAACTTGCTGATGAGAATGAGGGCAATCAGGAAGAAATCAGCCTCCTCCTTCCATGTCCTCTTAGGTGGGCTGCCACCAGAAGGTATAGTTCAGGTTAGAATGGGTTTCCCTTCTTCGAATGATCTGATTGAGAAAATCCCCAAGGGGAGTGGCTCAGCAGCATGAGTTTTAGCCCATTAGGCCACAAGTAAGAGTGGAAACATGTGTCCTACTTATCTTACACTTGGTCCACAGCTTAGAGCTTCAGTCACCGCAGTAACACCATATTGGAAACAACACGTAAACTTTTGGAGTCAAACTATATCCTGACCAGAGCGCTGCGGTATTGCTATGGTATAAACAAAAGTTAAGGTTAAATAACTACAGTTAACACAGTCAAGTCCAGAGGGCAGCAAACAAGAGGGCTTACAGGTGGCTAAGAGGTAGCAAAACTGGGATAAGAGGGACAGAATTCTGGGGGAAAACAGAAAAGTCAGTCTTACAAGGCTTCAGCTGGCTTCCAAGCCCTTCCTGAGAAATATGGGCAAGCATCTCTGCTCTTTCCCCTAGTTAACTTCTCAACTCTGTGGTTATGCCTTTATACACAATCCAATAGCTAATGTATCTAGCTGTAACAAACTGAATTGTGGGTAAAGACTTCTAAAGAAGTCACTACCTGCTCTAGGGAGATCATTTCAGATCACCTCAAGGGTGGACAAGAGGAGGAGAAATGGTAGACCAGACTTAGGTGTCCAGGTAAGAGAGGCAGGCCTCTGTCTATACTCCATCCTTTTACTTTCTTACCTGCTAGAATAAACCTTGATTATTTTCTAGCTCTCCCAGTGTCTTAGTAGGTCTTCTCCAGGAGCACAGAGCTGAGGTTCCTGCTGTGGCTGAGATCATCACAAAGTTAGTGCTTCGTATTACGAGTTTAGTATCTTAGAAAAGCCTGGTATCTTGTAAAGATTTTTGTAGCTGTCAGGCTTAGAAAATGCCCACTTTCTTTTTTAAAGCATTTCTTTAATTAAAAAAACATAAATATAATTGAAATTTATCTATTTAAAAATATTGTTTTATATTTCTTAAATTTTATAATATTTAATCATTTACATAGCCCTAGAAAAACACCATTGGATGATTTACCTTTTTCTAAAACGTGATGAATTACAGACTTTATTTTGTAAGCAGGACTCCAGAGATCCCCTGCCCCTGCTCTTCCAATACATTCATTTCCTATTTATTCCTTTGAGAGTCTGAGTGGATGTTCTCTTCCTGGGATTCTGAATGAGCTATGGCTATGGGGGGGGGCGTCCAAGCTGAGGTCATAATAGGTGGGCGGGGCTCCTATCTGTTTTTCTGGAGCAGAAGGCTCTGGCATCCAAACACAGTGAGGTGAGAATGCTCCACTTCCAACAGGGACATCTGCCCGCAGGAGACCCACAGTCTTCAGTCTGCGGCTCAGCTAACTTCTACTAACGTGGCAACACTGGAATGAACCATCTTGCATGTAAGTCCTGTGACCTGCAGTGACACCAGCTCTGCTGAAAACATGCGTGGCAGAGCCGGCTGTGACTGCCACACAAAGCCCCCATCTCAGGTGTGTGAGCAAAACTAAAACAGGCTACAAATCACTAAGGCTTGGAGATGTTTGTTATGCAGCGATTTGTCTCATATATTTACAACTGCTTTCAGTTACTTACGATTTCCATACAAGGATATACTGTATATTAAGCACAATCCCCCTCCACTGCCCTGTGATAGCTTTTAGCAATTTGCTTTCAGCTCACAAGGCAGGCAGCACACCTTCACTGTTTTATCTCAAGGGTTTATTAACTCCCCAGCCCTGTGTCATAACTTAGTTCAAAGGGATCTTGATCTGTCTCTTCCACAAAATATCACATTGGTCCACTTTATTGATGGCATTGCTAGTTGGACCAAGTGAGTAGGCGGTAACAACCACTTTGAACTTGCTGTAAAGGATAGGTATATTAGAGGGTTGAAACAAATACAATCAAAATTCAAATGTCTTCTGCCTCAGGCACATTTCTAGGAGACCACTGCTGTGGGGCATGCAGATATTCCTTTAGAGGCGAAGGAAAAGTAATCGCTCCTGGCTCCTTCACTGCCAAGAAAGAAGCACAATGCTCAGTGGGTCTGTGTGAACACTGGAGACAGAACATTCCCTCATGAGTGTGTTACCCCAGCTCATTTATGAAGTGCTTTGGAAAGCTGCTAGCTTTGTGTGGGGCCTGGAACAGGAGAAGGCTCCTCCACACATCCAGGCTGCTGTGTAGGCAGCTAAGTCATTTGGACCACACGGTACTTGAGGTGTCCGTGGCAGATAGGGATGCTGTTTGGAGCCTTTTGAAGACCCCTATATGTGAATCACTGAGGAGACCATTGGGATTTTTGGAGTAAGGCTCTGGCGTCATCTGCAGACAACTATTCCTCCTTTGACAGACTACTCTTGTCTGCTAGGCCTTACTGGAAACGGAATGATTGACAATGGCCCGTCAGTTACCATTGATCTGAGCTGCCCATCATGAGCTGATCCGCCGAGACTTATAGCTGGACATACACAGCGCTGACCCATTTATCAAATGGAAGTGGCACATATGTGATCCGGAGGGCACAAACCAGTTACATAAAGACGTTCATGGCTTCTGCTCTTGTTACAACGTCTTCTACTCTGAAGCATGAACCTACAGCTTTATACGCTATGTCTTGCGATCCATTGACTGAGGAACAGAGAATAGGCCTGGTTTATTGATTGCACTATATGCAGGCACCAACTTAGAAGGGAACAGTTGCAGCATTACAGCCTCCTTCTGGGACAATCCTGAAAGATGTGATTGGAAAGTCTTACAGCAGGTGGAACCTTGGGGTGGGGGGCTTACGTTCTGTTTGGAAGGAGAAATGGCCAGATGAGCAATTCTTTACTGATGCATAGGCTGTAGCCAGTGCATTGGCTGGATGGTCAGGGCCATGATTGGAAAATTGGTGCAAAGGCTACCTGGACAAGCATGGGGATAGTTCTCTCCAAATGATGAAGGATGTGAAGATACTTGTGCCCCATGTGAATGCTCATCAGACGGTGACTTCAGCTGAGGAGGAGTTCAGTAATCAAGTAGATAAGATGGCCTGTGGATAGCATGCTTCCCCAGCTATTCCTGCCATTGCCCAGTGAACATGTTTCGGCATACATGCACACCTATTAAGCTAATATTTGTGTTTTCTTTCCTCTATTTTGCTATTATGTGATATAATGTCATTTGAGATAATATCAGTGGTCAAATGTTGTAAATGTATATTGTCACATTTAAGTTATGAAACGTTAAGGGACATTGTGATATATTATGAAATATGTAATATGTTTGCAGTTGTACATGGGGTGGTTATATCATGTTAGAATTATGACCTAGTTATTGTTTTATAAATTAAGCATGACATGAGGAGGTGTGATTATGTGTCAAGTTGACAAGGGGTGAACTGGTGATGAGTAGACTTCGTTGTCAACTTGGCTGCCTTTGAAATAAATGAAAATCCAAGTTGCTGGGCACTCTGCTGACGGAATTTGGTTCCTTTCCTACCTTCCTTTTTGAGACAGGGTTCCAGTATGTAGCTCTGTCTGTCCTGAAACTCTCTACTTAGACTGGGCTTGGTCTTAAACTCACAGAGATATGTCTGTCTCTGCCTCCCAAGTGCTGGGATTACATGCCCAGAGGTAGTCTCTTAGTCGGAACATTTAAAGCCCTCTAAATCTGGGCCATACCCACTGGTGACAGCTCATATAATATGACACGGAAGAAACTTTGCTTTCTCCCCACTCCTCCTCACTCTCTCTGGCAAGTTCATTTCTCCTGTTGCTGGAGCCTGCACTAAGTCCAGCCTCCTCAAGGTCTGGGGGCTCTCCAGGAATCCCCCAGTACCCCAGCCATAGTTTGGGACAGCAGAGGCGTGCATCCCTGTGGACTGAATAACTACCAGGTTCTCAGCCTTTCCACCATGAGACAGCTAATGCACGACCTAGACCACACCCTGTCAGCCAGTCTAATATCACCCTCCATATATAAAAATAAATACACGTGCATCCAGTGCATCAGTTCTGGGCATCTAGAGAACTGTGCCACTGCTCTTGGTTGTCAGCTTGACTCCATTTGTAATTAACTAGAATTCAGAAATGGAGGGCACGCCAGTGAGGCTTTTTTTTTTTTTCTTGATTTGAAGTGGGTGACTCCACTTCTAGTCCAGATCTTTAAGGCAGGAAGACAGATGTCTTTGATCTGGATCTGGAGGCAGGAGGATACAACTTTAACCTGGTCCACACCTTCTGCTGGAAGCCTGTATAAGGACCCATGTTTTCTCTTGGACAGCTTGCCCTTACCTTGCTAGCACATCCATGTATTTTAATAAATAAAGCTTGCCTGAAGATCAGAGAGTAAAACAGCCCCACTGGTCAGCCTTACAGACCAGGCAGTGATAACACACACCTTTAATCCCAGTAGCCATAATGACACACACCTTTAATCCCAGCAGTCACACTAGTTGCCATAGAAACTGGGCAGTGCATGCCTTTAATCCAGGTGGTGCACACCTTTAATCCCAGCCCTAGAGAGGAATATAGAACGGGAGGAGACAGCTCTCAGTCTCCTGAGATTCCTGAAGGCAGGATCGCCATTTTGGACTGAGGTCAAGGTAAGAGTCACTGGCTGGCTGTTTTGCTTTTCTGACCTTCAGGTTGAACCCCAATTCCTCTCTCTGGGTTTTTATTAACCGTGCTACACATCCATTCCATTAGAGCAGTCTCTGGGATTCCAGCCTATACTGAAGAGCAGCGAGACAGCAAGCCTCACGCGCTGAACAACTCCTGGATCCTTGCACTTTCTGTTCACAGCAGCCATCATTGGCTTAGCTGGACTGTGTCTGTAGATCATTCTAATAAATACCCCCTCTCTATATATGAAATATGCAAAGGAGAGCAGACATATTTCATATGTATATAAATATACATGGAGAGAGATTCATTTTGAGTTGTTAGTCTAGAGAACCCCTACTAATAGAGAGCCCTTATACACCTCTCTGCACCCCCTTTCTCCCTGTTCCTCGGTCCCATTAGACCCTTCCTTTCACAAGGATTGAATGATTGATTGACTTAGATTTTTGCTTCTAGCCCTTCAGGACTGATTTTCACATCAAAGTCATCGCACCTTTTAAATTGGGCTGGGAAATGTTCCTTTTCTAGCTCCTCAAAGCGTCTGTGGAAGTTTGAAATCATTTTTCTTTAATGTTTGATTAATTTAAAAAGTGAGCGTGAAAAGCAGCCAGGATTTAGGCTTTTTTTTTTTTTTTTTGAAAGAGATTCTCGCCTCCCACCCAATTTTAAAAAGCATGGCTTTATTCTGATTTTCTAATTTAGATACATTTGCTTATTTTTTTTTTGTGTCCGTGTACGTTGTGCGTAGGCATGCTTGTATGGAGCTCAGAGGATAATATATAGGGCTCTGTTCTCTTCTGCAGCGTAGGTTCCTGGGGACTGAGCTCAGGCTCAGCAGCGAGTGTCTTCACCCACGGAGCCATCTCACTGGGCCCAGATTTATGTTTATCTTTTAAAGAAAATTGCTTGTATCTCCCAAGCTTTCGAGATTATGAACACACCAGGGTCTGCGTGACTAAGTTCCTTCACTCTACCCTTCTTGCATTCCCTGGTGAGACTTGGTTTTTCTTCATTGAAGGTACCAGCTAGGAGTTTTCGATCTCGCCCTGTCTTTATTTTCCTCGCCCCATAACACATACCAGCCGCATTTTCTCCATTGATTTCTCCCCACGAAGGACGTTCCCAAGCAGTTTCCGGGCCAAGGACTCCAGCCTCGCCCCGCCCCCCGGCGCTAGGCCCCGTCCCCGAGGAGACCCCGCCCACCCGCGAGGAAACGGAAGTGGGCGTCCGGAAGCCGGAAGCGGAGTGCAGGGCCGAGCTTGAGTCGCTGGGAGCTGCTAGCCGAGGGCCGGGCGGAGCTGGCCATGGCGGAGAAGTTCGACCACCTGGAGGAGCACCTGGAGAAGTTCGTGGAGAACATTCGGCAGCTCGGCATCATCGTCAGCGACTTCCAGCCCAGCAGCCAGGCGGGGCTCAGCCAGAAACTGTGAGTGCAGGCGGGGCGGGCGTCGGCGCCTCTGTGCGGAGCCCCTGCCGCTGGCCTGGGGACCCCACTAGGTCCCGTTGGTGTGGTCGCTGGACTGCGCTGGGGCGGCGGCTCCATCCGGACTCCACGGTGGGGTAGCTCCATCCTGACTTCACTGGGCGGGGGAGGGCGGGCGGAGGCTGGCACCACTGTGACCCTACGGGGCAGGCTGGGACCTCTCCACCCTCACCCCCATCAACCCTCAGCCTACTGCATCCCACCCCTGCCCACCGGAGAGGCTGGCACCTCTGTGACCCTACGGGGCAGGCTGGGACCTCTCCACCCTCACCCCCATCACCCCTCAGCCTACTGCATCCCACCCCAGCCCACGGCAACCCATTTCACCGGAGAGGTCGATACCTCTGTGACCCTACGGGGCAGGCTGGGGCCACTCCATCCACCCCACCACACCTCAGCCCACCCCCACCCCATCCCACCGGGGAGGCTGGAAGCACTCCACCCCCATCCCACCACAGAGACTGGCACCTCTCCAACCCTACGGGGTAGGCTGGGACTATTCCACCCCTACCCCATCCCACCTATCCCACTCCCACCCCGCCTTACCCCACCAGCAGGGCTGACTCCGCTCCTCTAAGTTAAAGAGGAGCAAGCTCTTCCCGAGGGCCCAGAGCCACCTGCTACATAGGCCTGGCTGTGGAAGAAGGCACAGAGGATTGATTTTATTTTATTTTATTTTTTTTCTCCCAACAATATCTTTGTGCTGGTCATGCAGCCTGGTTTTGGAATGCCGGACAGGGAAACAAAATATTTAAGAGCGGGCCTCACCACCGTATAGGGCAGCAAGCTGGTGGAGGGTGACTCAGGGAGAAGGTGAGGGTCAGCCCAGGAGGGGTGGGTTTCTGCCTTGCAGACCGTGGGTCCTCTACCCAAGCTGGAGCCCACTGCTCCATGCTGCCTGCCCTGAAACCCCATTCAAACGACATGTGTTTTCGAAAACTGTGCTCTTTCTTCACTTCCATCCTGAGTTTAGAAGGAAAATTATTGAGGGTATTAAGTCCAAAGGTGTCCTCAGAATCTGGTGGCAATGGAGGGTTCAGCTGTGAGCTGCACAGCAGCCTGTTATAAGGGTGGCAGGGGTCTCCTGACTCCCTCTAAGGCAGCCACTGCAGCTGTCTTGGTTCAAAGTTAGCATGAGGGAGCAGGTGTAGCCAGCAGGTTTTCAAAGTTCATCTAGTAGGCTGGGAGAAGAAAGCCACCGCCAGCGGAGGCCCACCCAGCTCAGCAGAAAGGCAAGGCCTGCCTCTAGTGTCTGGACCTGGGAATCTGCTCTGATCCCCCACCCTCCTGGTCCCGTTCTGGAATGGGAGACTGCCCTAGAAGCCATCCTTACCCGCAGTACCCACAGTTGAGTCTGTTAAAGCTGAGGGCAAGGATGTACCCAAAGCTAGGTGTTTACCAGAGTAGAGGGCAGTGATCTTGCACTCCTCCTCAGGGAGGGCTTTGTGGGATGCAGGCAAGCTGGAGTATCGCTTAGACCCAAGCCTGCTGAGACCGGCTCTGTGGCTGTTCCCAGGGCCCTGTCTCTCTCTCATCTAGTTAGTGTGGCTGTCTCGTGCCCCGCTGTCTCCTCAGTTATCTGCCCCAGTGTCCCCGACCTTGCCATTTTAACCACCGTGACCCGTGCTGTGTGTGGGTTGTGCCTGTGCTGTTGCCTGAGCTAACCGCACACCCCACTCTGCTCTTTTCCCAGGAACTTTATTGTTACGGGCTTACAGGACATAGACAAGTGCAGACAGCAGCTGCACGATATCATGGTGCCTCTAGAGGTCTTTGAGTGAGTATTAGCTGTGGGTCTCTGCCAGCTCTGAGTGTGGCGTGGGGGCGGCGGCCTGGTGCGCAGGGCTGCCTGTGGTCTTCATGGACTGTAGTGAACAAGTGGGCTTAAAAAGCGGGCAGGTGTCACCCCAGGAAATGGAAATGGGAAATTAAAAGTATATAAAAACAGGTTTCTGAGTTCAGTGAAGAGAAAGCTCATAATTTATGAATTAAAGAGTTGTGGCTTGGTGTGGTGTGGTGTGGTGGTGGACAGTGTTGATCCCAGCACGTAGGGGGCAGAGGTAGGCAGCTCTCGTGAGTTTGAGGCCAGTCTGGTCTACGAGAGTTCCAGGACAGCCAGGGCTACACAGAGAAATCCTGTCTTGAAAACAAAAACAAAATAAGAGTTGTGTGTGAGCTATAATACAAAATAAAAAAATGTACCCACAGACATCTGGAAAATAATTTGGTTTATTCAAGAAGCTTCCTGTGGTGACCTGGACCTGGGAGGTGGTCCCTCCTGTTGGGAGGAAGAATCCCTCAGTCCTGGTGGCTGTGGCTGGCCATTTATCTTCCAGAGAGTTCTGTAGACCCGCTGAGAGGAGAGTGGCTCGCGAGCTCCCAGGAGCAGGTGCTTCAGCGTATTCCCGAATGGGCTGTGAACACTGGGAGGAACACAGGCTCCCGTGACCTGGCTCACGCACACTGTATAGGCACATGGGCTGTCCAGAGCAAGGATGAAATAACCTCCCTCTTCAACCCAGTGTTTGCCTTTGTGCATTCCACAGAGGTTGGGTTCAACTTCTGGGTCTTAGAAAACGGCAACCACCCCACACAGTTATGAGGAGCCACTTGCTTATGTAACACACACGGATGGCACCTTTTCATGCTCTTCTGTTGTTTGAAATGCATTTGCTTAGAAGTCACCAGAATCTGCTGCTTTACATTATTACAAAAGCACCAAACTGAAACGTAAATTCAAGAAATTGGTATTTTGGCTGTTTTTCATAAAGGCCAATTTAATGAGTATTAACCTGAGTGTAGCTAAATGGTTCAGATTTATCCACTATACAGAACCAGCCAGGTAGTCTGTCCTTGGTAAAATCTGGATATGCTGGGCAGTGGATTTCATGACATCAGGATATGATGGCATTTTGGCTAAACATGTTAACACTGTCAGGGTGGTTGTCTTGCAGTAACTGGAGAGAAACACCGTGTTGCATTAGGTCACTGGGGTGTGAATAAGGCAGTGTATTGAGAACACCATCTCCACCAAATGGACACTGAGTGTCTTGCCTGTGGCCCCTCCCCTCCTGTTAGCTTCCCCACACAGCGTGTGAGCGGTCAGGCTCCATGCCACAGGCCTGAGCTGCCCCACACTCGCACGTCTTTATCGTATGGGCTGTTTGCGGACCCGAAGGGCAGAAGCCCGTGTGCACTTGTTTCTTCTTTATGCACATGCGTTGTGAGTGGTGAGTGCTGGACAGATGTAAGGGGTACGGTATGGCTTGTGCTGTCTGGGGGCCTAGTGATCATTAACTCATGGGCTGCTAGAAATAGAGGCGCATGCTTGAGGAAATCTGAGGGCTCAGTTCTAAATGTGAGAGCCTGCTCCCTAGACAGAGAAGGCGTGTCTACTGGACTTTTTTTTTTTTTTTTTTTTTTGTCCTTGCCTACTTTCCAGAAAACTGAGGTTAGGTGAGTCAGCCGAGTTGACGGAGATGTTCTTGTTTGCAGATACATCGATCAAGGTCGGAATCCCCAGCTCTACACCAAAGAGTGCTTGGAGAGGGCTCTAGCTAAAAATGAGCAAGTCAAGGGGAAGATTGACACGATGAAGGTGAGACAAAGGCAGGGAGGGCGGCGTGCCAGCCAGCAAGCATGGCTGACGGACTTTGCTGTTATTCTCTGTGGGCTGTTTATGACGGCCACACAATGGAACTTCTAGCCTGTGTAATAGTTGAATGTCACTGAGCCACAGCCCTGTGACAAACAAGGAAACAGATTGACATCTTACATTTTGTCTGGTGGTGTCCCGGGCCAGCGGGACTTTCAGTGCGGCTTTCCCATTTGACTTCCTTGGGTGACATCTGACATCAGTGTGTCTGTTAGGATTCTGTATCGACCCTGACTGGAGGCCTTTTCTGTGCCAGTGGGCTGCAGGTGGAGGGTCCTGGAAGGTTTATGTGGTTTCTAGCATCTGACTTCAGACCCCTAGAAACTCCCATGACACTCCCCACAGAGAACTTGGCCCCCTTGCCCTGATGAGGGGGCTGTGCCCTGAGTGTGAACTCCAGTTTTCTCTCTCAGGATAGTGCTTGCTTTTCTGTTTGGACCCTCCTGGCGTGCCCTGCAGTGAGAGCTCTGTGTGCTTTTGTGTCTTCTGGGCTCCCTGCTAGCCTCCAGGCCCTGTCCTGTGTTCTGTTGTCGGCCTGGTCATATTCCGTTTGCACATTGAGCCTTGCTTCCTCTGAGAGGCTCAAAGGCCTTCCTGAAAGTTTCTTTCCCCAGGGTGCTGGCTGGAGTGCCCATTTTTCTTTCTCTACCCACTGTCCACTCTGCCTTCTAGTTAAGTTCCAGCATCACACGTCTGCCCCTGTACTGCCCACTCCCTGCCCACTATCAGCAGGCGCACATGTCTTGGTGTGTCTGCTGTGTGCAGAGCATGCCCGGTGCACAGAAGGCTCTAGCTGAGTGGCGGAGTGAGAATGGCCTCTGTCAGATCATAGGCCACAGAAGTGGTGCTGGGCCTCTTAGCATTGAGCCCATGCGTTATGTCTCCCGTCAGACAGAAATCCCCTCTGTGGACACAGTGACTGCCCTTGGGGCTAAGGCTTCTGGTCCCACCAGCATCTTAGGTTCATCGCCTTGGGCTGCTAGAGTACAGTGCCCACTGCTGGTGCCCATGTGGTTAAACTTCTCTCTGTGCCTGTGGCACTGGGTGCCCGCTCCCTCCTGAGATCTGTGGCAGTCTCAAGGCACGCTTGCAGCCTGTGTGTTCCCAGTGGGCGCCAGTTAACACTTGTTAGAACTTTGTTCCATTGTTGTGAAGCAGCGTGTGTCTTCCTGACTTTGACCTTGTGACCCATAGAGTGGAGGCTTGGGGTGCAGGCACACCGGACAGCTTCTGAGAACTAATGTTAGGGCGTGAGTGGCGGAGAACTGTGGTGTTTGCAGTACTCGGGGAAGCTTCAGGAGGTGTTCGCACAGTGCGTGACCTCAGTGTGATTCCAGTGAGTAACTGCTTCATTGAGTGTTAGCCCTGTGGAAGTCTCCTCTGTAGGGGAGCACCTGGCTGGAGGGAAGGAGTCCTCTTAAAACCTACTTCCCTTCCAGAGCGCTTGTCCCTGGAACACCTTAACTGCAGACACTCCAGTGATTGGCTGCACCCCTTCCGGTGGCCCACTGGGGACTGTGGGCTCCTTGGAGGAGCCATGTTGTCTATAACCTGGATTTTTTTGACACAGCTATTTTTGTTTGTAGAAATTTAAAAGCCTGCTGATTCAGGAACTTTCTAAAGTATTTCCAGAAGACATGGCCAAGTACCGGAGCATTCGGGGGGAAGATCACCCCCCCTCCTAAGTGTGTGAAGACCCCACACCCTTTCATTACTGGACTGATCAGTGAGAAGCTGTGCCTGCCGCCTGCCGACGCTGCCTTCCAGCCATGTGAACTGGCCTCGCCCCTACCTCCTGACCTTGTGGGACGCGGACAGGAGGGGCAGAGCTGTGCCCAGCTGTCCTGTCCTGCAGCTCTCGGACCCTTGGGTGGCCCCTTCTTTCTTGGGGAAGCAGGCAGGAAGACAGCCTTGCTGAAGTGTGACGCGGGATTGGGACCCTACTCGACGTTCTCTTCTTATGTGCTCCGTTCTGTTACAGCATCATGAGACAAAACTGGGTTTTATATTTTACATTTTCAGATGTGGTGCATAAGAATGCAACTGTTTTCATGAGTTTCAACTAGATAGAATAAAGTCTTGAGTTTTACATGGCTCTTTTCATGTAATTATTTCTGTAGCGTTCTCACGAGGTAGAACAGCATATCCTGTGAGCAGTCACCTGTTAATTCCCTCAAGCGTTATGTTCATTAAACAAAGATTTTTTTTTCAGGTATGTAGGTAGGAAAAGCTAGATCTAGCTGGGCGCTCCCAATTCCAGTCTCTCTCTTACAGGCGTGTGCTGAAGGAAAGACTGCTCACAGTATTGGAAAGTGCTATAGAGCAGTGCTTCTCAGCTGCGGAGTGTGGGTGGACCCCCTGACCACGGGAGCTGGGGAGTCTGCTGCTCTGGCTTCTGCTTCTCTTCAGGGGACCTGTGGCTGGGGGAGGGTCAGGCAGTGCATGCGGCTATCTGTGTAAGGTAGGCTGCGAGACTCAGGTTAACTAGCTCCCTGCCTTGTGATTCTGGGCCTGCTTAGGGGGAGGATGTGTGACAAAGACCAGGTGTTTAAAAAGAGGAGGTCTGCTTCTCACAGCTGTACAGATATATTTGTTACAGTTATAATAGTATAATCCAGCCCCTAGATTTTAACATGACGTCTCAGACACTTTTTGTAAGTAAGGTCATGTTTATAGACCTCAGGTGGACATACTTCTGAGGGACCACCGCTCAGTCCACCCCATGCCCTCTTGGCAGCTTTGGCCATGCAGTGCCTGGCATTGGTGGCCTGTGTCCAGTCTCATTGTGCTGCTGCATCTGAGGACACAGCCTGCTCATGCCTGTATCTGTCTTGTTCTTCCCAGGGCAGGTGGCTCAGGAGTTGAGAGGTTTGGACAGAGGACAGCAAAAATGCAGGTCTGTATAGAGACAATATTTTTCTTTTGTTTGCTAGGAGGGAAGAAATACTGTGGTTGGCAGTGATTGTCACAGCCTGAGAATTCAGGATCCTTGCAGACAGCCTTGACACATTGTTACCTGCGTGAAAACCTCATTACTGCTTAGAGAAAATGAGCTCACGAGTGCAGCCAGCTTGGTTTGGGCAGCTAGGATTGAGCAGAGTGCACTAGGGAGCCTGTGGGGGAGGGATACGCGGAGCACACTGGTCAAGATGCTGAAGAAGGAAAACTTTGCATGTGAAGGACTGAATTCCCTCCTTGGCTAGTGAGGTGTGTTCTCACACATACCCCACCCCCCAAATGAATGAATGTCAACCCCCCCACCCCAAACGATGCTAAGATGGCAGAGGATGGTGGATTGGTGTCTGTACTGAGTTGTACAGAGTTCCCTCAAACTCAAGTCCACCTGAAACCACATGACTCGTTGGGAGCAGCACTTTTGAATAAATAACTTGTGTTTATAAGTAAACACAATTATTTGTTAAGTTAAATGAGGTCACTCTAGGACAGGGGAAGTCAAATCTAATAACATACCCCCAGGGGAAGGTGGACCATGGCACAAATGCGATGGCAGAGACTGGAGGCTCAGTTCCAACAGGCATTCCACGACCCGCAGGCCCTGTCCCTCCGTGAGTGCCTAGGAGCCCCAAACAGCTGTAGCGCATGCTCTATTTATTGGTGATTCTCCGAGCTTCTTGACAAGCTGTGACTTCTTTTATTACACTCTGTTCTTGTGAAAGCTTCCCTGGCTTGGCTAGGTGCCTGAGACCTCGCCACTTTGATTCCCAGAGAAATGCTCAGTTATGTGGTCCCATGAGGCCTGCTGAGGGTTCAGTCTGCTGAGGGGAGCAGCTTGCCAAGGGAGGAGCCCTGTTCAGGGGGCGAGCCTGCTTGGAGGCCAGGTATGAGGTGCTGCAGGCTTCAGTCAGGGTCGTATGCTCCACCTGGGACTGCTGCTTTCAGGGAGAACACCCACACAGAATGGCAGAAGGACTGAGCCCACTCCTGTCCATAGTGCTTGCTTGTTCCTGGTGTCTCTTTATTGTCAACCATCAATGACAAGGAGACGGAGGAGCCTTTCTGCTCTCTTCACCTTTCTCCGGAGTGGATGCTGGTCCTGGCTCGCAGAGATATTGTTGGGCATGAACGTCTTTTTGCAGACCACACATCCAACCGGCCCACAGGCTGGACACTGCATTGGCTCTGGGAGCTGAGGATGCTGCTGTGTGTCCCACGGCACCAGACAACGTCGGCCTGAGCTGGGGCATGGGTTATGTAATTTTCCTAACTCGCAGCATGAGCTATAAGGCAAGGAGGAGACAGACTGGCCATTAGCGTGATGTGGATGCAGACAGCCGAGGTCGCAGGAGTGTTGTAACTGTTGATTTTTATGACAGAGCTGCAATGACAATGAGAACAGGAAGGATGGCAGCCGGTGCTGCTGAAGACGAGAGGCCACTGTGAACACGGACCGAGAAGACAAGGGGCCACTGATGGAATATTGATTCCTGGCTTTTGTTTGCAGAGTTGTCTGGTTCAGAATCGGGGGTCAGCAGAGCAGCAGATTGGTGGGACCACCACTGTGAGGATCTCCAGTACTGCCACATTGCTGGTCTCGGGCTCCGCTGCCCCCTTTGGTTTCCTTTCGTGTGGCACATCCTGCTCTGCCCTGCACCCCCTTCCCTGTGTGCCCCCTGCTCTTGCCCTTTGCTCCTGCAGTTGTTTCCTTGGGAGTTTGTGATGACATCACTTCCTGCAGACCCTCTTCCTGACCAGCCGTTAAGGTGGCTGTGTAACACGGGTGGGGCAGAGGGTGTTTCCAGCTTTGCACCTTGTTTGGGGACAGTAGTCTCCACACGACTTGAGCAAAGGTTGTTTACAGCAGACTCAGGAGCATTATCTGTGAAGGAGTTTTGTGTGGAGGCTTAAGGAGATAGCTCAGTGGGCGCAGTGCTTGCTGAGCAGGCCCGAGGGCAGGAATGCCTTAACCCCTGTTGGGTACAGTGACTGGTCTGTCTCAGGCGGCAGAGACGGGACTCCAGGACAAGCTGGCCAGCAAGACAGTCTGAGCTTTGGAGCCCCCTGTTCAACCTTGTCTCAGTGAATGAGATGGGAACAGTCAATGAAGACTCCTCATGCCAAGCCCAACCTCTGTGCAAAGCATCCATGTGAACATACACCTGCACACACACATGCACGCACAACACGCATATGCACATGTAAAAGAAGGAAAAGAAATAGAGCAGGCATCAGCACAGGGGCTTCCGCCCCCACTCCGTCCACGCTGCGGCCCACAGCTCAGGAACTGCAAGGTCAGAGGTCATCTGTCCTCCAGGCCCGCTCCTGGTGGCAGGAGTAGACGGCTTTGGCCAGCCACTGCCCTTCCTGGCTGCCTTAACCTTTATTCCTGCCCACTGTAGCCCTAACTCAGGAGCGCAGATGCTGGCCCAGGCAAGGCACAGTCAGACGATAAGCAAGCAGGGTGTCCTCCCGAGGCTTCTGAGTCTGGGGGAGTACCCAGGAGGCACAACTTTCCTGAGCCCTTGGGCTGGTGGGTGGGGGAGCCTGGAGCCGAGCCACAGCAGGCATTACCCACTGTAATGGTGGGCTCCTGTGGGCTTAACCGTCCAGAGATGCACCTGGTAAAGATCACTGCTGTCTGCCCCCACTTTGCTGTGCTTTTGGTATCCTCCTCCTTTCTTAGCAATGGGCTCTGTGGAAGCATGCGAGCCCCCGCATCTCAAGCCCCACACTGTCTCTTGCCTTTTCTCTTGGCTGTTTTTCCTATGCCCCCTTCTTCTCCCCACCTTTCCTTTTGGGGATTCTGGCCCTTGCTAGTGCCTTTTTTCAGTGGCTGCCTCGGCACTAAGTACGGAGGAGACGGATCCTCCCACCCTCGCTTCTCACTCCATTGCTCCACCCTCCAATCTTCCTTACTCCCCCCGCTGGAGTACTGGGGGAGACATATATCTTAAGGTGGCCCTCGGGCCACCAGTTAGTACGGTGCTGTTGATTAATCCGTGAGTATGCAGGATGGAGTGTCAGCGTCCCAAAGGGGCATTAACACAGCATCCACCAATTTCATCCAAGCAGCAGCTGGGGCCCAGAGTCGGCTGACTGACAATCCCAAGGCACAAAGCAAGACGCGGGATGACTTCCACCATTGTCAGGCTGCTTTAGGTTGGGAATATGAGTGAAAATCAAAGGCCACCATTCCGATGTGCACTGAACCCTGCTGTGAAGCTAATTGTGTTGCAGAGGCAAATGGTGACTGGCCGTTCTCGTCACTCTTATTAATAACCATTTATTAGCTGTCCGTGGTGAGCAGCCAAGGTCTGAGTCAGCACAGAGAGCTGCGCCTCCCATTTATCCAGCACGGGTTTCAGGGCATCGATTTAAGCCTGTTTTTATTGTTTCTCTTGTTGAGTTAAGTAGACCTGTATTTGTACAAATGATATTTATACACCAGGCAGAAACAGATTGTGTTGGAGAGAATCCTACCCCACATGTCTGCTCTGCATGTGAAGGACATTCGGGGTGCAGAGCTCTGGACCCCAGACTCATTCCTCCTTCACTGCTTATGCTTCCGTGAGACCAGCGATGCTGTAAGGATATATCCAGGTTTATGTTCATAAAAATCCAGAAAGAATGATATCATGCACCCCAGTCAGCACTTCGCTTTTCCTCTTCAATGACCTGGGAATCTTTCCTTCGAGAAAAAAAAAGACAGACAGACTCTTAGTCTTCCTTTCAGAGCCTCTGCCTTTGCAGTGGCAAACAATGCTGAGGGTACTGTTTTCCTCCCTCCCTCTCTTTTTAAATTTATAGAAACATATTTTTAAAAATGATTTTTAAAATTATTGTTATTATTTATATCCCAACCACAGTTTCTTGTCTCTCCTCGACTTCTAGTCCCTCCTCCTACCTCCCCCTTTGCCCCCCCAACTCCTCTCCTCTTCCATTTCTATTCAGAAAAGGGCAGGCTTCCTATGGCCATCAACCAAACATGGCAAACAAAGTTGCAGCAAGACTAGACACTTCCCCTTGTATTAAGGCTAGACAGGGAAACCCGCTATGAGGAATAGGGTCCCAAAAGCTGGCAAAAGAGTCAGAAACAGCCCCTGCTGCCACTGTTAAGAGTCTCACAAGGGCGCTGTCTTCATTGTTTAACTGTATCAACCAACATCTGAACGCTTCTCCTGGCTTAGTCACTGCCCCAACCTATAGCCTCCCTCTACCCGTGTGTGTGTGTGTGTGTGTGTGTGTGTGTGTGTGTGTGTGTATCAGAGGACAGCCTTTTCCATTATTTGGTTCCTCAGATGTGTCTACCTTGTGTTTTTTAGTTCACTGGCCTAGAACTTTCCAAGCAGGTTGCACTGTGCTTATGTGTTATCTGAAGGCCTTCACGGGCCAGAACTGAATCTTCCTCCTCTGTGCACCCTGCATCTGTTAATTGGTGAGAAACTATCCCACCTCAGGAAAGGCTGAGGCAGATTTTACAGAAATACAGTTCATTTGTAATTCTGATCTGAAATTTAGACTCCCAAGGGCAAGAAATGGGACCACGAGCATCTCATGTTATCCCCATTGGTATTTGGTCCCTCATCCACCATAAGCTCCTGTGTACATGCCATTGGCTGAGAGGATGCTGCCCCTGCTACACACACCCAGCTTCCTAGAATGAGATCCCCCTGGGCGGCAAGGACTTTCCCAAGGCTCTGATGCAAACCTGCTCCGGAAGGTGCCGAGGTGACCTGTATTTCTTGGTTAAGCCCCGGGAATCACTCCACACAAACAGCACCAGATCCAGACTTTGGAGAAAGCCTGGCTGACTCATTGGCTGGCTTAGGCAGGATAGGAAGTCCTGGCTTCCTCTGATACCTGTCCAGGCAGAAGCCAGCCCTACGGTCTCTTCTTGCCACACACTCTTACTCGTGACACTGCCCTGCCTCTCAATAGGTGGAGCAGAAAGTTGCTGCTCTGTGGGGTAGGGGACAGCTCAGGGACAGCCTTTGTGGTCAAGACGCCCTGTGAGGGGACAGCCTAGGCCTGAGCCCACCGACTCAGTGTGATTGACAGCCATTTATGAGCAGCAGGCCAGGGAGTTTGCCAAGCTTCTGCATCCTTGGGAAGAAGTGCCTGATATTTACCAGGGATTGCCTGCCCGTTAATCCTGTGAAATGAAAGCCCGCAGAGGCAGTGCAGGAGGGAGCCCTTTCTCAGTTCCCTCTGGACCGTGGTTTAGTCCCAATTTCACATGCTCCCCATCTGCCATGGTTGCTATTATTAGAGTTCCAGCCGTAAAAGGAAAAATACTCATTTTAGGGACAACCCAAATCTCAAGTGTGGAGAACAGTACTTCTGCAGTGTGATGATTGCTCTTGGAGTAGGGGATATTATTTCAGAATTATTTAGAGACTGAAAATGAAGGTCAATAAAAATGTCACTAGTAATAATGAAATTGTTTGCAAATATCTTTTAAAGTAGAGAATTAGTTTCCATATTCACTAGCTGATGGGTTTGATGTGTATAATGATTTTGAAGCTTCATGTGCAGCCAGTCTCCCACACATAACTGAGCAAGAACCTCCCCCAAACCCCATTTCCTAGTATTTTGAAGTAGAAGGCAGGAATGTGGATAACAGGCTATAGATGAATGTCAGATTGACGGAGTCTCCTTAACACTTTCTCCCAGTGTTGTTTCTAATCCTCTCTAATGTTTTCACATACACATTTCTCTGCTTGCTATTTCTCATAACATGTTATGAATTGATTACTAGTAAATAATACAGTAGTATAGAACATGTGCCAGACAGATGAAGGTTCAAGACCTGTCTGCAGGGTCTGCGCAGTGCAAGTCACAGAGCGTTTGAGTTATCCTGCAGCAGAAACAATGCTGCACCCTTGATCTCTGGGGCTGTTTTCAGGCCAGCTCCTTCCACACCTCCAGGGTAGGTGGCTACTGAGTCCTGCTGTTTGTGTGAGGCATTTCGGGTTGACCCCCCGGGATGAGCCATGTACCCTCTCACACTGCCAGCTCTCAGTGTTGATCCTGTGCTCATCTTCCTGGGGTCCACTCGGCCAGATCCCCCTCCTCTCACTGCTCACCTGTCCACTTTCTCCAGCTCTGTGTTTTAAGTCAGGGGGTCACATCCTGTTGCTTTTGGACAAACCTCATCAGTGTATGTTCAAGGCAAAGCGAGTCTGGAGTTCTTGGTGTTGATCGTGTGCAAGACTTTCTGACTCTGGGGGAAATTCCCGAGGACCACAGAGCCCTTGGATGCGAGGTCAGAGAGGTCAGCAAATGGAGCTACCACCGAAACCAAGAGTGTGCTAAAGGGAGAAGAGCGGAGTGCACAACCGCAGTGTCAGGCAGCAGGAAAATGGGGTGTGGGAAGTTTAAAGGTAAAAAGCCGTGAAGCCTTTTTTCCTGAGAAGCTTAGAGCCTGGCTCAGTTGAGCGTAGAGAGCAGGGCTAGGCTGAGGTCTCAGGCACGTGGGTCCTGTGGTCTTCCCGTCGCACCACTCTGGGCTCTTTTCCAAGGGAGGGATAGACCAGTGAGCTTCCGGTTTTTGCTTCTTACTTTGTCCTCTGGGTGACTGTATCTCTTCAAGGATCTGGAATCCAGGCTTGGGAGGTAGAAGGGTTCTTGTCCAGGGTCAGAGAGGAATGTATGTTTGCTGAATCCGCTCTGGAAATTCTTGCCTGGGCCCGGCAGCCGTGTTTCTTGCTCTGGGTTCCACTTGGAGACTAATATCTCAGCCAGCCATTGGCTAGAGTCCCCTCCTATAGCCACCAAATGCCTGTTAAAGGTTGGCTTATGTCTTGTAGAAAATACTTTGCAGCCCTAAGCCTCACTGGTATCCATGTGACCTTGTTTGGACATAGGGTCTTTGCAGACATAATTAGGCTAAGATAGGTTATACTGCCTTAGGACCAGAACAAAGCATGGGGAGGATTATGTGAGGTTGTTGAGGGAGAAGGCCACAGGCTGCAGAGGTGGACTCTAGAAGGGCTTCAGTGAGAGACTGGGAAAACTTAGCACACATAAGGCCCTCAGTTTCACACACACACACACACACACACACACACGTACGTGGGGTGGAGGGATAAAGCCAAATGAAATAAGTGAATGCTTAAATGAATGAGCTAATTCACGGCTTCTATACCCCCAGAAGATAAGCTAAGCTCCCAGCTTTCCATGTTGACTCTGTGTTCTGGAGGAACAACAAACAGAAAATCTGGTAAAGATGCTCAGAATAGCACCCTCCGACGTCTAGGAAAATACATTCTGATTGCTTTGCTCAATCTAGCAAAAATCTCCTTTCAAGCTGCAGAAACCTGCTCAGGATGCACATTGGTCAGCTGCTTGGCCCAGAACTCGGTTTCCTATAGTTGTGGAAACAAAGTGGCGTAGAGGATGTATTTGTATGAAGTCACATTTTAGTAACGTTCATTGCAATTGTTCCAATTCTAATAGAAATTCATGACAATTAAACTCATTTTATTCCTGACCTTTGTGACATCCCTTCTATTAACATTTGACATAATTACTTTGCCATGGTTTCGTACCCCTGGGGGTTAAGTAGATGTGCATGCTATGCGTGTGTGCGTGTGTGTTCTGTGTCTCCGAGAAAATTGTCACTTAACAACACCATATACCTGAGGTGAGTGAGGATCCATTACCAAAGTTATGCAGACCTCAGAATCATCCCATTCACTGCCAGAAAACATTTTACAAAATGTAATGATAGATCTCGGTGAGGCTGTTCAGGGAGCCTCAAGCAGAGGCCAGTCCTGTCTCTGTGAGTGAGATGCATCCAGTCACCTAACTCCTCTTTGAATGTCACTCCGAGTCAGAAGGAGAACGCTTCTTGTGTTCTTTGGAGTGAAACTGGGATCCTGGTTTTGTGAGTCGAGGCTGAGGACATGGGGGACAGAGGCCAGGAGTCACTGGGATGCAGAGAGAGCGAGGGAGCCATGCTGAGTGAGAAGGCAGTTGGGCATATCATTCTGCGGTCTGGCACTCAAAAAATTACCTTGGCTTTGGAGGCTACTGAGGACTGAAGAGAGGGGATGTGGAGGAGGGGTTTTCAGTAGTCCTAAGATCCCTCTGTCCCATGAGGTCCAGTGGAAGGTAGGAGACTTTTCTTCTTTTTTAAACAAATCTTGTACATTCTTTGGGTAATTTCAAAGATGTATTATCCTGAAAATAGCTCAGTGACTATTGTATATGAAATTTCTGGAAACGGAAGGGATGGAAAAATGATTTTGAGACGAGCAGCCTGGGGACAATGGAGGTGGTTCCGACAGACTGAGAGACCTGGGTGACCCGGGTGATGCAGGTGAAGCTGCAAGATGCTGTGCACAAGTCTGCGGCTGTGCATCAAGCTGGGAACTGGGCAGGGAAGGGGATAAGGTAGAGACCAAAGGGGTTTCGGAAAGGCTTTGTACGAGCATGTGTGGCCCACAATCACAGCAAGGCCTCGTATGAGCATGTGTGGTCCACGATCATAGTGTTCCCTAAGTTAGCCAGTGGAAATGATAGTAGGCAAACCTAAGGATTATAGGCAAACATTTCCTTTTTGCACATGGAAAACTGAAGTTGGAAATTTTATGTTCACCTTATTTGGGAGTTTATTTGTAGCAGTCACTCTCCATCCACCTGACCACCCATTCTCGTGGGTATGTGTACACATCACCCGCGAGTGACAATGCCATCTGGCAGAGCTCACGTCTGCTCGGAAGGAAGAAGGTAAACCAGTTGAGGGTTCTGCAGAGTTTTGTCTCTCCATGCCTAACCCCAATCTTTCTATCGTTCATCTCCAGTTCTTTTGTATAGATTGTCTTACCCTAACTCTTCTAGGTATCATTTAGGCCATAGCTGACACATTCTTGTACATTTGAAAATCGAATAACTAATATAAAGGAGAACTCTGAGCGTTCATGAAGAGACTGTGGGTGGTCAGGTCCTAACTCCTCTGCCACTGCTCCTGTGTACCCTCCAGAGTCCCTTAGTCTTGATTCTTGTGTCACTTTCAGAGGTTGGAATCTGGACTCCTCCCAAGTGAGGTCACTCTGTATTTGGGTTTCAGGATTTTGTGTAGAGTGATGGATTGCTGGAGCCAAATGGACTTTGGAGAACCAGCAAAACAGTGCCCGCCTCACTGACCGAGGTGGGGTTTTTCTTGGGTCAAGTGCCGGACTCCTCTCTTCCTCCATTCTCCCTTAATCACCCCATTACCTGCATAGTTTTCCTCCTCCAGAGTGGGGTCTTTGCTCCCCAACAGGCTGCCAGCTTTTCTACTGGAGGGTCCCGTGGGACCTGGGGATGTGCAGAACCATAGTGAGGCCTTGCCTCTGCCTGCAGCAGCTTCTTCTTTTCTAGTGTCCTGAAGGTTCCCGTGTGTTCTGTGTCCCCTGGGCATGTTGGGGCATGTGATGCATGGAAGGAAAAGCCACTGGCCATGGAAGTTAGTACAGAATCGCCCCCACACACTCAGACACATGATAGGATACAAGGTGGACAACACCTAGCCAGGGTGGGGAGGATGGGAATCGAAACCCACACAGCCTGCTGTTAGAGGGAGTGGGGAGTTCCTGGCCCCTGCTCAACTACACGGTAGGGGGGCACATACTCCCCAGAAGGAAGGGGGTCTGCTGGTCAGCCCTTCTTTAATTGTGACCTGGTGCGGTTCACAGGCTCCAGTGCCGGGTCCGTCTCTCTGTGTAGTGACTTGGTGTCCCAATCTTCATGCTGCACTGCAGGGAAGGCGCAGGTGACAGCTGCATGGAGAACAGGTGTCTCCCAGCCTGGTGAAGCCCCCGAAGGCTTCACTTCACAGCCCTCTGCCATCAGAAGGGCACATGATCTGGACAGTGCTGAAGTGATCCCCAGATATTGGCCCATTTAATCCTACAAGAAATGTTTTATTACCCTTCTTTCACAAATAGAGAAAGTGAGGTCAAGAGTGGTTAAATGATAGGCCCAAATCCCCCAGTTTATCAGTTCCGGAGCCACATTGTGAAGTCAGGAACTGTGATCCTTAACAGTAATGGCCCTGCGTGTGGTCCGTTCCTCTCAGCTCATCCCCCGTGAGCCTCTCCAGCACGGGAGCTCATCCTAGCTTTGCCTCATGTAGCACAAATAATAAAAACCAGAGACAGGCATTGGGGTTCCACCTGAAAACCAGAAAAGCAAAGCAGCCAGCCACTAGAGAAGTCTCACCGTTACGAAGGCTGGGCGACTAAGCAGCCTTCTCAGCCTGAGTCTCTCTCTCCTCTCATTTTATATTCCCTCTAGTGCTGGGATTAAAGGTGAGGCACAACCACCTGGACTTGTTTCAGCATTGATCTTGTGTATCCCAGGGTGGCTTTGAACTCACAGAGATCCATCTGCCTCTGTCTACTGAGTCCTGGGATTAAAAGTGTGTGCCACCACTGCCTGACCTCTAGTGACTCAGCTTTGCCCTTCTGATTTTTAGGCAAGCTTTATTTATGAAAACATAAATAGGCTATCACTATAGCCTCCTGTCTCCCTAACTTCGTGTCTTCTCCAACTCTTGGCACTGCCCTTCCCTGCACCTTGGCACCACACCTCACCCCTGTGATGGCTAATCTTGGCTGTCTACTTGTATAGATCTGGAGTCGATTAAGAGACAGGTCTCCAGGGTAAAGCTTTGGCAAGCTAGGTAGATTAAAGTCATGACTGTGAGGATTTTCCAATTACATCTGCTGATGTAGGAAGACACACCTACATGTGCACAGTGCCTTCCGGCAGCAACGTGCCTATGTAGAGGTCAGAGGGCAAACACTTTGGCTTCTGTCCAACTTGGCCTTGTAGTCTTTCTAGCTAGTTCATCCACTGACTCTATTGCTACCATCCACCCTTTGATGCCGTAGGAACCCAAGTTCTTTGCACCTCAGTGAACTGAAGACCAGAGAATCCCCAGGAATCCTCCCGTACCTTTGGCTGTACAGGAAACCAGTGAGGCACGACCCTTGCTGACTTAGCAGCTGCAGCAATGGGGACAGACATTGGGTGGTCTGGACCACGTCTTGCAAGCCAATCTAACATGCACCCTAGATTGAATTCTATCTGTTTCCCTAGACAGCCCCGACTGATACATCTCCTCTGAGTTTTCCTTTAAGCAGGAATGACCGTGAGCCTCAGACTAGGGTGCTTAGTGTGCACTTGGGAGTTAGCTCCTAATTCTTCACAGTGCCCGGTATCCATATCAATATGTGGATGGTAAGAGAAGAAATTATCTTTGTGCCAATTTTGCAGAGGGCGATAAGAGGTTGTAGTTGTGTATGTAAAGTGAAGTAGAAAAATGAAGGCAATTGTATGGATAATTCAAAAAGAAAACACCCTTTGGGGGGCTCGGTTATGTAGATTTATCTGATGGGAATTTAAAAATCATAACTAGCCAATGACAGGCCTGAGTGCTCATTTTTCTCTGGGTCAAGGAGAGCCCGGGTCCTGCAGCTCTGCTCTCACCGTGGCCTGGAGGCCCATGGGATGCGTGCAGTCCTCTGTGCTCCGGTTTTTCCCTGGACTGACGTCGCTGGGCTGGCCTGGGTTACATAATCAGCTTTTTAGTTTGTATCATTTGATGTTTCAGCTCTCAGAGCTTTATGTCTTAGCACTCAGACTCCCCCGGAGCACTCTCTGTGTGCAGTGAGGCTGTAAACTCTGAAGGTCTATGTCTTGCATCCTTGGCTGTTACGTTTAGGGGTAGATCTGGAGTGTCCAATAAGCGTGTGAGTGATGGGTGGGTAAAGGAGCCCACAAACACCACTGTTTCTTAAAAGTAGCCATTCTCTTCCAGCTGCTTCTCCGGGCCTGCAGAACGCCTGGTCTACTACATGGAAAGGGCCTGAGATGATCCTAAAGGAAGCCCAGAGGTGCTCACAGACACACCTCCTCCATCTTTCCCAGATGAAAGTATCTCTGAGAGGATGAAGAGTGGGGGCCTCGCGAGGATGTTTTTGGGCTTGGCCAAGAAGCTGATGATGTGGGGGGTTGACTCCTCCTCCTGGTATAGGTGTTTAGACTCCTCTTTCAGTTGTTTGTGTTGTAGAGAAAGAGTATCAGGAAGGCCCCAGTGTTTATTAACTTCATGTGTTATGCACTCACACAGATCAATTCTTGAATCAATCTGAAAGGTGGTTGCATTGTAGACAGTAATTGATGCAATGCCCACAGGGCGTGATATACTATCACAATGAGAATCGTAGAACGTCGATGCCAGCAGCTCACCACCCATGTGCTATTTGAGTCTGCCTGGTCCTGGACATGCTCTTGGAAGACCATGGTGGGCCATCCAGCGCAGTGATTCCTTTCAGTTACACGGCAGGATCTCCGGGATCTTCTAAGGTCTGAAATGAGGCAAACACAAGGTTTAGGATTCTGCTCAAACATCTCCAGCAGCCAACCCTGTTGGAATCATTGAAGTGAAGATGGTGAATCAGCATGCCGAGAAGCACTGGGGATAAATCTGGAGACTGCCTCAGCCGGCATGAAATTCAGCAGTTGCTCCTGAAGTCTTGGTGACCCGGTTTCATCCAAGTTAAAACACCAAGGAGAAAGTGGAAAGACTGTAAGCTCTGGGGTCATGGTTGTCCTGGTGGGCTTCTGAGATTAATCAACCAACTATAGAGTTGAAGAGGCCCTGGCTTGCCGTGTTCAGATGTGCTGTGATTCTGCTTGAAGCATAGCCATGTGTTTCTGAATAGCACCGCAAAGCATCATTGAAATGTGGAAATGAACGATATGAAAACATCAACGTGTACCTCCTTTCCAGCACTCAGCATTTCCACTAGAGGTGTGTGCAGGTGTGTCAGGGGCACACTAACCAGGGTGAAGATGCTACTGGAGCCATCACCCTAAGGTTTGTGTGGCACCCCTGGCCCTGTGGTCTATGCCAGGCTCAGTGAGGAGAAGGGCTTATCAGCCACTCTCCCTCTGGTTGCCTCCCCTCCCACCATGCTCCATTTCTCTGTCAGAGAAAGGATCTTTTTAAGCATGCTTGTGATTTCTGACAGTAAGGGGGAGTATGAATTTGCTGTATGTAATCTGTGACTTATTTATCCAGGTTATCATACTTATAAACAGAGAAAAACGGTAGCAGGACATCAAATATTAGCACTATGTCCACATTAAAGTATGCTAAGCTCTCACAATCTCTGTAACCCCTCCCCTCACGCTGTCCTCCAAGCCTTGGGGACAGGGCGGCTTGATAGAGATGTCCCATTTGGCACTGAGGACTCATGATCACTTTTCCTGAGCTCTTTCACCGGTTCTAAGCCTCTACGTTAACCATGGCCCATTACAGAGAAAGAAGCATCTTTGACCAAGCTTGAGAGCAGCTCAGATCTGTGCATATACACATATTTAGAAGGTTGTTTGATGATATGACCATTTAGCACAAAACAATGTAGGTTCTCCCCTAGGGCCATGACTTGCCCAGCCATAGGCTTTGCGGCAGGCTTACAGTGCCGGGCATAGGCTCTGCCCCATGGGGTAGACCTTGAATCCTGTTAGGAAGCAGCGAGTTTCACCACAGCAAACATGCTACAGTTGCACCAGTGCTGGGTAAGATGATGGAAATCTTTTCTTTCTCAGCAGTCTGCATAGCACCATGAAAGCTAACCATCAGGGCAGAAGCTTCCTGGAATCGAGTCTGATTTCTCTATGTCCTGTAGTGGAAGTGTGTGGTGTCTTCAGCACCAGGGTTCACCAGCCTGATGCAGTGGGCGGCCAAGAGCAACGACAAATAGTCTGTAGTTTTGAGACCCCTGAGACTTCCTTGACCAACAGTGTGTAGGTCAGGGCCCAATGCCTGACGCTGAAACTTTTGTGCAATCCCTATGTCTTGTAGGTGTGGCATTGTCCACCCATGGAGGGTATCCTTTCAAGCTACTTCTTAAAAGTTATGTTTTAAAGTTATCTTACTAAATAGTGTGTTTCCATCAGACTTTTTCACACACCCTTAGTTTTGCTCACCTGGTCCTCTACCTCTTCTCTGTATCGTTCACAATTAAATTTCTAGTCTCTTGTGTTACCGCTCTTCTTCCACACCTGTGTGTTCTTCAGATCCTTCCAATTGCATTTTTAATTGATTGGCAAGATAGCAGACTTCCCTCTGCCTTTTTCATGCATCCTTCATTTTGCCCACTCCTTTCTCCTCATCCCCTCCCTGCTTAAACGTTTTTGCCCCTGTGTTCTTGCTCTCTACTTTCACCTTACCTGTGTCTACCACCTTCCTTCCTTTAGAGAACCACCTTGAGCTCATCTCTAGTTTCTTGGCTTTCACATGCACTCCAAGTTGAAGATACCAAGCCGAAGATTTGAAGCTAGGAACCTACTATGGTAAAGAACATGTAGGGTTGTCTTTCTGCCCTGGGTGACCCAGTGAGCACAATATTTTCATGTTTATCTGCAAATTTTATGATCATTTGTCTTTGCAGTTGAATAAAATTCAATATATTAAATAAATGAAATGGTGTATCGTGTGGGATAATCTTTTTGTGTACTGTGAAGATGTGCCACTGTGATTGGTTTAATAAAGAGCTGAATGACCAATAGCGAGGCAAGAGATAATAGGTGGGACTTCTGGGGGGAGAGAGAGGAACTCAGGATAAATCTAGGCATGCGAGAGATGTCAGTGAGATATGGAGCAAGTAGGATGTACAGAATGAAGAAGGAGAAGTAAAAAGTCACATGGCAGAACATAGATTAAGAGAAACAGGTTAATTAAGTTCTAAGAGCTAGGTGGGAGTCAGCCTAAGCTAAAGGGCAACCTTTCATAATTAATAAGAAGTCTCCGTGTCATATTGGGGAGGTGGTGGTCCCAAAGAAAGTCAGAAAAGCAAGTCCAACTATAGTGTATATGAACCATGTTTTCGTCATCTATTCATGAGGTGATGAAAATTTACTTTACTATTTCATAGCAATTGTGAACAAAGCAGAAGTGAACATGGATGTGTCAACATCTCCATGCTAGGACACAAAGTCCTTTGTGTATGCTCCTAGGAGTGGTATAGCTGAATCAAATATTAGTTCTATTTCTAGTGCTTTGAGAAACCTCCATATTGACTTCCAAGGTGGCTGTACAGGTCCCCTTTCCCCACATGGCAGCATCTTTTGTCATTTATATTCCCACATTGGCTGTAGACTTCTGGTCTCTGCTGCTTTTGGCTGGCATTATTTAGGTTCACTAGAAACCTGCATTCATTCTCCCCCAGGAACCAGACCATAGAGAAGCTGGACCATGGTGGTGCAGGTCAGAATGTCGTAAAGAAGAGCAGAAACTACAGATGCCCTGGGAGCAGGCATGTGCTCTGCCTGCTGGAACAAATCACACAGCTGAGTCTCAGTGAGCATGTGACCGTTTTGTCATGCTGAGGGCAGGGTAGGATGATGGGGTGAGTGATCCAGTCACCGCAGCCCCTGTGGAGAACACCAGCTCCTGTTCTGCATATTTCAATCTCACCCTGTAACTTCCTTCTTCACTTCTCCACACCACAGTCCTCTTGATTCCCAGCTTCAGAGAATGAGCTCTCTGTTCTTTACACAGCGCCCCCCCCCATAGTCCATTCTGTGGACTTCAGTCAGGGTTATCTACTACTGACCTAACAGAATGCAGAACAGGCTTATGCTACCCATTACCTAATATATGCATCATGTTCTCGTCACACTTAGGTGGGAAAACTATTTTGCAGTCTTGGGGTAGAGTGAATGGCATCTGGTTTCTGCCTGGCCGCTGATGTCATACTGGGGAGCTCCCTGCCTTCTCTCTGATGTCTTCGTGAACTCTCTGTGTCTTTGAGCTCTTCTGGATCCATCCCTTTGCTTTCTTGCAATTCTTGCTGTTCATTCTTGCTTTAGGCCTTGAGCAGGTCTCCCAAGCTGTATTTTGATATGTTGCATCTTCCCAAAGAAATGTAAAGCGGACATCACTTTCTAGCTTTCTTTGCATGATCTTGGCTTCATCTTGATATTTCCTCTTTCAATCACGAATTGATTTTTTAGTGTCTATTTCTTCTCATTCTAATAGCATGAAAGCAAGCGTGCCCAATTTCTCATGTGATGTGTGTGCAACACAAACACCTGGTGCATAGGCTGAACAAATGCTCAGGCTTTCTGTTGGTGCCTACACCACATTTTATTCTATCATTAATGCATTTTTAAAAATGCACTGTTTTGAAGTTGAGCGTGGTGGTATGTATCCGTGATCATATTACTCAAGAAGCCAAAGGTGGAGAATATTGAGCTTTGGCTAGCCTTGGTTGTATAATGTTACCATGTTTCATTTTTTAAAAAAATAGTATTTTAAGTGAATGTGTTGCTGCTAGGCAGGATATTGTTCAGTAGCCTATATTCTGTGGATTAAAACCCGAGTCAAATGATGCAGTGGGGGATGAATTCAGAGTGAGGAATAACCTAACACCTTAGGGCACTCCACAAAGAGCGTGGGGAGAGAGCCAGGAAGATCAGCTGTCTCAGTTCACTGGCTTACAGCCCTCTGAAGGAAGCTTCATAGATATTTTATGCATTAAAGATTAAGAGCGAGAGTAGATTTAATTGGTCTGTGGCCCAATGTAGACAGATGTTCAATGAATGCTGGCCTTTGCAAAACTGGTTCTAGGTTCTGATGTGAGTTGCCTTTGAAAATCACAGTGCATTAAAATTCTAAACAGAATTTTACTTCTATAATAGAAATAAAAATGGGATAACTTTTGAAGTGATAAAAATGCTTTGCGAGTCTAAGAATTGGGGTGTCTACCTATATTCTCAGCATCAGATTTGAAGGCAGGAGTGTATTGAGTTCAAAAGCACCCTGAGTATTGGCACATAAACAGACATATTGATTAATGGAATTGACTTGAAGACCCATACATAAATCTACACACCTATGGACACCAGAAGTTTTTTTTTCATAAAGAAGTCAGAAATATTCACTGGCCAAAAGAAAGCATCTTCAACAAATGGTGCTGGTATAACTGGGTATCTGTGTGTAGAAAAATGCATATAGATCCATATTTATTACCATGCACAAAAATCAACTCCAAGTGGATCAAAGACCTCAACATAAAAC
Source organism: Ondatra zibethicus (assembly GCA_004026605.1). NCBI lineage: Eukaryota > Metazoa > Chordata > Mammalia > Rodentia > Cricetidae > Ondatra > Ondatra zibethicus. The sequence goes on along the minus strand of PVIU01001194.1, from coordinate 39,006 downwards.
CAGACATGCTCAATCTGACAGAAGAGAAAGTGGGGCACAGGAACATACCTGTGAACAGAACACTGATAACACAGGCACCCAGATCAGCAATTAATAAATGTGACCTCATGAAATTGAAAATATTCTGTATAGCAAAGGGCACCATCATTCAGACAAAGCAGCACCCTACAGAATGGAAAAAGATTTTATTTTACTAACTACACATCTGAATGAGAGCAGATACCCAAAAATATGTAAAGAACTTTAAAAACTGGATATTAAGAAAACAAACAACCTAATTAAAAAATGGGGTACAGATCAGGAATATCAAATGGCTGAGAAACATTTAAAGTAATGTTCAACATCTTTAGCCATCAGGGAAATGCAAATCAAAACTACTGTGAGATTTCATTTTGTATCAGTCAGAATGGCTATGATCAATGAAACAAATGACAGATCATGCTGGCGAAGATGTGGACACTCATCCATTGATGGTAGGAATGTAAAGTTGTACATTCACTTTGAAAACGAGTGTCGCAGTTTCTCAGGAAGTTTCTAATGTACCTACCTCAAGATTCAACTCCCTGCTCTCGGGTGTACACACAAAGGACATCTCACTGACCTACAGAGTCGCTTCCATGGACATCTCATTGACCTACAGAGTCGCTTGCGTGGGCATCTCATTGACCTACAGAGTCGCTTGCGTGGACATCTCATTGACCTACAGAGTCGCTTGCGTGGGCATCTCATTGACCTACAGAGTCGCTTGCGTGGACATCTCATTGACCTACAGAGTCGCTTGCGTGGGCATCTCATTGACCTACAGAGTCGCTTCCGTGGACATCTCATTGACCTACAGAGTCACTTCTGTGGACATCTCATTGACCTACAGCAGTCACTTCCGTGGACATCTCATTGACCTACAGAGTCGCTTGCGTAGACATCTCATTGACCTACAGAGTCGCTTGCGTGGACATCTCATTGACCTACAGAGTCGCTTGCGTGGACATCTCATTGACCTACAGAGTTGCTTGCGTGGGCATCTCATTGACCTACAGAGTCGCTTGCGTGGGCATCTCATTGACCTACAGAGTCGCTT
>PVIU01001194.1:0-37828 GCA_004026605.1 Ondatra zibethicus | reverse complement strand
TTGACCTACAGAGTCGCTTGCGTGGACATCTCATTGACCTACAGAGTTGCTTGCGTGGGTATCTCATTGACCTACAGAGTCACTTGCGTGGACATCTCATTGACCTACAGAGTCAGTCACTTGCTCAGCCATTGCTGCTATGTTCCTAATAGCCAGAAATTGGAAATCACCTAGATGGCCACCAATGAGTGAATGGATAATGAGAATGTGGTAATTCACATAAATAAATACCATTCAGATCTGAAAAAAATGGAAAAATGAAATTGCAAAATTTGTAGGTAAATAGATGGAGCTAGAAAAAAATCATCCTGAGAGAGGTAATCCAGAAACAGAAAGACAAATATGGTATATATTGGCTTATGTGTGAATATTAGATGTTATATCTTTGATAAGTGAGCTGCAATCTGTATAACTGCAGAGGTTGATATACAACCGGGGAGGAGGGGCAGGAATGGGTCTCCCAAAGAAGGGAAGCAGAAGTTTTGAATGGATGATGGTTGGGGACAGGAATAGGAGGATCAAACAGGGAGGGCAGGGAAGAGGGGGTGAGGAAGGAAATACAGGGAAAGACACCTAAAATTAAGGGCCATTTGAGGGGTAATATGGAAACCTAATACAGTAGAAACTTCCTGAAATCTATACATATATAAAAGCGATCTACATGTCATTGCCAAATCACAGTGGAGATGGAGCCCCAACTGGACAGCTCTTGTCACCAGATGAAGCTTCCAGTGCAGAAATGGGTTATATATAATCAAGCTGTTGGACAAAGGGGCCACATGGGAGTCCTGAACCAACTCAGGCGGTTGTTGAGGCTTTTGGTTGCTCTTTAAAAACTGACAGTAAAGCCATATTGCTGAAGATACTATATAATTCACTGAGCATAGAGAAGTAGAGCTGGTGCCTACCTCAAGCCTTCACCTCTGTGGATTAGGTTTCATGGCTCTGGAAGGTACTCTGCATGCCACCAGAGGAGGAAGATAAATACTAACCTGGCTTCAGACATTTTGGACCACAATAATGACCTGCATGCAAGGTGCTCTGAAGTGTACACTGAAGTGGCACGAAGTGTATGGGAGCAACCAACCACTCTCTGATCCCCCTCAGATGGAACCCATCCTGGCATTGCCCTGGGGGATAAAATTCTGAGACTAGATAGGCCAGGGGCCTAGGCAGAAACCAAATAATATGTTGTAACAGAACATAGATTAATGCCTTGCTCAGCCACCATCTGAGAAGCTTCTTCTTGTATTAGATGGGAACAAATACAGAGATCCACAGCCAGACTATGAGCAGAGAGTGAGAGACCTTGGAACACCCAGTCCTAAACGAGATGTCTCCATCAAATCCCTTCCTCCAAGTCTCAGAGAAACTTGTGAAACAGGAGGCAAAAAGATTATAAGAGCCAGAGGAATGGAGGACACCAAAGAAGCAAGACCTTCTAAACATGGCAGGGCTGGTGCATAGATGAACTCATGGAGACGGTGGCAGCATGCATAGGGCCTACAGGGGTCTGGTGAGATTGAATCCCAGTACCGAGAAGGGAAGTAGACACGAGCTCCTACCCCTAACCGTGAAGCTAGCTCCAATGGATAGCTTCTTGCAAATGGAAAACTAGTTTTCTCCAACAGAGTCTGAAGGTCAAGCCACTCTCAAGGCCAGGCCACATGCCCAGCAGTAGGCAGCAGCTGGCGCAAAAAGTACTCAAGGCATCTTTAGAGGTTCTTTGCCTCAATAGGTTTGGTCAGGTATTTGTTTTTTACACACAGGTCCTTGCTGCAGATATCACGGCTTCAGGTTCTGTGTTTTTATTGGATTCCTGTGTGTGTGCATGTGTGTGTCTGTGTCCATATGTCCTTCTTAGGCTTTTCCCCTTTGACTCTTTTTCCTCCATTTGTTTTGTTTTGTCCGATTCTGGTTTGTTTTGTTTTGTTGTTCATTATTCTTTAAATGCCCTTTTGTTTTTTAAGGGGAGATAGAAAGGGTGTGGATGTGGATAGGAGGGGAGGTGGGAGGAGAGAGGGAACTGTAATCAGAATATGTTAAATGAAAATAAAACCTATTTTCAGTAAATGAAAAATAGAGGGAAACAGAACAAAAAACAAAACACAAAACAACCCCCCCACCACAAACCCAAGTCATCCTGAGCCACGCAGGAAGGCTCAGCAAAGTAAGAGCTGGGGACGTTGCTCAGCAGAACACTTTCTTAGCACGGTCCAGGTCTTGATGTCTACTTGAGCACCTCAATCTGTCACTAAATCAAAAGTCAATGAATACGTGAAGAAATAAATAAAAGCAACGCTCTTCTGCAGAGAAGTCATGGAGATTGGAAGTCAGCTACAACATCGTCTTCTGCTGCGGTCCCATCAGTAAAAAGGTTCCTGAGAGTCACTTCCTGTCAGCTGACTGACACTTCCTGTATTGTCTGCCTTGGGATATGTATCCTGAGTTCTCCCAGAAGGATACCCACTGGGCTGTTGTCTGCTCTACCTAAAGTTCTGATATCAGGTGGTTTGGGGATTATCTACTCAGTCAAATCCTTATTGGCCTGATTGACTTAGAGCCATGCTTGTAATTATTGAGAAGAAAAGTGAGATGTTTAAGGATATTTAAGGAATTTTATTCTTTGGCTAAGAATGTGATGAGGTAGATGACAGCCACTTCTGCCTCAGGCTGAACATGTGGAATTTTTTCTTGTTAGGCCCTGTGCAAATCTGTAAGAGCCTGTCATTTGTATTATTGTTTTAATTTGACTTCAGCAGCAGTCACAGTGGTCCCAGAGGCACGAGGACACACATTTCAGACGCGGGAGAGGGGCTCTGAAGTTGTGAGAGCTTACAGGGCTTATGAGCTGGTCAAGGAAGGTCCTCTGACTTCAGACAATGAGGCTGTTTCTCTGCGGTGAAACTGTGATGGTTGCTCATGAACGCTGAGAAGCAACCTCCAACTTAGCAGCTTCCTAGTGCTATTTTATCATTTTAAGTTTCTGGAGGTCAGGGATTTAATGAGACATTCCCTGGGATCAAGTCAAGAGGGAGGTTGGAACCTTAATGTGGGTCTCATTGGGCCACTGTCACAGTGTTGGTGAAGCTGTCCCCCTTGGAAAGCTGGGGTGGAGGCCTTCTATCTCCTCGTCTCTCTCAGCGTCTCAGAGAAGCCTACATTTCTTAGGTCATGTACTTTGTCCACCTGGACCCAGTCCCAGTCAGGCCCCTCCACATAGACACGGCTCCCTTGTGCCGAGGGTTCTGGAGAGAGCTCACCCTTGCTCAGTGTGAGCAGGGTCCTCAGTACTTGCCTCTCACATCTGATCTGAATTTCAGAAAATCAGAACAAGTAAAGGTGTGAGACGCTCTCTCTTCAGCTTCAAAGCTTTCTTATAGGTGACTTTTGATAACTGTCATTAAAAGGGAAGCACAGTTTGAAAAAAAAACCGTGTCATATCTGAGTGCCTCCATTTCCTCTGCTTTGCTGATGGCTACGCAAAGCCAGCAGGAACCTCAGTATTGGGAGCAGGTGTCATCACCGAATCCATGGCCTGTGGCTCTTCATGCTTGACCCCCACAGTGTTGCTATCCACCCAGTGGCATCAGCACAGGCCCAAGGGCGACACTTTGCAAATCCGAAGATTTCCTCTGGGGGGAAAATCACTACAGTGGTAACAGTGACTTCCCAGTCTCAACAGGGCAGCTGTTTCTTGTGTTTTGTCCCCAGTCACCTGCCTCTGACCCCCAGTGCTCACCCTCCTCTAAGCTCTGCAAACCATAAATCATGGCTCTGAGCTGTATGGATTGGAGCAGAAGCCATGGCTTTTTGAAATCCCCAGTGAACAACTTACATGTCATTTCAGATTCTGGTCTATATTTACACTTCTCCAATACCCATTCCCAGCACTGCCCCCAATCCTGACTTCCCATGCAAGGGCTAATTCCGTGGATGGCCTGAGGGAGGAATGTCTGCAGAGGTGGGCATCCCCTACTTAGTCTATACAGGGACCTTAGAGTTCCCACTCACTGGGCTCTTTGGTGACAGCAACATCCACAGCGAGCCCCAGGGCCTTCGTCGGGCTCCTGGAGGGCTGCACTGCATCCACGGAGGCTGCAAAGCCCGAGAGGAGGGAAGCACAAGGATGGCTAGGAGAGGGCAGCCTCCCTCCCCCAGGGCAGTGCCAGCTCTGAGGTCCTGCAGCAGTCTAAGATGCTATGTCCTCAGCACAGCAGCCTTCTAGAACATGCCTTGAGATATGTTCACTATCCAGGCTTGATAATAAGCATCAGGGCTGATCCTAGGGTCTCTCAGGGCAGCAGCATGGGCGCCAGCACAGGGAACATCGTGGTGGAGTTCAGGCAAAAGGGAAATCCCCAGTGCCAGTTGGGAAGAATGTCATCTTAGGGGAAGTAGTTTCTTCCTCATTTTGAAGGTTGTGTCTACTTCCACCTTTCCTATGGGGGACAGGGGAGTTCATATACAGGGTAAATAGGGTCAAAGGACAGAGATGGGAGGGTGTGTGCATGTGTGCTCATGTGCATAGATGTTTGCATGAGCATGCATATGTATACAAGTGAGCCCTTGAATGTGTGTATGGATATTTCATGGTTATGCAAATGTGTGTGCACAAATGCATTGGAGTGCGTGCACGTGGGTTTTCCCAAGCGTGTACGTATGTGTGTGTGAGTATGTGTGCATAGACATGTGTGCACCTGAGCATCTGTGCACAGATGTGCGTGTGGTACATGGTTGTACACATGAATGCCCTTGAATGTCTATGTACATGGATGTTGCATATTTGTGCATGTTTGTGTGCGTGGTATATCTGTGAAACAAAAACAAATCAGAGGGCAGCTGATGTAAAAGGTGGAGCTTTCAGCTAAGTAAGGCCCAGGCTAGGGGAGACTGGGGAGTCAGGCTGGTCTCACGGGGTTCCTGCTGCCTCCAGCAGTACTAGAGAGCTGGAAAAGTGTACTTAGAGATGGAGACATAGTTGGCAAGGGAGCAGAATGACTAATGCCCATTGCCGACTTAATATTTCAGATGTTACAAAACTTGAAATAAGGGCTGGCATGAAGGGACAGATGGAGCAGAGACCTGCCCGACCTCACGTCAGTAGAGCCTAGGGATGTCTCAGCTGCCCCCATGGGCTCACATACATCTCAACATCTTAATAAGCTCCTAAAGAAATATGAGGGCCCACACATGTGTGTGCACTGGGCCGTGCCAGTGCTCACCGAGCAGGCAGGCCTGGTTTGTGCTCACGAGATATTTAGGAGCAAGCTTCCAATTCTCTCACATCCTTCCAGTCCCACTGTGTTGAGCTGGGTGCTGTCACTTCTGAATGCAGCGTAGCTTTCAGAATCGTTGCTCTTTGCACTCAGGGTCTTTGAAGACCCATAGCTGCTATATCTGAAGGTTTAAATTTAACAAGATGTGTGTGCACACTCGTATCGGTGCTTCAGCAATGCTCGTATAGTTGATTGAGTGACTGAGCCAAGGGATGAAGCAGTTGTGATCAGAGTCACTAGGGAGGTCCTTTCCTGGGGAAGGGCACCTCTGTCTCACAGTGTGAGAAAGGGTAGTGTTTATCTGCAGGGTCATCTGGCTGACGTCACCACAGGCTCTCTGGGGCCCAGTTGTGTAAGGCATTCTATAGCCCTCTGACCCCCACACCTGTTTGTTTGTAGACATTATCATCCCCAGGTGAGAGGGAGCTGAGCATCCCATGCAGAAAGCTGTGCCCTGGGTGTGAGAAACTGGAGCCTTCAGCCACTTCTGCAGAGAGGTCCCAGTCCCGGCACAGCTCACTTGACTCCAGCCGGCTTTCAGAAGTGACAGGGAAGGCTGAGCTCTGCGTAGCGGTGCTGAGAGACCAGAGAGGAACTGTAAATCAAACATCTGAGCAGAGATGGAGCAGATGAAGTCGACCAAAAGGCTGAAAGGAAATTCCCTGGTGCTAGAAAAGGCTGAATTTGTCTGGGGAGCAGGGAAGAGAGGCACACATTCAGGAACTACCCAGCTGTGGGCACAAATGCCAGGCATCTGCAGAAAACAGGCAAGAGCCCGTGACGGGGAGCACTGACCCGTGCATGCCCGACTGCCAACAGAATCTCCTTATTCTTTATTTTTCAAAAGAAGAAACTATTTTCTATAGATTTTTCTTTCTCCCAGTGACCAACAAGCCACCAGGATCAGGTGTTTAGAGGATTTGCCTTTGTCTTTTGAGCATGACTCTGGTCTTCCTTGTGGATAGTTGAACGTATTCTAATTAAGCGCTGTGCCCTGGGTGGGTGAGAGTTTAAATTGCTCAAATACGTGTGAATTAACAGATAAGTGGACCAGTCCTTGGCATGACTAGTTGACAGCGGTGGAGGTTCGGCAGCATGATCCAAACTTTCTTTGGTTATCTTTCCATAAATATATGTCATCTTTATCCCCTCCTTCTGTATTTGAGCTGTATGTCATTGGAAAAAAGAAACAACAGGAATACTGTTGAATTCCTTAGCTCAGGCTTCAAAAAAAAAAAAAAACCCTATGGCTTTGAGTATCCATCCCTGGGACACTGCTGTGGTTTGGGTATGAAGTGTCCATCACAGGCTGCTGTTTGGAATGCTCTGCCTTTAGTCGCTGACACTAGTTTGGAAACTTAGGCTGGGGGTCTGAGTTGAGATAGTGGCTCACTTTGGGGAGTACTTTATCCCTAACCACTTTCTGTTTTCTGACCCACCGTTCAAGTATCCTTTCTGTTGCTGTGATAGAAACACTTTGACCAAAGCAACTTAGAGTCTGGGAGGGTTTATTTGGCTTACACTTCCAGATCACAGTCCATCATACGGGAAGTTGTTCAGGAACTCAAAGAAAAAAAAATCCATTACCACCTTGCTTACTTTTCTTATACAGCCCAAGGCCAACTAACTGCCTAGGGTTGGTACTACCCACAGAGGCAATATTAATTAGCAATGAAGGAGCCCCCCAGGTCAATCTGATGTAGGCAATCCCTCAGTTGACTACTCTAGACTATGTCAAACTGACAACGAAGGCTAACTAGGGTATCTACCACAATGTAAACTGAGCCGCCCAGCCGTGCCTCGCCTTCTGTGATGGCTGGGACTCTCTGAAAACATGAACCAAAGCGGGTTTCTTTAAATGGTTTCTGTCAGGTGCCTTGTGACAGTGGCTCCTGCTCTGGGAGCCCAGCCCCCGTTCTACGTGGAACCTGAAACTTGCTCAGAGGGGACCAGACCGCCAGCTCTATGATGCTGTGTTAGAACCGAGCCCAACCGAGCTGTTCCAACTGTCACTGTGTGGAGCTGAGCCCAGCTTTCCTGCTGAGCCCTGTCCAAACAAGAGCAAATGAGTGAACAAAATAGACAATTCTGCTTCAACTCGTTCAGTTTTGGCGTGATAGATTACCCAGCAACAGAGAGCCGGACCAGATGTCTGAATGAGGCCTGTGATACAGAGCCTAGATGTCACAGTTATTTTTAGATGTGTTGTTAGCGAGGTGGTCGGACTGTCAAGGTTGAAGCTCAGGCTCCACGTCTGTCGGAGAAGCAGCACCTGTCGTGTGCTGTGCACACTAAGTTAGACGTGTGCAGTGGCTGCCAGGGCCTCCAGTGACATCCTATGTAGAGAGTACTCAGTTTTCTCCCTGAATTCTACCTTGAGGAGGTCAGCAGGTTTACCATAGTCAGAAAGCGACAAGAGTTTGGTGGGAATCCTTGTTTCAGGCATTAGAGAAGGGGCCCCTAAGGATGTGAGAGAAAATATTTTTCCTAAGGTCTCCATTTCTTAAAAGTCAGTTTGTACAATCATATTTCATCAAGAGGAAGCGCAGATAAAACGTGGTAGTGAAGGTGCCTTGAGGAAGAATCTTTACAGAAGCCCTTCCTGAAGGGCAAGGGCGTCTCTAGCCGACCCAGGACACACACAGGTGCCACTTATTTTCCAGCCTGTGATATTTAATGAGTGTCTTCCCAGTGATGAGAAATAGTGGCCCTTGTCCTACACACCGGCTGGCAGAGGGCATTTTCCCCACTGGTGTTAAGTGTGGCCTGGATTTGAAGTAGGGTGGGACACAAAGCCCGCACCTGAGGTCCCAGGGTCAAGGACACACGGTGCCAGCATCCTGACACTGGGACAAGGTATAGCTGGGCATCACCTCTTTAGCACGACAGAGACCTCATCTTACGTCCTTAGTGAGCTGGCCAGTTAGCCCGTCGCTGGCAGAAAGTAGATATGAGCCGTCCTTGCTGCCTGTCTACGCTCAGAAGCCTACTGTCTCTGTCTTCTTTGACTGGTGACAAGGAATCAATACGGTTTTGGCTGAGGATATGGTAGCATCACAGCCTGGGAGGAAGATGTGGCTTCCTGCCATGAACTGTCCTAGATATTTACTAAACATTCTGTCCATCTTCCTAAAGATGGGCCTTTGAGCATGAGGGGACTCACACGGGCATCTGTGCTGGCCTGCGATCCTCTCATATTGCCAGTGAGCGACCACTCTGTGAATGGCCGTTAGAGGTCGGAACAGAGGCATGGAGTTCTCTGCTTCGTTGGGAAAATAGAGCAAGGGCCAGCTCAGGAGGGCCAGCTCAGGAGGGCCAGCCGCAGGCTGAAATGGCAGCTACTCAGATGAAAGGTTCATGTTCCTATGGATAAACTTCTCTGGACACTGTCAGTTTTCATTATTTCTTTGCTTCAGGACTTCTAAGAACCTTTAAAATCTAGTGGGATTCCCCAGGAAGCATGTCATGGTCACATGATGCCAGCCTTCTGGAACCCATTCCCAGGAGTTGGTAGGGAGGCTGAGGCCATCTGTATCAGCTGGGAGTCTCTACTACCTAGGGTCAGAATTTCTGTGGGATTTAAGAGAAAGGGAAGCTTAGTTTCAGCCTCTCTGACTTATTTGTGCTTCTCCCAGCTGCTCTCAGGAGTTGTCCTACCCAGACGTGAGTGCTGATTAACGGGTTCCTCTCTTTGTCTCTTCATCAAAAATTTCTACCCTCTGCGACGCAGAATCTGGATGTGCCAACCAATTACTTCCTGAGATGGTGAAGGCACCACCACTGTGACCATGGCTATTGTGTCTCTGTGGCTGTTTTTGTCTTCCTTGATACATGTGCAGTCCCTGGAGAGTTTCACCCCAAAGACTTCCCTATACTCACCCATGGACCCAGGAATACCCTGCTTAGGTTGGAGTGTTAGGATAGGTTCTTTAGCAAATTGCTTGGGTAAGGGGACAGAGAGTGCTTGCTTCCAACTGTGCCAGTCACGTGACATCTCCTCCTGCTGTTCATTGGCCTCTGATACTTCAGTACAGAGGGGACACGGGCAATGGGTACACATGCAGATGGGAACATTTGGCCCTTGCTTCTTGGTTTCCCCAGACTCGATGGAACACACATACTCTGTAGGTCATTTTGAACATGTAAACATTTGCTACTTTTTCTCCTCCTAGCCAATTGTGTGTCATTTCATCCAAGTAGTGAAGACTGCCTGTGAACCTAAGTCCCAGAGCTTGGGACTTGACTCCAGCTGTTGCACGGTGCCTACGAGTGGGCGTGGGTAAAGAGCAATGGCGGTGATGCCACATTGACAGTGATTCTGTCGATGGCTTGACCCTGTGAGGACTCAGTGAGACAGGGGCAAGTACTGAAACCCTTGATCACCAGGCAATGGTTTTCAGATATCTTGTTCTGGAAGTGGTGGGTCGGGGCTCTGAAGGAAGTCTGAGTGAGCAGCCTTCGAGCTCCTTAGGGAGGTGACCCAAGGCCTTTCTTCTTTGTTCCTTCTCAGCTGCTGTTGATAGGCCTGTGGATGCTTAAGCTAGCGATGCCAGAGCTATCTTGCCTTATCCAATTCCCTCTGCCCTGTTCAAATAAGAACAGATGCCGGTTGGAAATAATGCACCAAAGCTGGGAATATGGCATTGAGTTATTGAATTGTTTTGATGGGATCCAGAGCTTAATATAGTCACACATGGCATCCCGAGCTTCAGTTTCATCTGGCTTTTTATTAGCTTTGGAGTGAGCTATAGCAGAACTTCTTCCTGTACTGGGGACTGACTGGTCCTGTGCCCCAAGAGTCATTTGGCCATCTGTGTCCCTGGCAGATGTTCCAGGTGAGGTCGATTGGAGCCACCCTGGGCTAAGAGTCCTGCCTTCATCCTCCAGTTATCCTGAAGTCAGTATTTAATCTCTCTCTCTCTCTCTCTCTCTCTCTCTCTCTCTCTCTCTCTCTCTCTCTCAGCATATCTGCACGTTCCATGTCATGACTTATCAGGTCAGATCTCATGGGCAGCAGTTGGCTCTGGGAGGCTGGGGAGGTTTGAGGTTTGACCCTGCATACAGGCTCATATGTCAGTCTATCCCAGTTCCACAGATGCTGATAGAAGACACATATTAATTGTTTAGAGACAAAGGCATTTACAGAGCAAAGCACAGCTGCTCTCCCTGCTCTCAAGCCCCATGGGGATAAGGCAGGTAGGTCCATGCGGACGCCCACACACTCAGTGGGTCTGTGGTAGCCGAGGAAAAAAGTTCAGGCACCAGATCATTTAATAATGGACCTGGGTACATCTGCTCTTTCGTCTAGAGGGAGATGTTATTCCCATCTGGGGGCTTCTCGGCCTAGGTAATGCACCTGTGGGCCTGATGCTTCCATGCAGGACTCTTCTGTGCGTAATAGGATGTTGGCGGCATCCCCTGACTCTACCCAATGGATGCTTTCTATACTCAAACATGGATTATTCCTTTATAGTCAGTATAAATATTCCTGAGACGAATGGACAATATCAGAACAAGGGACAATCAAGTTCTATGGCTCATTGGTGGACCTGGACACAGAGGTGACCGTATGGGTGAACAACCATACCCCAAGCAAGTCGTTTCCTTGCTGCTGCAGATGAAAGGAGCACAGCCCAGAAGATGTATATTTTCCTTGTGGTCAAGACCTTTTATCAGTGCCCTGGTACTTAGGTTAGGGTTAGAGATGAAACCAGGGACTAATTTGGTGACATGATATGTTAACATTCACCTATCAGCTGAACATTACCATCTTACAAGTTTCTAAGATGTGAGAATAAGTCTGATATCTGTAACAATATGACTATCCTCGAAGCTATGAGCGGTATATTTTGAGCTTGGCTGATTGCTCCTTGGATATTCCCAGTCTGTGTGTTATTTGAGCAAAGCACATGCTCTCTTTCTGTTGAGGACAGTAGGGCATAAATATGGCTAACTTGAGGTACTATGAATCCTGGCCAAGGTGGTGAAGGGGGCTTGGTGGCCCTAACACTAAAAGTAATGACTCCAGGTTGTATTTTATGAGAATGTTTGCAAATTTATAAGCCAACTGAAAAGCTGCATTTTAAAAAAACATTAGATTTTTCACTTCAAGATGTATATTGAATACATGATTTTGCAAGTCAATATGCAGGTATAGACAACTGTAATGTTTAGACTTGCAGGCTGACTTGATGTGATGTAGAGAGTCCATGTGAGGGATTGCCTAGTTTAGCTTGTCCTGTGGCATGTCTGAGGGGAGTTGTTTGGATATGTTAACTGATGTAGGAAGCCTGCCCACTGTGGGTGGCACTATTCTCTAGACAGGGGACGCTGAACTGAGTAAGAGCTGAGCACAAGCCTATGTCCATTGAGTTGTTCCTCTCTGTCTCTTGACTGTGGATGCAATGTGACCAGCTGTCTGAAGCTCCCTCCTCTGCGGCATTCTTGTCATCGTGGACTGTAACCCGAAATTATGAGAGAAACCACAGATCTGCCACCCTAAGTGTCTTGTCAGAGTATTTTATCTCAGCATCAGGAAGCGGAATGAAGACAATTCAGCGCAATGTTGTGCTCCACTGTCCATATCACTGATGTTGATGTGTCAGGTAGGTGTGGTGGTGGCCTGCGGGTCAGGTGATGGTTAGGTGTGGTGGTGGCCTGCGGATCAGGTGATGGTTAGGTGTGGTGGTGGCCTGCGGGTCAGGTGATGGTTAGGTGTGGTGGTGGCCTGCGGGTCAGGTGATGGTTAGGTGTGGTGGTGGCCTGTGGATCAGGTGACTATTGAACAATGGTGAATGCAGCAATACAACAACACAGGCATTTAGCTAACTTCTTCCTAAAGGCCAACAGGATGTTGACATCTAATGCTGAAGCTTGCATTTCATTTACCGAGGAGTGATTCAGGATATCCTGGGATATTGTCTGCTCTACACGTCTGGGGGTTATGGTAAAACTTCTGCTGCAGGCACAATGTTGAGGTTCAATATTATATTCACTCAGTGTTTTAAATGGTAGATTCATCCTTACTACAACTAATTTTTTTCATAAATTCTTTTAACATGTCAGTGTGTCGTGCTGCTAAATCACTTTCCCTTAAAGCCCATTAAGGATACAGACACCGCGGTTTAAATATAATTTGCTCTTTCCCATAACTGCACTATGAATGTCCTTTACAAACTGTTCTGCGTTCCCAACAGTGACAACTTGGGTTCTGGTAAACTGGATCCTGATCTCCCCAGTGCAGACTCTGGGGCAAGACTCCAGTTGTTTACTTGGGAGAAGATTTCAAAGAAACAGCACTACTGATTCAAATAATGCAGGGAGCAGAGAAATGTTGGTTGCAACCAAGAAGGGCTGACGCCACCCCACTGGGACCCTGAGGGATTGTGTCTCAGGACTGCTTCCCGAAGATGAAAGGTATTCAAAGGCACTCAGGAAGGGGAATCAGCCTCAGGATGGATGGGCTCCCGGCTCTCATAGCATATATGCTGGCTCCTTCTAGCGGAGGGTGCAAGTCATGGATTTCATTACCACAGTGCATTAAGGGCCAAGCAGAGTGGAGGAGGGATCCAATTTGCTACTACTTCAGTGACTCTGTTTTAATCAAATGGATAAAAAGAACCATTAACTGATGTTCAGACTGATTGAAATTCCACAGAAGAGGAAAAGATATGAAACTGTGGGGAGCAGTAGAAGGTCACTTGATCATGGGCCATCCTCAGCCTGCAGTTCCACTGTTGGCTATTACTGAGAAATGAACTGAGAAACTCCTGCTGAGGAAGGGCCCACGAGGAGTGGATGGGCTGATTGTCATTGCAGCAGCCCAGGGAACCTCCTCATGATGACAGTGCCTCCCTTCCTGTAATGGCCCTGTCAGGGAATTATGTAAGACTCCTTCTTCATACCAATAAAAAAGAATTCTCTTTTCCCAGCACTCTGGAATCTGAATGTAAAATTCCAGGAAGCTTAAGCAGTCACAATGGTGATGATCTGTTGCAGAGTCCCTGAAGGTGGAAAACACCTCTGTGAGCTCCCTGGTGGCCCTAAAGCGCCACTCAAAGGTGCAGCGCCCACTGTTGCATTACTGTTCCTGCTATCAGCTTCTGTTCTCTGTGATTACTCTCCTGCATCTCTGAGATTTCAGATAACACAAAGTTCTGTCCAGCTTGCTTCCCAGACAGAGAACAGAATGATGGTTGGCCAAAGAGACCCTTTCTCAGGGCATATTTCCTCCTGCAGACTGAGAGGGAGATATTCTTGGGAGCAGCCTCAAGGCTACGATATGTTGTCTTCATTGGAGGGACTCGGGGATCCTGGTCATGGTGTGTGCATGCAGGGAGACTGCACAAGTGAGTAACTGTCATGACCTCTGGTTCATCCCCACGTGTTGTTCTTCACCCTTCCCCTCTGGCTTAGTGCTATTGCCACTAATGGGCAAATTCCTCGTATGCAGGAGAGGATGGGGAGGTGATTCCCTCTGGTTACATAGCAGGAGGCAAGGAGGGCGCGTCTGGCAAAGTGAGCTGTGTTCAGATGAAGGTGCTAATGGAACCTTGCTCATTGGAAAGTGGGGAGTGACCTGTGAAGATCTTGGAAAAGCTGAGGAACTGTAGGAAGTGTGTGGGAAATGTGTGTCAAAGATTCAAAACAGGGCACAAAAACGCAAATGCTTAAAAATGTAAACTCAGGGCAAAAATGATACAATCTCTATTCAAGCTGAAGTCTGAGGCCAATCTAAGATGCACCTGTACTGGCAGAAGGGAAGACTGAGCCTCTCGCTGGCATTATTCTTGCCAGTGACAAAGAGATCATTTATAATACAACTTCATTTCTTTAAAAGCAGCTGCAGATTTTATTGCTTGGATGAAATCAAATCCCACATACTAATTTAATAAGCTCCTCCAAGCTTACACTGAGTCTGTGCTTAGAGGACTCTGTGTTTATATGCCACTGGCCAGAGTGCTGAACAATTTTCCATTTCAAAACTCTCAGGAGAAAGCATAGCAGAGATTAAAAACAAGGCAAAGCCACTCCGGTTCATATTCTGATTAAACTTTACAGGTGCTGTTTATCACGAAATTGCATTGTGAAAATTCATCAGGCAGGCGAACATTCAAACCTTTGTCATTCAAATGTGTGAAGAAAGAGAGTTCTCCTCACCCTTGTCAGATCCTTGCAGGGAAATGCTCTTTCCCTGTACCCTCCTACTTCAGGCCCAAGATTACCAACCCTACACAAATCCTATCTCCTCCAAGCTTGACATCAGAGTATGTGGTAAGGATGGTGTGGAGCAGTCCTCACAGAACGGCAGGAAGACCTGTGCCTGCTTTCCCACTCTTCCTCTCTTATGGAAGAAAAGAAGCCAAGGGACAAAGAATTGGGGAAGCCAAGCTGCTGAAGTGGGCACCATGTCATCCACTGCAAAACTCTTAGGGAATAATATGAGCTCCACACCTGATTACCAATGTATTTGAATTGTTGTTGTCATTTTATCTGTTTTCTACGATGTGATAAACAGAGGAAATTGAAGCCATAACCATAACAAACAGGCAAAAGCCTGTGTAGACCCAAGACTTTTCTTTATTATATAAACGGTACTTTGTGATCTTTTTAAAATAACCCAACAGTTTCTTTGTATTTGTTTAGTTGGTTCTGGGAGTGTTTCAACACCCCTGATATGACAAAAGGAAATTCCAGGGCTTTAAGAAGCAGCACCTTTTGCTTTTGAGGAGGTGTCGTGGGGAAATCTGTCCCTGCACAGAATACAAGCTAGTGAGGCGGTGTTGTGGGGAAATCGCTGTCCCTGCACAGAGTACAAGCTACACTTCTACATGAAGAAGGATGGAGAAGGGGGACAGTAGGGAAAGAGTAGGAGGAAAATTCACAGTAAACACACTTACCGTGTAAGCACATCTTAGGTTCACGCAAGAATATAGGGTACCAATGCGTCTGGCTTAGCTCCAGCTCGCCACTTACCAGCACTCTTATGTAGAATGTTTCATGTCAGGACACAGTATATTTCACATCCTATTCAGGAGATAACTAACGGTCCATGGCATGGATGCATTTAAACTTATTTAATTATTATTTCTTTTATTTTACTTGTTCCCAATTGGTTTTCTTCACCAAAATGTCCTCTTTCTTTGTGAACCTTGAGAATATCTCAAAGCATCCCCAGAGATGGAGTAAATAGATTAAAAGATCCACAAGATTCACATTTGGTAATTTGTTTGGCATTGTTAGGCCATCCACACACAGCTTGTGAACATTTTCAGGCCCACCTGTCCCCAGTAGTCTGACATCCGTGCACTGTCAGGTGAGGTAGCACAGTCTTCTTCTAGTTGTCTTAATAATTTTTGGTTTTTACACCAGCATCAACTACAAAGACATCTTTAATTGATAGATCATTGGTCCTGTAACTTCTGATGAAGTCAGGGACCAGTGTGTACCACTGTTCCCAGCCTGCTTCTCATCGGGAGACTACAACTCTCTGGATTCGGCCATTGATGAATTCCGTTCACACAGAGATAACTTGGGCTTTGAATCCAACTTGGAGCAGTTTTCTCTCTTTGTTTTTTTATTTTTTTGAACATAGGATTGATGCCTTCAGGGCAATTATAGTTGGAGACTGTTTCAGTGGGGGGAGGGATTCCCTGGAAGAAAGGTCCTCAGGCCTATATGACACCCAGAGAGAAGAGCATCAGTCTGCTGTATGCTCTCCTCACTGGTAGATGCCAGCATCAGAGCCATGTGGTATCTTAAGGAGAACCCCCCCCCCGCACCCTGCCTGTGTCCCCACATCCATGCTGGGCTGTGTTTAATTGACATCACACTCTTCTCTCCATGGAAGCACTTTTGTAATCAAGCTACAATCCCAGCCCTTTCAGAACTTGTTTTGGGGCCAGCAATCCATATGCCAACAAGCCTCCAAAGAACCCCAAAATGATTTGTCTGCCCATTAAGAGTGGCTCTACCTTTTATAGGTGGACTCACACTCATCACACATGCATGCTTTCTATGTCACAGACGAAAATCTGGAGCAGGTTTTCAGAGTGCATGCCTTTGATTGGCAGTCCTGTTGGGGAGGCTGAGACTTGGAGCACACTACACAGGCTCAGCAGGTTGGAGAGTGTTTTTCCATGTGACTCATTTGGTCTAAATCTTAAACTGGGCTGATCTCAGAGTTTTCTTGGCAGCTTGGCTTGTCTGAGAGGGTTCTCAGCAGTTTCGTTGTTTACTCTGGGAGGGAGGGGCCTAGTTAATCTGGCCAATTTCAGGGACTTCCTGAAGCTAGTTTAAACTGTTTATCTCCCTGCTTAAAGAGCTTCCTTGCAGGATAGAAGGTTCCAATTTCAGAAAGATCTGTTGCATAATACCGTTCTAAGTCTGAATTACTAGTGGGCTCTTCTAGCTAGGGTGTACCTCTCCTAGTGAGTGTGAACCAGTCCTTGGGTGGAGGTGGGTAGGGTGGGGTGAGGTGGTGGGTGAGGAGGAGGAGTGAGCTTGGCTCTGCAGTCTAGGGAAAGACGTTTTATTATGAATTCAGAGTATGGATCTGAAATGACTAGGTGCCTCTTGGTGGTCTTGGCTGTGGGAAAGAGTAAGGTGCAGGGAAAATGCTGGAGCATCCCCCAGGATTAGGCTGGAGAAAGCTGCACCTGTGTTCAGACTCCTCAAATATGCTCAGTGTCTGTTTTCCATGACTAATAATACATTTAATTTTTTCTATGATAGCCTCCCATTTGAGATAAAGTAACCTTATTTTAACATGGTCTACTTGTATCTCTGCTGGATATCTCTATGAGACTATTTTCACTTTCAATTTAAAAAGAAAAAAAGAAAGAAGGAAATGGCTCACACAGATTTCTCCTCCTTTTGTCCCCTCTCCCTGCCCTTTCTCCCTGTCTTCTTCCTTCTTCAATGTCGGTCACACAAAGACACATTGTTGCTTGCTCTGTAGTAACAGAGGAGGTTCCTCAGTGTCCCATAGGATGTGTCTGAGGTGTGGATTCCACTGATGGCAATGCTCCTTGTTGCTGTGAATCACTGAGACCCCCTAGGCAATTTAACATCCTGTTCATGGACAAAATGGAATCGCCCTTCATTTCTGCACAGGCGTGTCCACACGGCCAGGCATATAGGGTATTTGGTAGTTTTCAGAGTTTTGTTTTCTCTGAATAATTTGCAACAGCCCCGCGACTACATAATGAACATATACATGTTCTTCCTTATACAGTCGTACATTGGACCATCGACATGACCCACATGCAGTCCCTGGAACCCACATGGTTGAAAGAGAGCACTGACTCCTGAAAGATGTCCTCTGACTTTTACATGGATGCCATGACATGCATGCGAACACAGGAGCATGCACACACACACACACACACACACACACACAGAGAGAGAGAGAGAGAGAGAGAGAGAGAGAGAGAGAGAGAGAACAGATGAATGTCCTCTGACTTTCACATGGATGCCATGGCATGCATGCAAACACAGGAGCACACACACAAACAGATTAATGTAATAAACATTGTTTCAATTTACCAAGAATCAGTTTCAGTGGATTCATCTTCTACTCCCCTAGGAGATGAGCTCCCCTGACAGCACTCTGTTTCTCAGAGCCTGAATCCAATGAGATGAGTAGCGGCGTTACCTGTGCCTGTCACTGGGGTTCTCATTCCATTTATTTATTTATTTACTTTTAAAATCATCTTTTTTAAATTTTAATACCAATCCTAGTTCCCTCTACCTCCCCACCTCCCACTCCCTCACCTGTCCCAACCCCACCCCCCATCCACTCCTCAGGAAGGGTGAAACCTCCACAGGGAGTCAACGGAGTCTGTCACATCACTTGAGGCAGAACCAAGGCCCTCCCCACTGTGTCTAGACTGGGCAAGGTATCCCTCCATAGGGAATGGGCCCCAAAATCCAGTTTATACACTAGGGAAAAATACTTGTTTCTCAGCCAGTGACCCCACAAATTTTCCAAGCCACACAACTGTCACCCACATTCAGAGGGCCTAGTTCGGTCCTATGCAGGTTCCCTAACCACCAGTCCAGAGTCAGTGAGATCCATTAGCTCAGGTCAGCTGTTTCTGTGGGTTTTCCCATCATGGTCTTGACCTCATTTCTGAGTAAATTGGGAGTGTGTGTGGGGAGGGTGGAAGAGGAATGGAGAGGGGAGAAGGGGAGTGGGAAAGGGATAAGGGGAGGGAGAAGGAGAACATGAGGGATTGGGAAGGTCGGGTTGGGGGAAGGACAGAGAAGGAGAGCAAGGAAAGAGATGTCTTGATAGAGGGAGCCATTATGGGCTAGCAAGAAACCTGGCACTAGGGAAATTCCCAGGAATCTCTAGTGTGTGTCTGTTGTTCTTAAACATTGCGTATCTTCTGATGCTCACAACACAGGAGCTTTGGATACCCGGTTTGCATTCTGTTTGTGCTGTACCCTTTCACTGATGGTTCCACAAAGGCCTGTGGAGTACTTTGCCCATGTGAAACCAGGGAGACAAAGTAGCTCAGAGGGCTCCTCTCTCAGGCAAAAGTCCTGGGATTACAGTGACTTCTGTGATCTCAGCCCTTTCCAGGGCTCTGCTTAGCTCAGCCCTGCAGGACTCCCAGGCCCCTGAAGATCCTGTCACCCTCATGTCCATTCCACCCCACTGATTCCCAAGAGCCGGCTCAGCCCTGGTGCATGCAATGATTGCCGGGCTTTAATGCTACATTGTAACTCATCATCCACAGGGCACTTTGGCTCTTCCATTGTCTTGCCTCCCTGACACCTACATGATCACAGGCAGACTGATGTCATTTTCGTCCTTCTTTGCTATGTATTTTATAGTGTAACTCAAAGTTCATATTTTTTTTAAAGTTTAAACTCTAACAAAACTATAGTGAAGACACAAAGCTTTAGGTCTAAGGGTAAGTGGCATCTTACACTTGGCGTCTAATCTGCTTGGCACATTGTCCTTATTTATAAGAATGATAAGAGAGAAAGATCCCCTTTCCAAGTGCACACACAAGGACAAGCCACGTGAGAACCCATCTCAAGGGCTGCTGTCTTTTCCAAGTGCACATACATGGGCATGCCATGTGAGAACACACTTTCGGGTGATGAGGTCTACGAACCCCTTTTCTGAGT
This sequence comes from Ondatra zibethicus, assembly GCA_004026605.1. Taxonomy (NCBI): domain Eukaryota; kingdom Metazoa; phylum Chordata; class Mammalia; order Rodentia; family Cricetidae; genus Ondatra; species Ondatra zibethicus. Next base: position 18,407 of record PVIU01001194.1, on the reverse strand, counting down.
TCACGCCTGAGGATAGGCCATGGTGAGAACACATCTGGAGGGCTGTTGTCTGTGAAGGAAAACTTCTCTGCACCCTGATATTGGCATCACAGCCCTCAGAATGGGGAAAAACATGTTTCTGTCGTTTAAGTCCCACAACCCATGGTATTTATCATGAGAGTCTGGGCTGACTAATACACCATTTTCAGCAAAATCATGTGTTCCTCATTCAGCCCGCAGGGATCATGTGGACCTTGTGGAGAAGTCCATTTATTCACATAATTAGATTTAGGAAGCCACAATAGTGTGGAAGTGCAGTTTCTGAGTCCACTATTATTTTTCCTTGCTAGAGATTAGTTTGACCTTTAGCCATAACAGACTCTTAGATTGCTCAAAATCACAAGAACTTTGATGAAGCTGTGAAAATAATTCAAAAGATTTGTTTTTCTAACCCTCACTCTATCCATCTGATTATATTGTAACCAATATTTGCTGCAATCCCCATGGTCGAAATTTGTTCACAAACTACAAAGAAGTTGCGCAGCCGTGAAGAAATCACCTTGTTAAATGGGCCATGTTTTCTCCCCTCAGCAATAGAAGATGTGTAAAACACAGAGGGGGGTTTCTCCAGAAACTGCATAAACAGGACTGGAAGCTGAACTTTCAAGTCACTGACGTGACACACTCCCCTTGGAGGGCTTGTTTCAAGGTACAAGGTGTTGTGATGCCCTTTCCCACACTTGGGACCCCTTTCCGAATAATATAATTTCAAAGATCGCCATCAGCAGAGGCACGCATGTGCCAGCCCGATGGAATCCGCGCCCTGGAGGGCAGCGCCCTCGGCAGTCGCTGGAGAGTCATCAGGGCACGCCACCCTCTGCAGGTTTCCTTTCCTGGGGTGGGAACCAGGCTCTATGTGAGTGATCTAGAAACACTGGCCCAAATTAATCTATCTATCTATGTTATTGTGAGCAAAAGGAGTGCACCTGGCCCTGGAATAAGCCATCCTGCAACTGTAATGACCCAGTGAGGATTAAGAAATGTGGGTCCTTCATTGATAGGGCATCTGGAAGCAGGTAGGCGTGATCACCAACATGGGCCCATCCCCTGGGGATCCACCTGTTTTCTGATGAGGAGATGTAGCGCATGTGAACCCTCCAAACTCCTCTCCTGTCAGCAGACCTAAACCCTCACTGCTCAAGTCAGCCCTGAACAATGCCATCCTCTGTCGTTAATCCCTGTGGGTTCTGGTTAACTTATATAATACAGGCAGCTGTAGAGTTTTGTATTTTTTTTTTTTGCCTGTTGAGACACGGTAGGAGCTGGAAAGATTGTCATCTCTGTTTGGCTCTAAAGAGAACATTGTAATTAAAGATAGAGAACACCCTGTCCATTGCTGGCAACAGAAGGTATCTCGAATAGAGATATGAGAAGACGGTTTGTTCCCAGACTCTGCTCTCGACCATGTGATGTTTTCTCTGTTTGTCTCAGCACCTTTTTTTCTTGGATGTATGTACTGGGCATCTGGGATAACCAGGCTTTTCTGCATAGGCACCATCACTGAAGTTCCATCTCATTTCTGTAGCCAATAACCAGAAAATACCATTTTCTATATAATGAATGATATTAGGAGTATATTGGTCATTCTGGGCTGCTAGAATATAATATCATAGAAAGATTAAAAGCAAAAGAATCAAGCACCATCAGGTTTGGTGTCCGGAGAGGGTCCAGTTCCTAGTGGATGTCATTCTAATTAACTTCCAGTGCCAGATGTGGGAGGAGGCATCCTAGTATCCCTCTTTTTTAGTCTTATTATTAAAAAGGTTTTACTTTTCATTTTCCATACCAATCCCAGTTCCCCTCCCTTCCCTTCCCCTTCTCCCTTCCTATCACCCATGTACTCCTCAGAGTGGGTGAGGCCTTCCTTGCGGGGTTGACAACTTCTGGCATACCAGCCTATGGCACGACCAAGCCTCTCCCTGCCATATCAAGGCTGAGCAAGGTATCCCACCCATAAGGAATGGACTTTAAAAGCCAGCTCCTGTACCTGGGATAGATCCTGGTGCCAATGCCAGGGTCCCTCCCCAGCAGATCAAGCCACATAACTGTCACACACATTCAGAGGGTCTAACTCAGTCCCATGCAGGTCCTCCAGCTGTTAGTCCATAGTCTGTGATCTCCCACGAGCTCGGGTCAACTGTCTGTGGGTTTCCTCATCATGCTCTCGACCCCCCCCTGGTCACATGATCCTTCTTCCCTCTCTTCAGCTGAACTCCAGGGGCTCAGTCCAGTGCTCGGCTGTGGGTCACTGCATCTGCTTCCATCAGTTACCTGATGTAGGTTCTCTGATGACAATTAGGGTAGTCGCTAACCTGATTATAGGGGAAGGCTGGTTCAGGCACCCTCTGCACTATTGCTAGGAATCTTATCTGGAGTCACCCTTGTGAATTTCTGACCAAGTTGGGGAAGGACAAGAGTAGGAGAGCAATGAAAGAGATATCTTGATAGAGGGAGCCATTATGGGGTTAGGGAGAAACCTGGTGTTAGAAAAATTCTCAGGAATCCACAAGGACTCTGAGATATCATTTTACACATATCAGAATGGCTAAGATTGAAAACACTGATGATAGCTTATGCTGGAGAGGATGTTGAGTAAGGGGAAGACTCCTTAATTGCTGGTGGGTGTGCAAACTTGTACAGTCACTTTGGAAATCAGGATGGTGTTTTCTCAGAAAATTGGGTATCAATCTACCTCAATACCCAGCAATACCACTCTTGGGCATATACCCAAAGGAGGCACAATCATACCACAAGGATACTTGCTCAACTGTGTTCATAGCAGCATTATTCATAGTAGCCAGAACCTGGAAACCAACTAGATGCCCCTCAACTGAAGAATGTATAAAGAAAATGTGCTACATTTACACAATGGAGTACTACTCAGCGGTAAAAAAAAATGAAATCTTGAAATTTGCAGGGAAATGGATGGAACCAGAAAATAAAAACATAATGAGTGAAGTAAGACAGACCCAGAAAGACAAATATAATAATGTACTCACTCATAAGTAGATATTAGACTTAAAACAAAGAATAACCAAGCTACAATCCACAACCCCAGAGAAGATAGTTAAAAAAGGGACCCTAAGAGTGACACACATGGAGGGTCCCAGGAAGGGAAATAGTTAAGATCTCCTGGGTAGACTGGGAAGGGGTAGGAGGGAGGGGTTCGGGGTGGGGAACATGAGGGATCAAGGAGATCTAGTGTCCCTTTTATGAGGGACCTGATTTTGTTTTTGTTGTGGTGATAAATACACAGAGAAACCCGGGGAAGAAATTATTTATTATTTTTTCTATATGAGTTTTTCCTAGTTCCATCCATTTGACTGCAAATTTCATGATGTTATTTTTTAAAACAGTCAAAAAAATCATCCTAAGTGAGCTAGCCCAGACCCAGAAAGACAAACATGGTATGTACTCACTTATAGGTGGATATTAGCTGTACAGTAAAGGAGAATCAGGATATAATCCACAGACCCAGAGAGGCTAAGTGACAAGGAGGACTGCAGGGAAGATACAGGAATGTCCCTGGGAAAGGACAGTAGAACAGATGTCACAGGTAGACTGGGGGCAGGCAGGGATGGGAACTGCGGAGATCAGGTTGGGGTGAAGATGGAGGGAGAGGTTACTTGGAGAGATGACTAAAATTGGGGTCAATTTTCAAGGTGAGCAAGAAACCTAGTGCAGTGAAAACTCCCAGGAATCCATGAGAGTGGTCCTAGGGAAGACTCCTAGTAAAGGGGGATTCTGTAACCAGGCAAGACTTACCGTGGAGGGACTGGGACACCAAATCAGACACAGAACCTTCTACCTACAATTCTCCTGCCTGCAAGATGTGCTGGGGTAAATGTGGTGCAGAACTCTTGGGGTGGCAGCTAATGACCGGTCCAGCTTGAGACCCATGCCACAAAAGGGAGCCCATCACTGTTGCTGGCTGGAGCACCGGGAATCAGAGGCTGCATGGCCCAGAGACCCAGGGTAGGACCAAACATGACCCTCCCCCAACGTCAATGAAATGATTCCTAATAATACTCTGCTATATTCATAGACTGGAGCCTAGCATAATTATCCAGCAACTGATAGGAGCAGATACAGAGACCCAGAGCCAAACACTAGTTGGAGCTCAGGAAACCCTGCAGAAAGAGGGGGAGGAAGGATTATATGAGGCAGCGGGATCAGGACTATAAAAGAAAGCTCAAAATCAACTAACCTGGGCTCAAAGGAGCTCACAGAGATCAAAGTGACAATTATGGACCCTGCATGGATCTGACTTAGGTCCTCTGTATATATCCATGGTTGTGTAGCTTGGTTCGCTTGTGGAACTCCTATCAGTGGGAGTGGGGCTGTCTCTGACTCTTTTGCCTGCCTTTCTTCTTCTTGGGTTGCCTTGTCCAGTCTGAATGTGAGTGTATGTTCCTAGTCTGATTTGCCATGTTGGGTTGATATCCCTGGGAGTTGTGTTCCAACACAGTAATTTTTCAAGAACACAGTATTCCAACCAATTAAAGCAAGTGATAAGGTGGAAATAAAATATTCTTGGACAAAAGGCAGTGTACATTGTCCCTTGAGTAGGAAAGGGAATAGGAGTCTTGGAGGCAAATAAGAGGTGGGAACAGCTCACATACATGTACATGCGTGCGCACGCACGCACGCACACACGTACACACACACACACACACACACACACAGGTCTTGTGACCACACAAGCCAGTTGTGTCCCTCATCTGCCCACCCCCCTCTGTTGTGATTCTCACAGTTGTTGGCTATGCTGGAGGGCTGAGACTGAGGGTACATGGGAAGCGCTCTGTGGAGGAATGCTTGCTCAGATGGGCTCTTTGGCTCGTGGGTGGAGAGCCTGTGTTTGTGAGTGTTTCCCCAGGAATGCACCCATGGGTCTTCTACGAATTAGTGTTCTTCCAGAACACTCATGGTGATTCACAGACAAGTTGATTCTTTCCAATTCCTGCCTCTAACCAGAGGGGTTATAAACCCTGATGCAGAGTGAACCCGGAGCTTGGCGGAGGACTGTGATGCTCATGTCCTTGACAAGCAGCTGCTTCTCTCTCAGGACTGTAGAATGGAAAACTGCTCAATCACCCAAAGTAACTAAATACAGCTCTCAGAACTTTCTGGCAAATACAGAACAATCAAAATGGCTTTGGAATTGACGTAGGACTTTCCTTTCTCCCAACGTTATTTCTTGTAGGCAGAAAATGATTTTGTTACCATCTTGGGAGAAAGAACAGATGGAAGGGGTTGATTAAACCCTTCTACGAGACCAGAGAATTTATAGTGGTGTTGAAATTGCTTCATTCTTTCTATGAATGCAGGAAAAACAAAGCATGAGGTTGTGAATTCAGAACAATAATAGTGCAGTGAGTATTTCGCCGCTGCGAACGCTGTCTTGTGTTAGGTTAGAGACCCTTCTCAGTGGAACCTCAGGGCGCTGATGGAAGTTCATTGCTCTGTAGCATTTCTGGGGGTTCTCTGCTCGCTCCTATGGTAGTCTCCACCCCCCCCACGCCTATGCAGGAAGACATAGTGCTGGTTCCGTCTTCCCCACAGTTAGACTATGTGTTTCTGTAAGTGGGCCACAATCAGGAGAGAGAGAGAGAGATGGGATTCCAGAGCCAGGCAGCAGCACTGTTTATCTGCTGAGCTGCTGTCCACAGACACGCCCCCTTCAATTTAAGAAAGTGCCTGCTCAGGTCGATAGAGGTCTGGCGAGCTCATAGCAGTGATTACTCAGGAAGGCACTAAGCCATTTTTAGGTTCTTTTTTATTTAAATCAAGAATAATCCCTTACTGGATATTGAGATGGCTTTTGTCTGACCAGTCAAAGCCTCTGGATGATTTTATTATTTTACTCTGTGTTATCCATTCACCTCCATGTCCCTGCTGTCTCTTCTTCTTCCTCTCCCCTGATACCTTTCCCCTTCCTTCTCATGCCCCTTCTCCTTCTCCAAAATACCTTTCCCCCATCTTTTTGTTTTTCCCTTTCTCCTCCTCTTCCCCCTCCTCCTCTTTCTCTTCATTTTCTTTCTCCTCCTCCTCTTCCCCCCATCCTCGTCTTCCTTACATATGTAACAAACTGTGTTTTTAGACATAGCATGCAAATGGATCTAGATACTTCTAGATGCAGAGAGGTTGCCCACCCTTCATGGTTGACCTAAATCTACCTAGCCTTCAAACTACCTTTGTCCTACAAGAGGCTCATGGTGAAGCATGCATGGTGGCGCACCCACAGTGGAGTACCCACGGTGGAGCACTCACAATGGAGCACCCACGGCGGAGCACCCAGGGCGGAGCACTCACGGCAGAACACCCAGGGCAGAACACTCATGATGGAGCACTTGCAGATCTGAGATCAATGGGGTCATGAGGTGTTTGCATACGCGTTTCTTCCCTGGAGCAGAGGCTATTAGGAGAGTAGATCCTCTGACATGACCACCAAGCTGGATACAGACATCCCTCCAAAGAAGCCCTCTTCCACAGCACCATGATGTTGCTTCTCATCCTCCTTCATGTGCGGAGGGAGAGAAGATAGAAGAGCGGAGTAGGTGCCCCTAAGTGCTGTGAACGGAGTGGAATCCATCTGATTCCCACGGCAGAGCTAGAGACATCCTCATCTGAGCTTCCAGGTTTGCAGACACATATTTAAAGTGCACAGCATTATTAATTGACAGAACGACTTTATCTGACATTGGACAAGAACTCCAATAAATCAGAAAGTCTCCCAGCCAAGGCTTGTGGGATGCTGCTCCGTTAGTTCTGATTGATTGTGTATTTGGGTGTCAAGTGAGTTGCTGCTTAAGGCAAGAGAAAAACGTGTTGAAGAAGATTCTGAAGCTGCCTCGCCCATCCTCACCTCTTTCTCAGAGGCTTAGTGGTGCTGACCGCACAGGCATTAGAGTTGGGGAGGGGGACTCTGATGTGGGAGGGGAGACCCATGGGGCGACGGGTGTCCGTGTGTTGTCTAAGAAGTAGCATCACGAGCCTGAGCCAAGGCTGGTCTTCCGGCCCAGCTAGCCACAGGCTGAATCTTCTTCTTTTTCTCACCTTTCCTGGGTCTAATTCAGAAGCTGGGCACCAAAACTGTAGAAAATGATGCCTTGGTCCAGGCATAGGTTAGAAAATGCGCACCACAATCGAGCCACCTCATGTTCTCCCACATTTGGTGTGGTGAAGGCACTTATCACTGGCTTGAACCCTGCGAAAACGAAACAACAAAGAACTAGGAGACCCTCGTGACACTGCCACAGCAAGAGCCTCACAGGATGTGTGTTAAGAGAGAAGAACCGCAAAAGGACAGTGCTTCTGAGTGTCCTTTGAGTGTGAGCTCTGACCTGCAGCTCTTGGCCTCTCCTGAGGCAGCTGCCTGCTTTCTGAAGATGTCCCTGGAGCTGGTCATAGGCCTGGAGTGTTCCACCGGGGTGCCTGAGCTCTCACCAGTGGACTTCTAGGCAAAATGAACTTCTGTGGGAGGGGGCACACTCTACCTGCCTGCTCCGGGCTGTTTACCCAGTTTGTACCTGCTCAGCACCCTTGTGCTGTCTAATAGGGACCTGTCTGGCGTCCCATCTACCTTCTTCCTGCTCAGCTCAAACTTCTAGTCGTGAGAACTCTCCTGGCTCGGGGCCTGGAAAAAAGACTCACTTAGTCAGAACAGCAGATTACAGCTCAGAAGGTTGCTTAGTGAGCAGAAAATGACAGCGGCAGAGCTGCGGAGTCCGAGGGGTTTTCCAATGTGCTGTAGTAGCAGAATTGTGGTCCTTTGCAGCTCAGAGGCTATGTCCAGAAAAGTCGCGGGAGGGAGGGAGGGAGCATCTAAAATTGGGGCATCCGTTTTTTCAGATGACACTTGGAAGAGTGTGGATGCATCCCCTCCCCCTTCTCTTAAAACAGTCCTAGCACTCGCCAAAGGCGTCTGCAATTGCAGCATTATGTATCGCTGGCTTCGAGGTTGTGTGTCATCTTTTATTAGTTCATTTGCAACACTTACTTCCTGATGCGATTGGGAGGAGGCCCCTTAATCTCATCAGAGACATATTTATGGAATTTATCTGCAGAAGGATTGCTTCTGGGAAGTTTTTTTTTTGTTTTTTTTTTTTTTTTCTGATTAGTGTCTCCAACCTCCAGTGGTCGTTCCAGATTTCCTGGGACACTGCCTGACACAGCCCCAGCTTGGAGGTTGACTGACTGTCTGCTTCCCTAGGCTCTCAGGCCCTGCCTCTTCTGGCCTCTCTGTCTATTGGCCACCAGCTTCTTTGGGCTCCTGGACAAAGGACAAGGAAAACCTTTCTGATACCAACCATAGGCTCCCAACCTCCCCTTCTTCACTCTCAGGTGTTTCCTGTACACCCACTATGGGTGTGTGGTTGTGGTGGTTTGGAAGAAAATGGCCCCATAGGAAGTAGCACTATTAGGAAGTGTGCCACTTTGTTGGTGTAGGTGTGGCCGTGTTGGAGGAAGTGTGTCACTGTGAGCATGGGCTTTGAGGTCTCCTGTGCTCAAGCTGCACCCAGTGTGGCACGAACTTCTGCTGCTGCCTGCAGATCAAGATGTAGAACTTCCAGCACCATGTCCGCCTGCACATTGCTATATCCCACCACGATGATGATGGACTAAATCCCTGAAACTGTAAGCCACCCCAATTAAATGTGTTACTTTATAGGCGTTCTCATGGCCATGGTGTATCTTCACAGCAATAGAAACCCTACCTAAGATAGTGACTGATGTGTTATCAATGTCTAGAGTTGCCATAGCAAAGTGCTGTGGACCAGGTGCCTTAGGCCAACAGGTATTCATTGATGCAGAAGTCAGCATCAACATCTCTGAAGGGCCACCCTGCCCTTCAAAAGTCTAGGGAGGGAGTTATTCCATACCTCTTCCCCCGATTTCGGGGCCTCAGGTGAACTTGTGAAACCATCATCTACTCATTCAGTGGAGATACTCTCTTACTTCTGCATCTTCACACAATCGTTCTAGGTCTTTGTCCTCAAATTTCCCCCTTTAAGGACACTCTTAAAGATTGGAACCCAAATCCTAAGCCCATTAGGCTGCATTTTAACTTGATCTTTGTAATGACCCAACTTCAAGTAATGTCACATTCTGAGGACCAGTGGTCACTCAGTGGCAGATCTAGGGCATGTTAGGAAGTTACTAAACTTTCTTTAAGGTGAACTACTGCTCTTTGCAGGCTGTCTGGAACACACATACACACACACACACACACACACACACACACACACACACAGAGTGTGTCAAGCATCTTTTTGTCATGTGGACATGTCTGAGAGTTGCATTGCTAGGTGGTTTCATCATGGTAAAGACATCACAGAGTTCTTTACATGATCTAGGTCAGGTATACTACATGACCTCTTCATAATATGAAATGATATCGTGGGCATATGATAGTTAGGGCTGTTGCTGGCATTCTGCAGCCTGCTACTTTCCAGTCAACTTTCCACTATGAGTAGATGGAAAATTCTCTAAAATAATAATAAAACATGGCCACAGCACAAATCAGCAGCGTAATCCCTTCTCCTTACCAAGTGCGTACTGTGTGCAGTTGAAAGCCCTGAACTTCACAGCTCTGCCTGTGCCCTGCAATGTGTTCTAGCAGCAGAATGGTTTGACCTCACTAGGGGATGGAATCTTCAGCTCCACTGGCTTCTCCTCAATTCCCCACCCTGTGTGCCATCCAGCCCGCATGAAGATGCTGTTGAGAGCCTGTGGACTGTACTTGGTACATGATCCGTGGAGGAGTGGTGATTCGTCTCTCCCTCCCGTGCGCCTGCATAGCTCTTTCATATCCCTTTAAAAGTATTTTTTATTCTTTGAAAGTTAAAAAACCTGTCTTCAATGTACATAGATCACATCCACTATCCACTTCCAACACCTGTACCACCACTACCCCATCTCCCCCCCAGCTTCACATCCTCTTTCATTGATTTGCTATTAATAGTTAGTGCTGCCCATATGCACACTGTGCAGGACCATCCACCGGGGCGTGAGCAACCTACCAACGGTCTCGTCACCAAAGCAGAGCGACTTTCCCTGTCACGGCAGCCTTCAGCTCTTCATCATCTCTCCAATAGAAGAGGAATGTGGGCACGTGACCTCCTGGAGATTTTTTCAGTCGCTATGAGTTCGTATGTGCCACAGCCACATCCTTCCCAGAGGATGGCATGTCGCAGTTCCTCTCCCCACTCTGCTTCCTACCTTTCTTCTTCTCTTGCCTTCATGTGCTGGCTACTTCCGCCTCCTTCATACCCATCAGAGTCACCTGCGAAGGGAGCCTCAGCTGAGGACCATCTGTCTCCCTCAGATTATCCTGGGGGCAAGCCTTTTGGAGCATTTTTCTTTTTGATGATTGACGTGGGTGGGCCCAGTTCCCTGTTGGCAACACTTCCCAGGGGCAGGTGGTCCTGGGTTGTATAAGAAAGAAATCTGAACAAGCCATGGGAAGCAACCAGTAATCAGTGTTCCTCCATGTTTTTTGCTTCACTTTCCTGCCTTGAAGCCTTGCTCTGGCTTCTCTTGGTGAAGGACTGTGACCTATAAGCCAAATAAATTCTTTCCTTCCCCAGGTGGCTTTTGATTGTGGTGTTTATCACTGCGATAAGAAAGCAAACCAAAAAAACTCCCTTTCAATTAATAAAGAGAAAGACTCTAAGAGGAGAGAGAGAGAGAGAGAGAGAGAGAGAGAGAGAGAGAGAGAGAGAGAGAGAGGATGACTTTTATTCCCCCCCTCAGCTTTCATAGTTTCTTTTTGTAGCCCTGGCTGCCCTGGAACTCACTCTGTAGAGCAAACTGGCCTCAAACTCACAGAGATCCTCCTGCCTCTGCTGCCAGAGTGCTGGTATTAAAGGCATGCACCACCAACACCTGACAAGAATGACCTTATTTAAGGTAACATTTCAGATATAGGAAACAAAAACCCAGTCTGCCCAGATGAACTCAAATTTCAGACATTATATGAGACACACTAAACAATACCCCTTGTTTATTTGATATTTAAAAATAATCGATCACCTCTGTATTTCACCTGAAAACCCTGTTGTTATTGGTACCTTGTTGGTAGGGACTATTGTGACTTTCAAGAGGATTGCTTCCATGTCTGAAGGGTGAAGGGAAAGAAGGTGGGGATTCTGAGGGAGGGCAGATGGGGGAGGGTGTAAGGAAAGTGTTGCTGTGGCCTTTGTGCTCTGGTTCTGCTCTTCCTATTTCAGCCAAAGAGCTCCTCTGAGGTCCTCCCTCCATAAGGTACCCCCACTATAAGGTGCCCCCTCTACAATGCCCTCCCTCTAAAAGGTTCCCCTCTACAGGGTACCCCCTCTATAAGGTGCCCCCTCTACAATGTCTTCCCTCTAAAAGGCCCTCCTCTACAGGGTACCCCCTCTATAAAGTACCCCCACTACAAGGTGCCCCCTCTACAGGGTCCCCCTTTACAGGGTATCCCTCTACAAGGTCCCCTTTCTACAAGGTCCCTACAGGGTCCCCCCTCTACAGGGTACCCCTCTACAAGGTTCCCCCTCTCATCTCCACCACCCTCCATGCTGTCCCTTCTGCTTCTCCTCAAGGCTTTTCCAAGCCTCGCACAGTTGACCAGTGTGCGAATTCCCTGCTCTGAGCCTCAGTTGCTGACTGACAGCAGTCCATTGTTCCAGTCTTTCTCTGCAGGCAACAGGCCTCACAGCAGAAGCACGGGGCTCATTACATGCCTTCCAGGGTCATGCTCCCACCAGACGCTGACTGCTCATTCCTCATGGGTGCCTTCAAATTCTATGACTCAAAATCAAACTTATTTGGTCTTCTCTTTGCTTACCTCCTCCTCAGCAACAAGGTGATGGTTCTGATCTACAGCATGAGTATAGCTATAGTCCAGTCCCATATGGTGTCTGGATTAAATTCAGTTACTCAAATAAAATGTTATGGGTCTAGCATATAATACGTTCCCAGAGATGTGGAAATTTTATCTTTGCCACAATCATCTTCCTTATGATCACTCACAGCACCATCATCGGCATCACTACCATAATCCTTACCACCATCCTTATGATTTCCACCATCACTAACTTCCTCCCCACCTCAGCCATCAGCATCACCACCATCTCTATTCCCCACACCACTAGCACCACCATCACCGTCAGTGACGATCATCATCTCCCATGAACACTGCCACCACCGTCGCTGACATCGTCACCGTTATCCAGTCCATTGTTGCCATTTTTCTACTCTATCTTTCCAGGTGACTCTGCTCCATTAACATCTGGATTGAGTCTAAAGTCTGATTTCACCTCTATGAAACTATGCTAACTATAGCAAGATTTTTATGAATTATCTTAATGACCCATACCCTTAGAGTTACTTTTGGGCAAAGATTTGGCTTTGATTGATGTAGGCCAGTGTAGACTAAGTGTAATTATCTCAGTAATTAGCACTATGACTGTTTATCTGTCTGACTTTGACCCTGATGTGGAGTTTCCCATTTACTCAAGCGTGTAAGTGTATAGCGGCCATTAGAAAATTATGAGGGGCAAGTAGAGTTGTAGTCGTATGCACTCGATGTCAGAGGGTCCTTCACACCTGCTTCCCTCTTTCTCCATCTTCCCTACATATTTTTTTTTGTCACGCTGTTGGCAATTTCTCTTCTCCCTCTATATTTCTCTCATTCTCTGTCCACAGCCCCAGGTTCATGTCTACAGCATCTTCTGATGATTTTTGTCTTCTAACTTTTACTTTCCTCCCAAGTGCCTTAGTTTTCTTCAAAGCTTTTCCCAAACATTTTCCTTTCTAATACGGCCTGGTGGACGCTATTCAGATGATCCATCGTCACTCCGCTACAATCGGTTTGAGAGCTGTGGCGAGCAGCCAGCTCCCCTCTACAGTGCAATTTCCCTTTTAGCCTGAAATGAGTCTATTCAATTCTTGCTTTCAACATGCGATGCAAAATCCCTTTCATCTAAAAAGACAGCGAACTTTGAGAAAAATCGTCTGGTAACATCTTCCCCCAACATGCTTTCCTTGATGACCAACACTGCATCATCCCTAATTTATAATTATGTCCATACATTTCTCCTCACACTTAATGAATATAAAGCACCCCGGGAAAGAATCTCATTAAAGGAACTCTTCCCCAGATGAAGTTGGGAAAACCAGGAGAGTCAAGTGCGTGCTGGCTGCAAAGCCAGGCTGAAGTCAGTCTCAGAGAACAGACTTTCCTGCTTGGAAGTGGCGGTTGGAAATGTTTCCTGGAAGCTTTCCTGTGATTTAATTCTGGGATGCACATGTCAGCATTAATGCTGGAGATTGGGTGAGCATTCTGGATGCTGGTGTTTCGACGATCCATCTATTTGTTTGGATATTTCAGCTCTGTAAGTGCAAACACTGTGTGTCAAGGGCTGCACCTGAAGCTCACTCTCAGAACCTGGTTGTTTTAACACATCAGAAACACATCTGCCTTCCCCAGTACATATAGGTCCAGGAAAACAAATTTTATTTACGACTCTGAAGGAGTGTATATGGATGTTACAGAAGCCTCCAGATTTCATTATCACTCTGGCATTTTGATGCCAATAAACTAGATTCTGACATTGTCTTATGGCTTAATGCCAAAGGTACTCCGAAAAGTTATGGATAGCTGTGTGTGGCAGCTCTCTTTAATGAAGGATGCTAGGGGATTCCTGATTCTGCACCACAGTGAAGTGTAATCGAGTTCCAGTCAGTGCAGAACTCACCAGGGCTTCCTGGTTTCAGTAAATCCAGCTTGGAGAGTCAAGATAGACTTAGCTTAAGGCTACATCAAGTTGGTCTTTGTTCCAGGGCTTCTTGTGAATCCAGGCATTCCCACTCCATGGGCTGGTTTCAACATCTGCCCTTTGCTCCTGTTTGTGGAATTTGGGGGGAATGCAGACCCTGGAGGAGGGGTCTTTAAAGAACAGTATGCTGAGGGTTCCTGAAGACAGAGTGTTAGGGATTGGCTGGTGGCATCTGGAAGAAACTCTTAGCACACAAGAGAGGATAGAGGGTGTTTGTGGCTATTTCTCTGCCTCTTTTGAAGTGCTAATGTGTCTCACGAATAACGGGATAGGTGTGTGGTACTTCTTCCAAAGTCCTGGACAACTTCAGATGAGCTTGCTGGGAGCAAAGGTGTTTGCACACACAATGGAGTTAAGGTGGCTGCATTGTGTAAACACAGAGGGCACTGCCACAGCTCAGCTGTCCCCATCATAGCTTCCTTTACCAGGTGCCCTAGGGAGTCAATGCTTGGTCCAGGGTTTTCTGTGTCCTCTCCAGGATCTGGTTCCATCCTGTGTGCACTCAGCCCCTCACTTTCTTAGGGCTCACATGGCTGCCTCTCCAGTATTTCCCTACCAGTAATAGCTTTCTCCGCAGACGTGGGTGAGCCATGTGGGAAGCATTGGGATTTGCTTCAAGTTTCCTTTAAGAAATTGCTTGCAGAAAATGAGAGGATGGACCAGTGGGTCAAAGAGATCACTATGTAAGATTGGTGATCTGGATTCCAGCCCCTGAACCCATGCAAAGGTAGAAGAAAAAAAAACCTGACTCTAATGGAAATTATCCTCTGACCTTCATACATTGTAGCACAGCTAATGAAAACCCAGAGACAGATATTGTGGTTCAAGCTGAAAGATCAGAGAAGCAAAGCAGTCAAGTTCCATAGGGACTTTCTTACCTCTATGAAATCTTCAGACTGAAAAGAAAGCAAGTTCCTGTCCCATCCCACTTTATATTCTTCTCTAGGGCTGGGATTAAAGGTCTACACCACCATTGCCTGTCCTCTATGGGTAATTAGTGCGGCTTCTGGGGTTAAAGGTGTTTGCCACCACTGCCTGCTTTGTATGGCTGACTAGTGTGGCTATCTTTGCATTCTGATCTTCAGGCAAGCTTTTTTTTTGTTAAATCATAAATAAAATAGCACTATAATACATATGCCATAGCATGTGTCTCAGCCCACTCCAATGATGATAATAAATGAATGAGCAAATAAATTTAAAAATGAATTGCTTGTCAAGTTTTCCTCTTCATGTAACAACTGAGCAGGAGAGAAGGGAACCTTGCCCCTCCTACCTATATCCTTACAGGTAGGTAGTTCATCGACAATGGGAAACCCAAGAGTTCTATAAATGTCCCAGTTAGTTCTATAAATGTCAGCTGAA
Source organism: Ondatra zibethicus (assembly GCA_004026605.1). Classification (NCBI taxonomy): domain Eukaryota; kingdom Metazoa; phylum Chordata; class Mammalia; order Rodentia; family Cricetidae; genus Ondatra; species Ondatra zibethicus. The sequence continues at coordinate 3,186 of PVIU01001194.1, read as the reverse complement.
CAAAGCCCAGGGTCATCTGAGAGGAAGGACTCAGCTGAGGATTCACCTTGATCAGATTAGCTTGTGGGACTGTCTATGAGGGATTTTCTTCACTGTTGACTGATATAGGAGGGTCCAACTCACTGTGGGCGGTACCGTTCCTAAGCAAGCGGTCCCAGGCTATATGAGAAAGGTGCTGAGCCTGAGACAGTGATCAAGACAGCAAGCAGTGTTCCTTCACGGTTATTGCTTCAGTTTCTTGCCTTGAGTTCATGCCCCGACTTCCTTCAGTGTCTGTGGGCTGTGACTTGGAAGTATAAGATGAAATAAGGCCTCTCCCGCTAAGTGGATTTTTGCCAGAGGGTTTATCATAGCAACAGACGTGAATCTGGAACAGTAAGGATGTGTGTGTCATGCGTAGGCCTGTGTTGAAAATGACAATTCTGGTAGCCTGTCCTGGGGTGGATCTTGTTTGTGGCCGGCCACTGCCAGTGCTTCTGAAGATGGCGGGTGATGCGGTTTGGAAAACAAGCCATCAAGAGACACGCTGCCCCTGTTTGTTTCCTTCAAATCAGCATTCACTAAAAATGTTTCCACTAGAGTAGCCAGTCTTGAATAAGGGGTGTCCTGGACTATGGGCAATCTTGTGATTCCTGAGCCTAAACTACTATTAGGGTATGAATTTTCTTTGAACAAATCGCGCATCTTGATTTTTGTGTTCTTTGTGTTTGGCATGTTATGAGAATGATGTTTAGAACAGGTGACAGGAGGCTGGGGTCTGGCTCAGGGTGGTTCAGAGTGCTCTCTGCTCTTGTAGAGGACCCAGGGTCAGTTCTCAGCGCCCACCAGTTTCAGAGGATCCAACACCGTTTTCTGGTTTCTGAAAACCCCTGCACACACGGTACACGTATACGTAGACAGGCACAAATGTCCATATGAAATAATAAATAAACAGATACTTAAAATATAAGATAGATACTGTAAAGTACTAAAGGTAAGCATGTTCTTTGAGACACTGAATACTCCTGGCTCCTAGCGGTGGTCTTACTTGTTGCTTAGGCAAATACTTGAGGAAGCTGAAAGGACCAATACGAACCATTTCTCCATCTGCATCAACAGCAGAAACTGACAAAACATTGCCAGGGTTGAACTTCTGGAATGGTACAGGTGAGGGGAGGGATGGAATCTTGATTTCTCCCCATTTCTTTTCCATCCTCTTCCATTTTTTTCTCCATGACAATATCTGAATGTTTAGTCCAGTCCCATGAAGAATTCATATGCTCAGTCCCTGATCTGGAAGTGATCACGTTAGGTGATGGAACCTTAGGGAAATGACTCAGTCACAGGGTGGAGCCTCATGGATGAAGTCAGTATTGATAATCGAGACCCCAGAGAAGTGGGCACTTTGCCGCTTGTACCCCATGAGGAGCCAGCAAAACAATGGTTATGGGTGAGAAACAGAATCCTCTCGGACATCAACTCTCCCAGAGTCTTGGCTGATTTCACCATGGAAGCTACAGAGTGCGACATATGACTGGGTGATCTCTGCCTAGGGACATCATCTCAGTTTTCACGTCACATGCCAGCTTTGAGATGGTTTAAAGCCAGAAGACAGCATGCAAATGCTCACTCAAGGAACACTTGGACTGTCGTGGGTAAGTACCAGACATGATGGTCCTATGACAGACCTCTGATGCTTGCTGCGTGCCCTCACCTCTCTGGCAGTCTGTCTCCACCTGGTGCCCCCTGCGAAGGTGCAGCCCCATGAATCAGTGAGGCGCACTGCCTACCCCCATTTGTCTCTGCAAGGAATGGGATGTTTAGTTTTAATTAAACGTGTTTACTTTGAGCTCCCCTAAGACGTGGTTCTAACTAGTTCAAATGAGCAGGAACAGCACTTTGAATTGGCATGATATTAATGAACATTAGTGAAATAAACCTAAGGTTATGTGAATATTCATTTAGTTAAAAAGGGTTTTCTATAAATACAGTGTGTTTTCTTATTGAAATTACAATGTTCTTTTAATTTTCTTGAATTTTTAATCTTTGAATTGCATTTAAATACATTATTTTATTGATGGTGACATGCCCTAACATAATAATTTTCTCTTTTAAAATAACCTATTATATGCACTGATATTTAAACAGAGAAAGTATTCTTCAGATAATAAAGCCTCCTTTTTTTATATCTTGAGCCCGTGCCTTTGAAATAAATCATGAACTGCATAATCCCCTAAGCCCCAGAGTCTTTCTGTAATATCCACGGGGGGACATGTAGTTATTAAATTAACTCTCAGGGGACTATGAAAGTGTTCTTCAAATGCAGTAAAACTACACTGAGAAACCCAGAAAAGATACTGAGAGTTCTAGGGGGAATGAATAACGCCACACAGACCACCAGGACACCAGTGTGCTCTGTTTGTATTAAGGTTTGCACTAATTTGGAATTTTCTGAGCTGAAAGACTGAACAACATGTTTCTCTGCTGGAGTCCACAGGTAGCTCTGCGCCCCTGGCCTGCTAGTGAGAAGCAGGAGGCTCGCCAGCTTGTGGTCCGTGGGAGGTCTTGAAGGCATTGTTTCTGTGTGCTTGACTGAGGGCCTCCCCTCATGGTAATTCTGCTGAGATGCTTGTCTGTGGCCATCAGCAGCTGCACGTGATCCTCTGCCTCCAATTAAGAGTCAAGCAATTGTTCCGTGTTTCCTGAGTGAGATGCATGGGGGATATTACAAGTTAAACATTGATTTTAACCATGTTGTTGCCATCCTTCTCCAGTATCAAGAACTTTTTGGCCCGTTAGAAAATAAGCGTCTTCTAAATTTGATTTAGAATTCTCTGTGTAACTCTTTTGTCTCATTGAAACTCTGAAGAATGATTTTCTATACCTTAATTTTAAGTTTCTTCCTCACGATAAACTCGACAAGATAATAAATCCAAATGTTAAATACTTGGAAATCTCCCCACGGGGGATTTTAAGAGCATAGAGAGTTGTTAAGAACTGGTGGATCGATCTGGACCCTGGTGAGTGGGCCCCAGCCCATCCCCGGGACCTTCTGGCCACTTGGGGCTCCCCTCTGTTGGCTTTGCTGCTTATCCCAACCCGGCTCGCCCCCGGGGAATCCCTTCTCATCTGCGTGGTCCCGGCTGCACCCGAGCTCGGCCCACCTGGGCTGAGGCCTTGGAGGAAGGACGAGTACCCTGCTAGGGG
>PVIU01001193.1:139106-231171 GCA_004026605.1 Ondatra zibethicus | reverse complement strand
GGACCGTGAGGGGCTGGTCCACCTACTGAGACAGTGTGCCTGAACTAATGGGAGCGCACCAATCCACCTGGACTGGGACTGAATGAGCATATGATCAAACCAGACTCTCTGAATGTGGCGGCGAAAGTTGGCAGATGGAGAAGCCATCAACAATGACACCAGGACCTATCTCTTCTGCATGTATTATCTTTTTGAGAACTGAGTCTTTTTGAATGCACTCCTTCCTAGGCCGGGAGGGAGGGGGGTGGGCCTTGGACTTCCAACAGGGCAGGGCACCATGCCCTCTTTCAAGGAAGAAGGGGGAGGGAGGAGGGGTGGGGGGGTAGTGGGAGGGGACCGGGAGAAGGGGAAGAAAGGAAAAAAAAATTTATTTCTTTAATTATGTTCTTGAATGGAAAAAATAAAACAAAACAATGTATGGAAAAAATAAAAAAAAAAGATTTAAGTATACAAAAAAAGAGATAAAGATCTCTAGTGGATCTGGAGACTTCTCCATGACTGTTAAAATCATTAAGAAAATCAGCCCAGGCCGGGCGGTGGTGGTGCATGCCTTTATTCCCGGAACTCAGGAGGCAGAGGCAGGCAGATCTCTGAATTTGAGGCCAGCCTGGTCTACAAGAGCTAGTTCCAGGACAGGTTGCAAAGCTACAGAGAAACCCTGTCTCAAAACCTCTCCCCCCCACCACAAGAAAGAAAGAAAAAAAGAAAAAAGGAAGGAAGGAAGAAAGGAAGGAAGGAAGGAAAGAAAACCCGCCCATTCTCACACTCTCAGAACCTAAAGTTACCATTATCCTATTATCTCACATATTCCACAACTCAGCTTCCAGTTTTACCTGCTTCTGGTCACCAGAACCACGAGTCTTTGGGAATACCACAGTCCTGCAGGCCAGTGTTTCTCACCCACTATCTGCACAACATTTTCCACTCACCAGTTTCCAGACACCGACTCTGATAGACTCCTTCATCCACTATTAGTACCAACTCTTTTAGGTCATGCTCCTTTAAAACTAGTGCCTGAGCCAGGCATACATGTGTCAGTAGTTAAACTAGGAGAATATGATGGAGGAACTGGAGGAAGGAAATGTGTGAGAGAAGGAGGAAGGAGGTGTGTCACAACAAGAGCAAGGCTAGGGGGAGTGTCTTGAACACCTGGAGACACATACTCTCCCTATGCCCTAGCGAACAGTGTCTAGAGTGTGATAGATGGCTCAACAACCAGGAAAAAGGGCAAGAAAAGTAGAATTCTCACTTCTTGAAGATTAGCACTGAGCATGGGCACCCTCTGAATTTCTAGGTTCAGTTGGGGATTGCTAAGTAGCTCACTAACAATTTTGGCAAAAGACACACCATATGCGGGACAACGTGTTCTGTCAGGTCCGTCCACCCCAACAGAGCCAGAACTTAAGAGATGATTCAAGCTGGCCCATGAGGGAGCTGACCCATTAGATACGGCAAATCAATCTAGATTGACGTAAGAAGTAGTTGAGCCAGAATAATCCCTTCCAGTTCTAAAAATCTGATTCATCTTACCCGGAGCTGATACAACAAAGATCAGGTGTTAAGTGAAAATGTCTTTCAATCAAGTATGTGATGACAGATTTCTGAAAACAGCTGGATGCTTGATGAAGTTTATATTCGGTTTGCCCTCATGTTTGCACATGCGTGTGCGCACACACACACATTGAGAAAGGAGGGGCAGAGTGAAGAAGGAGGAAGCTGGAGTCCCTGGGTGATAGCAGGGAGAGCAGAAATCCACCATGCCTCTGCTCACACCTGAGCCTCGTGTCCTGTTTCCCACTCCTAGGTGTAACATGAGGGCATCACACCTAGGCCAATAGTCAGGAGGAGGTCCCCTATGGCAGAATGTGCAGCCTGTGATAGGAGGCATGTAGCTATTGAACTCCGACTCCATCACTGTTCTAAGATCTTTGAAATCTCTTCAAACCCTTAAGAAATTCCCTTATAAGAGGTGAGCAATTGAGCTCACCTTTGCAGAAGATGGTTGCTTCGTTACAGGAAAACTTCCTCTTCTGTGGAAAAGGAAGATCACCACCCAGCCAACGCACACCCTTCTTGCCGCCCACAGCCTTGCATGCACAGAGCAAAGATCCTCCTCTTAAAGGAATATCCAGTCAGCAGCACGAAACTCCTCAAGCCTGTAGGAAAAGTTGCTTTCCCCATGCGCAAAGATGAATGTGTTTAATCTTTGTTTTTCAGGCAAACGAGTCTTTTTGCAGCATTTAGAGCAAAAATTGTTTATTACTTAAGTGTATACAGGGGGAAGGGGTTGTCTGTGTGTCTATCTGTCTTCCTGCTTGCTTGCTTGCTTCTTGCCTGACTTCCTGTCTAATCAGTTTCTTCTGGGGCATCAGGAACTATAATACTGAAGAGACAGGAATGGCATATGGACCTAATGGCATCTCCAACCATGAGAGATGGTTTTGTCTTAGCTTGCATATGTCCGCACATAGTATGGAAGTAACAGGCCATCCACAAGATGTCTTGTGTCCTGTGGAATGCCTGAGTTCAGATGAGATGATGAGATGATGCTGGAAGGTACACTCATACGATGGCCGCTGTGACTTCTAGAGGCACTGGATTTCTTTGGACAGACTAGAATAAAGTCGTTGCAGGCAGACCTTAGGTCAGCAGAGGAGCTTGGTCCTGTAGAGGGATGGAGATGTTTTCAATGCCTCTCCAAGGTGCTATATGCAGGAAGGCTAACTTTGGCTTAGTGGAAGGGGATAGGAGTTAGTTGGTTCCAAAGCTCTTAATGCAGGACAGGCCTGGGAGAGGCTCTTCCAGCAGATATTAAAGTAATTTTATCCAGGTCAAGAGTTTCTGAATTGAGATCTGTGTGTGTTATGTTCAAGCCTAGGGTGGTTCCTATCCAACCATTACAAGAGGCACACATCTCAGGATGCTGAGCTTAAGTAAGCACTGTCATTACAGATCCCTAATGGGCACTGAGCCAAAGAAGGCTGGTGACTTCCAGCAATGCAGAAAATTCTTCAGGGAAAGCACAAGTGAGAGAGAAGTTGCCACCCCAAGGAACATGAGAGAGCAGAGAGTTGCAGAAATACCCAATCTAGGGTGAAACCAGCAAAGAAGTGTATTAGTCAGGGTTTTCTAAAGGAATAGACCAATGGAATAAGTCAGTTTGCATTAAAATAGTAACCACAGATGCTGGAGTTGAGCCGTTAAGCTCAGCAGTTAAAGGTTCCTGCTGTTCTTCCAGAGGGCCTGAGTTCAATTCCCGGTATCCCTCTCCGATGGCACACAACCACCTGGAATTCCAGTTCCAGAGAACCCAGTACCTCAACCTCCTAGGGCATGCCCACAGCATGCACACAGCCTCACACGGACGCTCACCATGCATGTGCCGAAAAACAAAATAAGTCTTTTAAAAATATTAAGAGCAGCTGAGACGCTAAGCTCCTGGGCTTGCTTGGTCTTTGACACTGTGTGCGTCCGCAGTTGACACTGTGTGCCTCCACAGTTGACACTGTGTGCGTCCGCAGTTGACACTGTGTGCCTCCGCAGTTGACACTGTGTGCCTCCGCAGCTGACACTGTGTGCCTCCGCAGTTGGAGGACTCCCTCAGCGACTGTATCCAACCGGAAGCATGACTTAGTCCACAAGACTTGGTACCTCAGCTCACCCAATCTGACACCAAAACCCTGGGACATTCCTGGAGAGCCGATGGTCCTTAGTCCATGCTGGAAACCTAGCAGCAGCAACAGGGTGAAGGGAAGACCAGAGGAGCAAAAGACAAGACCTCTTCCTTCTACCATGCCCATTGTGGTTGGACTGCCACCCACAATCAGGGTGCATCTTCCAGCGTCCATTAAGGCAATCAGTTCTTCAGCTAAGGCTCCTATCTGGGGTCATTAGAACTGTGGCCAGCAGACATGAAAACCAACCCTGATAGGTGTAGGGCTAAGAGGAGATCTTGGTACCCTCAGGTGTACAGGAAGGAGGGAGCCAGAAAAGGAGGGATGGAAGAGGGTGAAACTCCCAAACCCCTCCTCAGAAGATACCAAAAGTCCTCTGTGGTTTGCTTTTCTCCCTTTCCTTTTAAAGTATTTAGCAGTGCAAGTCACCTCTTTGCAAACTCATGTCCCCTTTAAGCTGTCTAAGCACAGAAAGCCTGAAGTCCTACAGTGCTGCCCCATATGTGTGTCATTTGACATCATTTAGCTGAAATGATGACGACTAATGACTCCCACATTTACATCAGTTTAAGTCCTTTTCACCCTTCCCATCATCCTTACCCCATTTAATACAGAAACTGAATCTGAGATGAGCTTTTAATTAAAAAGCTCATAATAATATACAAAATTCTGAAGATAAGGAAATTAAATATTAAATATGGATTTTCCCCCTTCCCTTTTCTTTTGATATTTCCAGTTGTTTGCCATGTACGAAGTTTATTAGAACAAAAGGAGACAGAAAGACTTTTAGCATAACAAAGGGCATTGCTGCAGAAAGTTTATCTGGATGTTGTGGAAATCTGATTGCCTTTTTAAATGAATTTTTAATTAAAATATAATTATATCATTTACCTCCTTTCCTTTTCCTTCCTCCAACTCCCCTCATTTATTTACTTCCTCTCAAATTCATGACTTCTTTTTCTTCAATTTATATACATACATCAATATAACCTTCTGTGATGTGGGATGTCTTTCTGTATATGGTTGCTTTTATTGGATAATGAGTAAAGCTGTTTCTGCCAATGGCTTAGTGGAGTAAAGCCAGGCAGGAAATCCGAACAGAGATATACAGAGAGAGTAGGCAGAATCAAGAGAGACCATGTAGCTGCCAAAGGAGAAGGACGACACCAGAACCTTACCAGAAGGCCACAGCCTCGTGGTGATACACAAATTGATAGAAATGGGTTAAGATATAAGAGCTATCTAGAAATATGGCAAAACTATTGATCAAACAGTGTGCCCAATGGATTAGATTATTTAATGGGGGTAAAAGTGAAGATAAACTGTCCTAACAATTGAGAATTGGTCTGTTACTTATCTAAATTTGACAGGTTCACAAGACACTGTTTAATTATAGGACCAGTGACTCTTTTCTAATATGATAGGGGAGTAGGTGGCAGCAATGAAAAAAACAAAAATAATCTGAGCCTGTGTAACTACCATAAATATGTTGCTTTGATTTCAAGAACATTTTTAATACTTTTATTAACTTGGGGAGAAGTTCATGTAATGTATTTTGATTATATTCATTTGAACTCCTTCTCCTAACTTCTCTCAAGTGAAGTTGAAGTTGTTCCTCACCGTTGTCCTTATCCTCCAGCTTTCTGTCTCTTTTTAAACACCCACCAACTCCAATTGCTGATGCTCATATACTTCTGGGCACATGGCCATCCACTGGGACATGCCTGGCCTACAAGGAGCCACACACTTAAAGAAAACTGACTCTCCCCCAGAGGCCAACAGTTATAAATAGCCCTTTAGTTAAGAGTAGGCCCCCAAACCCCTCCCCATTTCATGCAGAGTGCTGCTTGGCTTGGTTTGTGTAGATCTCGTGCAGGTGACCAGAGCTGCTGTGAGTTCAGGGTCCACAGCAGTTCTTTAATGTCCAGAAGACACAGTTTCACGTCCATTATCCTCAGTCTCCGGCTCTTACATGCTTTCCACCATCACCGTTTCCACGAGGGTCCCTGAGCCTTTGGGGGTGTGGTATGGTGAAGACATCCTTGTGGCTGAGCACTCCACACACGCTTGTCTTCTCCACTTTGTTGTTGTTGTGAGTTTCCGTATTAGCCACCATCCACTGCAAATGAGTGCTGCACTCATCTACCAGTCGAAAAATAGAAAGTGAGAGAACAGTTTGATAATTTGTCCCTTCCCAGAATAATCATGGTAGGCTCACCCCTGGGACCTGTGAGCTCCCCAGCTTTATGCTCTGGACTATTTTCACTGTACCATGCATGTATTTCCTCTGTCAGTGAGCAGTCTGTGAGAAAACCAAACCAGATCACTCTGTTGGTAGAAAGAAAGGCTTATTGGGGGATCAAACTGCCAAAGTTGCCTCTTGAGGGTTCATAACAACTTGGTAGGAAAAGGGTGGGATGGTATATGAGTCAGCAGGTGGGGGTCTTCAGGCTGATGCAGGCTGTTCTGGTTAACTAGATGTCCTTGGCCAAGGTAGTTGACCCTTAGGGCAGTTAGTTAAGTAATATTTTTCCTGGTAAAAAGCATTCCTTCTTAGGAGATTCCTGAAGAATGCTGAATGTAGGCTTCTGTTTACCCAATAACAATTCTTCAGCTATTTTAACAATCCTCTACCCAGGTCAGAGTTCTTCTGTTTAGGAATTGTCACCAGCACTGCATTTTGGGGAACCATGTTTAACCTAAAGGCCTTAAATCTACCAAACACATTTTTATAAGAAAAAAAAAAGATACAGTTATTTCATAGGTAATGCCAGTATATCATCAAATTGGTGTAGAAAAGTCTTAGAATATTAATTCAGTAAAAGGATCATTGAAGAATAAAAGTTCATTCATTTGTATTTCCAGATGGATAATTTCTTCAGGTATATAGGACTAGATGCTCAGAAGCCAGTATGAAATAGACAGTTGGAGGCTGTTTTTACTGACATATATGGGCTCTGCTCTTCACTTAGACCCATGATGTGGGGTGTCCTTGTCCCTCTGTATGTGTTTTTCTTATTGGTTGTTTCTCTTATTTGTTTCAGCTAATGGCCAATGGCCACACAAAATATAGCTAGGTGGGAAGTCCAAACAAAGATACAGAGAGAGAGAAGGCAGAGTTGAAAAGACGTCATGTAGTCACCAGGGAAGCAAGTTGTGATGGAACAAGCCACGAGCCTCATAAATAAACAGAAATGGGTTAATTTATAGTTAGAACTAGCCAACAAAAAGCCTAAACCATTGGCCAAATAATTGTAACTAATATTTAGCCTCTGAGTGATTATTTCATAAGCAGATGCAGGGACTCAGTGGACAGAGGGAAAATGGTTCAGTGGGACCAATGAGACAGAGAATACTTCTAGCTACATACCCACAGGGAACTAAATGAAACATCAAAGCCTGATGTCTCTGCCTTCTTTCTGTGTCTGTCTCCTTTACACTGGGTCATCTGCTTACTTTGCAGGTCAGTATGCTAATCACTCAAGAAGTGGCTGTCTAACCTCTCTCACTGCCTTTGAGTGCTGAAGGCGCAAACAGAAGTTGTGACCCTTAATCGTTCTTCTTGAGTCACCTTGGATTCCAAGAATAGAAGAACTCTGAAGGACACATCCCTTCTCACTGTGAAAACAGCTATCCAGGAGGCCAGGGCCTTCTACTGGAGAAGAGGTAATGATCTCCTGAAAACTATTTTATCCCCTCAAGCTAAAAGGATATCTTCAGATCACCTTGCAGGACCAGAGCTGAGACAATGATGAGGGATGCTACCTTCTACCAGGACTGCATAGCGATGCCTACTTCTTGACCTCTATTTTAACCTAAAGCTCCTATCAGTTCCCCAAGACCCACTTAGAGATACTCTACCCTTTCATTTGTTTGCCTTTTCTATGTGGCCACATTGAACTGAACAAATCTCTTCTTATTGCTTACTTGTTATTGCTTATTGCTTGTTACTTGTCTTTTGGTACATATGTATGTACATGTTTGTGTATATGTGTGTGTGCATGTGATGCATGCATGTGAGTGTGCAAACATATTCACCTGTGTGTGCGTGTGTGTGTGTGTGTGTATGCAGAGTCCTGAACAAGACATAGGATGTCTTCCTGTATTATTCTCCACCTTATTGCTTTGAAACAGAGCCTCTCACTAAGTTAGAAACTCACTGTTCAGGCAAGTCTGGAGGGCCAGTGAGCTTGTGGGATCTTCCTGTCTCTGTTCATCTAATGCTAGGATTGCAAGCTATGCAGACTTTGTATGTGAATGAGTGAGGGGACAGATAAGATGCTTCTCAAGAGGTGATTACATCTGCTCCGGGATAAGGCTTGGGCCTCCTGGGTTTTTGCCTTCATAATGGGGAGGGGTCTGTCCAGAGTTCTTCTCTTCTGGGAATCCAAAGTGACTCAAGAGGAAAAGTTAAGGACAATGATTTATCTGTGCAAGATGGGGTCCTCATGCTTACACAGGAAGCACTATTTTGCACTGAGCCGTCTCCCCAACTTTTGTTTGTTTCTTTAATTAATGTATAAGGACGGGTATCTGAGAAGAACTTGTTGCAGCTGCTAGTGGTCTGGCTTTTACCTTAAAAGCTCAGGTTACAAACACACACAACTCTCATGGGAATTTTCTAGTATAGCCAAAAGCCAACTCTTGGTGTTATAGTCATGAGAGCATACATCTATCATGACAGATCTTGGGGTAAAGAGATCATGGTGTGGGCTGGGGAGATAATAGCATCAGTAAAGTACTTGCGGTATAAGCGTGTGGACCTGGTTTAAGCCCCGTAAGTAATGTGCAAAGGGTTGAGCATGGAGATAGCACTGAAAAGGCAGAGATAGGCAGAGCCCAGGGGCTCATCAGCTAGCGAGCCTAACCTAATCATTGCATTCTAGGCCAGTAGGAGGTCCTGTCTCAAAAACAGAGTGGAGAGGCACCCAAGGTTGACCTCCGGCTTCCACATACACATGCACATATGTACGTGTGCAACCTCCCACATGGATGTGAACACAAATGTGGGAGGAGACTTGTCTGGAATGACAAGTGTAGGTGAGCTAATGACGTGGAGGAGGATGGAGAGGAAACAACGAAAGGAAAGGCCTAGGATAATTCAAGGCTTGCTATTGTGAATTCAGGACACATTTGTTTGTTTAAACTCAGCCTCATTCTGAAAATAATTTGAGGGAGTCCTTACACATAGCACAGCAAGACCAAAAAAAATAAAAATAAATCAGGAAACTGGGACAAAGAGAAAATAAGCTGGAATAATAAGATGAAAATAAAATAATCGAAGGTCATCAAGCAGAAAAGCAAGCTGTGAAGTTCAGCACAATTATTCCAGTTGGGCCACAAACTTATTTCCTAAAAGAATGCGCTCACATTTTCTTTTCTTTATTTTTCCAGGTGGAGGCACACAGACCAGTTCCATAATTAACATTTGAGCTCATTCCCATGCAGTGAGAAAGGAGGAAGGAAATCTTGTTCAAATGAACAGAGAACTAACTAACTAAGGTATACTGACTAAGGCAAAACATTATTGTGGCTAACTAAGGTGAAACATTATTGTTGCTAACTAAGGTGTAACTAAGGTGAAACATTATTGTCGCTAACTAAGGTGAAACATTATTGTTGCTAACTAAGGTGAAACATTATTGCACTCAACTTTTTCTTTTTAACTTTGGGTAAGAGAATGTTCATGAAAATAAAAAAAAAACTTCAAAACCAGTTTGATACGCTGTTTATTCATTTACTTCTTCATCAGTTATATGTTGGATTTCAGTTTTCAGCACACTAGTTTCCTTTCTCTTTTGAACAATGCAAACAAGGCAAGGAGAAGAAGCAAAGATCTTCACCTCCTGGAGTGGAAGGAGGTTCACCTTCCTGGGAACACACCTTCGTGGTCATGGGATCCCAGGAGCCTATTCTCAGCTCCTCCGTGATGTAGCTCCCATGGAAAGAAAATTCACAATCCTTCTCAAACTACAGCATCAGACCATCATCACAAATCTCCACAGAAGGTCTCAGTGGTCACCGGCTTCAATAATTCCCTTTTTTGAATAACAGTCTTTCCCAAACTGCTTCTAGACTGTCACTGAGACTCCTTAATAGGATGTGGTAGAAGAGATGCTGTATAGCTTCCTAGAATAGGCATTCAAATATCTTCAGCTGTCCTCTTCCAGAAAGTTCCTTGGGAACTTATTTACCATACTACAGGAAGCCCATACCACATGAAGACATCACATGGAGAAGGACTAAGGTCCTTCAGTCATCAACCCTAGCAGAGAATCCCATCGACACCTCATTGATAAGTATGCAAGTGATACCTTATAAACCATGGCCCAACTAAGTCATTCCATGACTACAGCCAAGAACTGGCATCCCATGATGAAGAACCATCTACTTGAACTTATTGAAACCATAGAATCACAACAGATAAAGAACAACAGTTGATTTTAAGCCTCTGCTTGGAGGGGTGTTACACAAAAAGGGTGTTTGTTGTGTTCTTTCTCTTGGAACAACCATACAAAGTGGTCCTGTTGGCCCTCTTAAAGACTATGATGTCCATAGCAAGGGTTGGCTTTGAAAGGGCCCAAACTTTCCAATGTTCTGCCTTCTATGCATATGTAAGGTAAATAGATACTTTTTACCCTTGACAGTAGGGCATCAAGTTAATCCAGCTTGGCAGAGAGTCTCACATAGTGTGTCTCGCTCGGAGACTGCTTCGAGTCTTCTCATCAAAAGCAATTAAATATGAACAAGGTGCTCTAATAGAGACTTCCAGTGTCTTGTCTTTATGCCTCAGGGCATACAAGGGAACTTGAACCAGCAATGTATTGATAACTGGCTTTTTCTAGTTCTTTGGAATGCTTTCTTTCCCAAGGCTTACTGGGACTTGAAGTATAAATTTCCCAGCGTTTTAGTTACTTTTCAATGACTTTGAAAAAAATGCCAGGACCAAGGCAATTTAGAGAAGAAAGAGGTTGTTGGGTTTCAGAGGGAAAGTCCACGACCACCATAGCAATGAGCATGACAGAAGGCAGGCAAACATGGCACTGGAACTGCAGTTGAGAGTTCACATTTTGATCTGTAAGTAGGAGACAGGGAGAGCTAACTGGAAATGGTGTGGGTTTTTGAAACATCAAAGTCCATTCTCTGGTGGCACAGTTCTTCCAGTCAGGCCGTATCTCCTAATCCTTCTCAAGTGGTTCCACCAACCGAGGACCAAACACGCAAATACTTGAGTCTATAGTGCTCGTTTCCACACAATCTACTACATCCAGCTACTCTGCTTAAGATGAAGTGATGCTAAGGTATATGACTTTAACCATTCCCCAGATTTTACCAGTGAGATGAAGTTCTAGGGCATACAGTACAATTTTAAGGGCTGTTTTTCCTTCGGAAAAACCAAAATTAAGTCCCTCATATAGGCAAGGTACCTTAAGGCACTGCCTAGAACTTTTCCATCTCAGCACATATTGATTTAATTTTAAGTAAGCTAATAGATACTCATCTAAAAATAAAATCCCCCATAAACTCACTAAACTGGTATTTGATTTCCTTATTTGTTTAAAAGCTATCCCAGTGTCCATAATGCAATTTTTTCTAGGCTTATTTCAATATCAGAAAGTCTGTGATGCAGTTGATAAAGTATTCCAACCTCAGAAGAGGAATCCATAAAACCTACATATTGGCTCATGGTTGCTTTAACAAATATCTGGACTTCGTGACTATTGCAAAAAAAAAAAAGGTACATTTAGCTCAATTAGCCAATCTGAGAGCAGGTCACCAACTTCTGTTCTGGTCCTGTGAGGACTTCACGATAGATGGCGTCACAATGGTGGAGCACGTGTGCCAGAGTCAACATGGTGAGGTGAGAAACCATGGGAGGGGCCAGTCTTGCTCCTGCTATAACAACCTACTGTCTTATGGTACCTGAGTTTGGTTCTAATAAGAAATATCTTCATTCCTCCCAAGGGTGGTACCCCTAATGATCACAACAGACCTGAACATCATTGCACTAGAGAGTGAGCTCCCAGGTTAGGAAGCTTCACAGGACACGCTTAAACACTGTCCAGACTGCAGGGGCCCTCATCTTGTCTCCAGAGTGTGGTGTATAGGAAAGAGGTATGTGTTTGTCAGGCACTCCCTGTGTAGCAAACATACAGTGATGTTTGTATAACTCTTTCAATCTTCGTGGCAGTTTTTCCAAGATCTCATTATCATCGTCTCCATTCTACTGATGAAGATGCTGCTAAGGGAGCTGAAGTATCTTGAGTCAGGTTACCCTACCAGTAAGTAGTAGAACTGGGATGTGGGCCCTGGCTGGGAACTGCAGAGCCCACCTTGTTAAATACAGCACTGTACTACTTTTTATCAAAACACATAGAATATTAAGGGAAATAAAGTGACACTGAGTTTTAAAAGTACTTTAGCTTTGGATACATTCAAAATAGTACATTTGGGAGAAAAATGAAAACCCTAATGTTTGAAGAAGTAGACCCACAGCTAGATAGAAAGCTATGTGTTTTCTGAAAACAATATGAGGACCTAATCAGCACAGGGCATTGATGGGGGGGGTAGGAGAGACAGAGCAGCGCGCAGTCACTCACCACCCAGAGGCGATTCTCATGGTAGAAAATACCAAACAATGAACTAGGGACTACAGCAAGCTTAGTTTTTCTTTAAGGCATGAAAGTAGTTGAGACAAGGCCTCACGTAGCCAATGCTGGCCTTGAAAGCCCCAATCTTGTTGCGTCAACCTCCCCAAATGCTGTTATTATCAAAGAGCACCACCGTGCCCAATTCGATTTCTTGGTCACTAAGAGCCTCAGTGTCGGCATTTGCCGCTTGTCCTGGGGTTGTGCAGGGAGTAGTGCACTGAATTATGAGTAAGCTAGAAATCATTTAAGACCCTCCCACCCCCAAGATTCAACAAGACCAGTCAGTTGGTGCTCTTCAGCGTGGGAAACACTGTTAACTCTCTGTGATAGTGAGATATCACATGTGCCAATGTGACTCTTGTCTTTCTGCACACCCCGCAGCCCAACCCTGTAGGGTAGATAAAGATACAAAAAGATAAAATGTGGCTGGCAGGCATGCCGGATGGGGATGGTCAGGCCCAGCGGCCACCACAATAACATCTGGATGCTCTCTTCTATGTGTGGACCACACTGACAAATGTGCGTGAAGCCTTTGCACAAACGATTCTTCTTTTACATGGAAATCCCATCAGGAAGGTTTCCTATCCCCACGAGGTGAGGACCCAGTCACACAGCCACCTGAGTTCACTGTTACTCCCCCAGGAGGGCTCTCTCCCCAAGGCGGTCAGGCAGCCCCAGCTTACCCATGCCATCGCCCACTGCTGCACAGGATATATTCTCAAAGTTTTGCTGAGATCAACACGAGTGGCGTAATTGAAAGAAAGGGCCTTTTGTGGTAAGAGAAGGCTGTCTTTTTTTGCCTTTGATTGTCAGCTCCTGCGACAGACACACAATTAATGAACTCACTGAAAGTGTGGCTTCTCAAATTATCTTTTTCCTGAATCCTAGAGAAATTGTGATTGTTCTGTAATAACTGCCGCTGTGGCATAAATTACCTTTAGCAAACATCAAATGTGCTTAATACTCTCACCCAGGGTAACAGCTGCCACTGTAACAACCAGACAACGCAAGGCTTCCAGTTACATCAGTGACCTCTACAATCAGACTTTTGGATGCCAAGTTCAACCTTGCCAGAGAAATACAGAAATTCAATTAATAAATATTAGCTAAATGGGTGTTTTGTAGTAGGCTTAATTGTTTGAGTTTTATTTTCTGGGTTTTTTTTTTAAGGTTTTGTTTGTTTTGCTTTGATTTGTTTTGATTAGTTTTGCCAGAGAGGCCTTTGCTTTATAAATGACTTTGTTTAATGCTCTTCAAATTGCAGCCTTGAAAATGACTCCAGCATGGGAAGTGGCAACACTGATTCTGCTTGCTAACCTTGAACAAGACACACAGCTCCTCAAACTTCTTTTTGTCAGTACTAGAAATCAGACCCAGGGTCTTGTGCATGCTAAGCAATTACTCCACCACTGAGCAGTCTCCCTATCCTTGGATGTCATTATTTTACAAGAGGGAGGGGATAGGAAGAGAGGAGACAAAGGAAGAGAAAGGAGAAAGAGAAGGAGCAAAATAGGAACCAGAAGGAGGTGAGTGGGAATGTCAGGGACTGGTATTCATCTGGCCACCTGGCTCCAGACTCTGCAGCTCTCCAGTAGCATCTAAGCTGTAGTTTTCCACATCTGAGCAGAGCACATGATTTTCGGTACCACATATGTCCCTGAACACTTGGGCACGCGAATGAGCCATTGGCCACTGTAGTCACTCACTTCAAACTCTTCCCATGTAGTCTAGAGCAGCTCTGTAATACCTGGTCCCCAAACGTGCATCCGGAAAGAGCTATATGCATGCCTCGCCATCAGGAGAAAGGAACCCGGCAACACTGGCATCAGGCTTGGCCAATGAGTGCTAACCTCGGGCAAGTCAGTTTACTTGAATTCACCCCGACCCTCCCTGTTTGATTTCAGCACTAGGGGTCAAACCCAGGCTGTCTGGGACATGAGCCGAACTGACAAGCACTACTTACAGATCCTTCTTCGTTCTGTCCTGTCTCCTTTCCTGCTCCCCAGGACTAGTTATGTGTTTATGTCGGCATCAGGAGCACACACTGTGGTAAAAGAAGAGCAACCAAACCAGGGAGGCGTACGGGATGAGTGAGGAAGGAATCTTACTGTTGGGAGTTGCTTACACAGAGCTGTGGTATTGTTTACACAGAACTGATGTCTTATGACTGTATATTGGTTACAAGGTCCCTCAGGGATGGTACAAGTGTAGGAAGTAACTTGTGGTAGGGAGTGACAGCACCAGACTTTTCTCAACACTATTCAATTGATACAAAGCTTAGATTCCTGCCTCCCACGGAGGCAGCCCAGTTAGTACAGCCCTGCTTTGGGTACCTCTTTCCCGTCTACATTTGCTCACATAGCCTCCCTATAGTTACTGCTCCTGCCCCAGGAGGAAGCTCAGTGGAACTTCTGAGTTCATTCTCAGCTCCAGACCTACAAAGAATACAGGGGAGAATTTTCAGTTTGCTCTGTCAATTCCCGTGTAGCACAAAAGACTTCTGTGAACACTGAACCCAGAGACTCAATGAAACTTCAGCGTGACTTGCACCTTGATTAATCCATATCTTAAGATTGTCCCCTGGGGGGGAATAGCTGGGCAGTGGTGGCGCACACCTTTAATCCCAGCACTCGGGAGGCAGAGGCAGGCGGATCTCTGTGAGTTGGAGGCCAGCCTGGTCTACAAGAGCTAGTTCCAGGACAGGCTCTAAAACTACAGCGAAACCCTGTCTCGAAAAACCAAAAAAACAACAACAACAACAAAAAAAAAAACAAAACAAAAAAAACTGTCCCCTGGACCAAATCTTTGACGTGAAAAACATAAAGTGGCCAAACCACGAAATGTGCCTTGGCCCCATCCATACTGCCAAAGTTCTTATCCCAATTCTGCCACTTTCCACTTGTCCACAGCGCCCCCATGGGTCTGGTTTCATAGCCCCTATAATTCCCGTAGCCCTCTTTCTCTTCATTCTCTTCTCCCTTCACGAGCTGGTGTCACATTTGACTGAGTAAGAAACATACTTTTCCTGGATTTCTCTGGGGAAGACTCATCTGGACACCTCTAACAAGTGTCCAGTATGTTTCTCTTTGACATCACAGACCCTTGGGAAGGGATATTCCCTGATTGGGAGCTTCACATGAGATGTTTCCATTTCTTACCTAGAAATATTTTCTTAAAATGCCAATGGCTAGCTGGGCACTCTGGCTCCACCCTTGGTCTTCAGACTCATGCATCTTCCTGTCTTTGAAGCATGCTTTACTTCAAGAGTGTCCTACCTGTTAGGGACCAGCCTCAATAAAAATACCTCTTGCCAGGGTAGAGGCATGGGGATTTAGAAAATATTAGTAAATAATATGAAGACGTAAAAGAAAATAAAAAAAACAGAGAAACATAGGATCATATTAGGAGGGTGTTCCAGTGAGTACTGAAATTCACCCACATTTAATTTCCAACTGCTTAAAATACCCCTGGCCCCAAAAGGTAGGCGTAAGACAAAAAAACCACATTAATGTGATACAAGGAAATGAACCTACCAATTGAAGGTCATGGGCTATATCCATAGTTAAACATTCTGTTGCTAGAACACGTCATGCTCACACCCTGGACCAAAACATTCTGTAGGCAAACTACTCCCTGGGTGTAATCCAAAGTTATCTCATTAAGGGAACTGGAACTTAGTTGGATCCTTAGACTTCTCTATTCCTGGAGTATAAGGTCTGGCTATTAGTCACAGCTGTTGACAATAACCTTGAGAGAGCAGAACTCTCTGACCTACTTCTAGGTGGGACCGTTGTTAGAGGTAGAAACACAGTAATCTTGAAGGAGCTAGAGGTGAGTTCCAACTCTCTGATGTTTGGTCAACGTGGAAAGAGGCTCATTTTGGGGCCTCCACACTACCTCCCTTCTTCTGTCTTTGAGGCTCTTAGAAGCACCACGCAAACAAGAGAAAAGTAAGCTCAGTGCTTTCACACCGGGAAAATGACAGGGGCCAGCTATGTGTATCACCTGACCAGGAGCTGTCTGCTGGTGAGGTGAATGGAAGGAGCTGCAGGGATTCCAGACAGAAGCAGCTTCCAGCAAATGGACTGGAAACAAGGTGAGTAGGCTGTGGGAACGTGCAAGTCCAGCACCATTAAGACAGTTTAGAAAAGACCAGGCAGGAAACGAGGCTGCAGAGTTGAGTGAACCCTGAGGACACTGGGCAAGGATGGTCAATGAAGGCTTACTTTAGACCATGAGGCAAGGATAGGGAAATGTGCACCTCATTCCTTTCTCGGTGCATGGCAGTTAGTACTGTCAATGTCCAGTTATTCCTAACTCACTGAGAAAGCCTAAAAGCCAAATAATAGTCCATTGAGGGTTGCTCTGTGCCTCATACTCTGCCAGGTGTTCGGCTCTCATGTCTCACTTTACTTTCAAAAGAAGCCTAAGGGGAGGCATTGTACTGACTCCTATTCTACAGGGGAAGAAACGAATGCTTGTTTGAATCTGTAACTCACGTGGGATTGTTGAGTAAAAATTGACTGAAACATGATTGTGATCCAGGGATCTGGTTTCAGGGATCCCCAGTCCTAAACTCTGGGGCCCACTATGCCCCGGGTTCCCTGATAAAAAATCTCCCAAGGCATATGTCAAACCTTCAAGTTACTATGAAGTCTCAGCTGGGAACCCACAGGCTGCTGGCTGTACTAGCATGTTAGTTATTGCAAGAGCTCCGGGTGATTCTTGTCTTCAGAGAGGTTGGGAAATCATTAAGGACAGAATGAACTTTGTTGGACTGGAACTCCTGTTTAAGAACGGCGACAGAAAAGGAGAAAGCAGCTGTGCAGTTCCTGGCAGAGGGCAGGAGGTCAGAGGGAATCTGGCTCTCCTTGCATATAGAGTTTCTTCTTGACCCCTTCCAAGACCAAGAGTCACGGCCAGTTTCCAAGGATGCAGAGAGGAGCCATCAGTCAGTCCAACTTGCCACAACAGGCACTGGAGTTTTAAAGAAACACAGAGTTGCTTGGCAGAAGGAGTCCACTGGTTCCTTACCTGAGACAGAGGCCCTGTTTGAGCTGGGTTAGTCTTGCTGAGGACCAGCTCCTACATCCTGTCTGCATAATCAAGCTCACTACCTGCTCTACCCAATTCTCTCCTAAAGCATCAACTCTTCTTACTGAGTATTATCCAGGATCATTACAAGCCTCTGGATGGATGAAGCTAGTTAGCTATGTCTCAATTTGTCATACTTTCCTTTCTGTGCCTATAGGAGGCCTGAAGGCAAGGCTCCTCATTTTCATTCTGTCACCCATGATAGGCCCTGCCATTGGCCAGTAACCTTGATAGCGGATTGTCATCTATTCTGTTAAAACTTGAGAATGTGTAATGACTTTGACCCATACACAACACTATAGTTGCTTCCTTTCCTTGCTAAGTTTACATCCTAAGCCCTCCAAACACATCAGTTCCCCTGACTTTGACCTGCCAGGCCCTTTAAGACTGAAGCTCCACTGGAAGCAGATTCAGGCACTAATTCAGTGTTTTATTGCAAAAATAGTTTATAGGGACACACATGAAAGTACCTGGTACACACTTCACCTAAGTCAAAACTTCTTATGTTTGAGAACAAATCATTCGAGAAGTTGTTAAAACTTTCTCTTATATGGAAGGGGAAGGGCATGTGGTAAGCCTTTTACAAGAGCACCCAGGTAACTTCAGTGCTGATGGCCCAGGGCCCTCACTTAGAGTAGAAGGTGTCACAAAACTTATTTTTGATTCTTGAGCAAGCTCAGCTAAAGATCGTAACATTCTCTGTGTTGAGAATTTCCCATGACTATAACAAAGAACCTGAGATAATTAACCTTAAAAGAGAAAAAGGTTGTGTGGGCTCACAGTTCAGAATGATTCAGTCCATGGTCAACTGGGCCATTTCTTTTGGGCATGTTAGATCACATACTGTGGAGAAACATGTGACACAGGAAGCTGCTCATCTCACGGGAGCCAGAAAGCCAAAGAGATAGAGGATGGTCACCATGTCCCCAAATCCCCTTCAAGGGCATGGTACCCCAAATCTACCCTTCTCCCACTAGGCTCCACCTCCTAAAGGTTTCAGTACCTCCTATAACTGCCACAAGCTGTGACCAGCCCTTCTATTCATGGGCCATTGAGGACACTAGTCTTAGTATCTGAAAAACCACTCCCAATCCACTAGGGCTAGCGACCTGCTCTGTTTGCTATTTTCATAGCCATTGCCAGCCATATACCCACCATCTGTGTCTGCCCCCTACACATACATCTGTGTGCTGACAAGAACTAGGGCTTCTGGATCTCTTTCCAAGCCCCTGGCACATTTTGCACACGAGTGAATGAATTACAATTAATTTTGTATGAATGAATGAATGAATATATCTGGGGTAGATACAATTAAGTACATCAAGTTCTGAGGTTAAGAGTCAGTAAAACTACCCTATAAAAGACCAGATAGGAAAGATTTTAGCATTGTGAGGCATAGTCTGCCAGAGCCATTTATTTTCAGCAGGGTAACATATGAGTGGTGAAAGGAAATACATACATGAATGATGGCGTCCAGCACTGTGCAAACATGCCATGGGCTGATAGGATCCAAGGGCCATAGCTTGTCAACTCCTTAGCTCAGTTATTTGCCCTTTGTTTTTATAAGATCAACCAGTTACCCATTGAATCTTCTCACCCTACCAAAGCAATGAGATAGAAAGTTCATCTAACCTCCTGTAAACACATGCAAGGGTCATCTACTTAAACTTCTTCATTCAGCCTCAGAGGGTTCCACCAAAAGAATGTAGGAAGGTTTCTCCATGCTTACCCAGTACTGAAGCCCCTACTTGCCCAGCAGATGTGGCCACGGGTCCCTGCTGCAGCTCTTAGCTTGTCCTTGTACTGAGGAAGCAACTCTAAGCTAAGGCTTCGGCTCTGGGAAATAAAATTCATTTTGGGTCTCGAAGCCCCAGCCCATTCTGTTGTCAACAGAGTTCAGCCCAGTGCAGCTGAGAAAGGCACAAGGCCTGATGAAGTGCCTAACGCATCAGAAGAACTGTGCTGCCTTCTCCCCCTTCTTTTTATCCACCCAGAGGAAATATTGTTTGCTGAAATGGGCGCCAGGAGAACTGAGATGGCTATTAGACAGGTCTCCTGGCTGCCCTGGGACAGTAACATAAATTGTGACAAGTCTGTACATCCAACTATCTTGCTCAACTATTCCCACCAGATTGTCTTCTCACTCTGGAAGACTGCCAGCCGGCAGAGCGGGACAAAGACACACCTCTGTAAGTCAGTGCAAACAGCTCCTGCCTTTCTCCCAAGTTCTCTTCTGACACTTGGCTCATTTCTGTTTGAGTACCTTCCCCTGTGTTTTCCAGAAGTGAGCAAGCATAGCTCTGTGAAGCTCTCACAAGTTAAAAGTGAAGTCAGAAAAAAAAAAAGATGTCTCAGCATCTTTTCCTGCTTCTGCCATTTGAGTGTACCTTACTTTTCCGATTCTTATCCTCCAGCATGTTTTTTACAGATGTCTGTGTGGGTTTATTTATTTAACAGATATCTCCCTAGAAGATGGTACTCTCTGTGAGAGTAGGACCACAATATTCTATTCATTTCTGTGAGTCTAAAGCATATCATGGCTTCTGTGTGCCCATGACAGGTCCCACCACTAAGCTCAGCAGGCTGTAGCAGAGTTTCCAACCGACTACCAAGTGCGTTCTCCGATGTTGAGCAAGTATGCTGTCAACACTTCTGGAATGAATTGGTTAATACTAAGTGTTTCATAAAGTTAAGCTTAGTCAGCACAAAGAACTTCTTTCTAAAAGTGTGCCTTCTATACTGCCTCATCCCAAAACAGACTCTAAAAGCAAGAGGAGTGATAATAGAGTAGGCGTCAATGATGTTGATACCCAAGTTACTGGAAACATGGAGACGTCATAACATTCACATTCTAGAAACCTCTGTACAGCGGCATCTGCCAGGCCGTTATTATTAAGATGTACTGCACATACCATAAAGTCATCCTTTTATTTCTTATTTCTCTCTCTCTCTCTCTCTCTCTCTCTCTCTCTCTTGCTCTGTGTGTGTATGTGTGCGTGTGTGCGTGTGCACATGTATATGTGTGTGTACTTGTGCAGAGGCCATGGGAGAATGTTGGTTGTTCATCTTTTTAGCTCTCCACTACATGTCTCTGAGACATGGTCCCTCACTGAACCTGGTGTTCAAGGCCTTTGAGGTACCCAGGCATTCAGCAAGTCCCAGGCATCTGCTTGTCTCTACCCACCCTATCCCACTAAGCACTGGGGCTGCAGATTTATGTGGCCAAGCATGGCTTTTTACATGAGTTTTGGGGTTCTGGACTTAGATCCTCATGATTATGCATCAAGTGCCCTTATCCATGGAGACATCGTGCCAACTCAAACTTGTACTTTTAAAGCATAGAGTGCATAAGTTTTTAACCTATGAATGACCTCTGCTCTCTAATTCTAGAAAAATTCTTATTCCTCCCCTAATTATTACTGAGTCCTAGGAGTAGTCAGCTCAGTGTTTCTCTCCCATAATCCTCTGATTGTCATTAATCTACATTCTATCCCTACAGAATTCCACAATTCTGGGCATTTTCTATAAATGAAATCATATATCATGGAACATTTCATGTCTATGTTCATTCAATCAGCATGTTTCCAGTTCCTTTGACATCAAACCAGTATTGCATTCCTGTCTATAGCTGCCTAATATTCTACCATATGTGTATACAGAAAATATTCATTTGTCAGTTGAAACACAGGGGAATATCATGAACAGTGATGAATTTGACTATTAAGAATATTCCTAGCCAAATGGTGGCGGCGGCATGCATCTTTAATCCCAGCACTTGGGAGGAAGAGGAAGGTAGATTTCTGCGAGTTTGAGGCCACCCTGGTCTACAAAGTGAGTTCCAGGTCAGTTACACAGAGAAAATCTGTCTTGAAAAACAAACAAAAAAGAAGAAGAAAAGAAAGAAAGAAAAAAATATTCCTACTGTGAACATTCATGTTTTGATTCTGTTAAAATTGTTTTAAATTGTTTAGGGTATATATGTAAGAGTAGAAACACTGGGTCATACTAAGCCATGTTTATCAGAAGAATTGCCAGTCTCTCCTCTGATTTCACATTCCTATCAGCAATGTGCGATGGCTGTAGCTTCATTACGTCCTCACTCCCTTTTGTTCTGCTTGCCAGTTGCAGCCATATTGCTTGGCATGCAGAGAAATCTTACTGTGGTTTTGATGCGCATCTCTCCCTAATGGCTAATTTTATTAAGTATCTTTCCATATGGGTTTTGAAGTTCTTTTTATGTCTTTTTAGAGAAATTCTACTTAAATCCTTTGCCAGTGTTTGTCTCCTGGCTATTAAGAGCAGAGCTGTTGACATCATTTATTCTTTGAGTCATTTATCATAAACTCCATGTGGTCAAATGCCAGATCAGGAATCCTTTGAATTGCTTCTGACTTTCTAGCCCAGCATGATCTTGCTTCCCCATGCACTCGCTAACCCTCAAAGGTAGGACAGATTCAGACAATCCTCCCCTAATACGCACCCTGTTCCTAATAAGTTGTTATGTAAACCCAGGGTCTCAGTAGTTGCTATTGAGGAATAGCACCGAATAAAGGGATATTGAGAGGTAACAAGATTGATAGTTGCATCTGAGAAAATGCTCAAGAGGGAACTAATGAGAACTGTCTGACTCAGCAGGAAATAAGGACACTATGAAATATGAAAAATGAGAAGGAGAAACTAGAATAGGAAGAGTAAATGGGGTGGGGGTGGGAGGTAAGGGTAAAGGAGGGAATGTGGGGAAGGACAACTAACAATAAAGGCCTTTGAAAAGTCATATGGAAACCTACTATAGTAGAAGTTTCTGTGTGTGTGTGCACGCGCGCACTTTAGATGAAATTACCATCTAATGGGCATACAATGACACAATTAGTCATCGAGTGGCATATAAAACCCCCAGTACCAGGAATGAATTATATCTTATTGAGTCATTGGCCAATAGAGTCCCATAAACCTACTCCCCCATACAACATTACAGGCTATTGCCAATGCTATTGGTTATCCCCCATGCCAAACATGATGCTTAGACATGAAGAAATTGAACATATACACATACTGGATGTTTTAGCCCTTCTGACAAGGTTTCATAGTGCTGGAGGATACAATAAACACTACTGAAGAAGAAAAGCTATCACCAATCTCACATACCTATGAACCTTGCTAGCTACAATAATGACCTGTTTGCAAATTATATTAATGCAATAGTGGGACAAATGTTAGGGAGTAACCAACCATTTTTTTTATTGGATTTAAGGCCTACTCCATGGAATGGAGCCCATGTCTGATACTGTTAATGAGGCCAAGGACCTGTGACTAGAAAACTCATGGGACTAAAAGAGAACATATTGCTATTATTCTGCTAAAGAAGCAGCAATAAAATTACTCTTGATGATGTATTGCTGTATCCAGAGATCAGAGAATTACTCATTCTTCTTCTTGCAGTACATGATGATTAACCCACAATGAGACAATGTGGAGACAGAGACCCTGGAGCACTCGACAGTAAATGGGATTTATACAACCTTATCAAAGCCTTCCCTCAAGGCTCAGGTATCTATGTATGAGAGACAGTTGGAAGGTGGTAAGAACCTGAGACAGTAGATGACTCCAAAACAAACAGCATCTTCCAGACACAAGATTTGTGCATACAAACTCATAGAGACTGTGACAGAGTACACAAGAGTTGTACAGGTTCAAACCATAGAAAATCCCAGCACGGAGAAGAGAAAATGGGCACAAAGAAAATATTTACAATTGATTACTGCTGGGAGAGAGAAAATCCATTTTCTCCAATGGAGTGACACTGGTAAATCAACCACACTACTCAGGAGTAGTTTGTCCAACACAAAAACAGACTTCATGTTCTGTTATACATGCTTCTTCTTGTTGTTTTGGAGATTTTGTCTTGGTGGGGGGGTTGCTGTTGTTTTGAGAGAATGTAAAGTTGGGTAGAAAGGGAGGTGGGGAGGACCTGAAAGTATTTAGGAGGGTAGTATGATCAGAATACATTATATAAAAAATCTGAACCTCAGATGATGATTATGACATGGGTCACTCTCAGTTAAAAGTTATTTGTTGTCCATTTGAAATTCATCTGTGACATAGACTGTGTACTGTGTGCTAGGAAACACGTCTGTGTGGACTCAACATAGTCTTGATGATGAAATGTGGTCTGGCCAATAGGGTATTAAGTGAAGACTGATTGGGTCCTCTGCAAAGGTTCATGCTTTTCTAAGGAAAGGGCCATTGTCCTTTAGAGTCCCCTTTGTTCCCTTTAGATGCTCTAAACACAAGTGTAGTTTCTAAAGATTCACACATCACATAACAGCCATGAAGTGATGACTATGACAATGAAAAGACTGATAATGGGACAAAAAGCCACAAGAGCCCAAGTTTCTACAGTTTCTTTGAGGAACCTAGCCCATGCCAGAAATCCCCCACTTCCCACTTCCGAATTTATCAGACTGACCTGTGAATCTTTGTGCGACCTTGGTGATGGTGCCAGCTGACCTACTCGGTGCTCTGTATAGGTGCAATACTGTGACAGGGCCCAGCACATACATGTCGCAATAATTAATGCTCCTTTCCACCTCAAAATTCACTAATACTCAGTTAAGACAAAATGCTCAGAGGAATAAGGACTTGCCGGAAATAACAGAGGAATGTGATATATTTTATTCTGCAACACCACTCCTATACCTGGGAAAGTTTCTTCTTATCTCGTGGGTCTGTCCAGCAGTTCCTATGATTTCTTTTATGGGCAGATATTGCACTAAACATATTTACTTAGTTTATAGATATTTGTCGAGTGACTTCTCTATGTCTGACATTCTCCTGGGACTGAAGGTTCGTAAGTACGTATTCTCAGTGCTATGAGTGCTTAAGGTTTCGTCTGAATCAATCTAAAACCTTACTATACAGCAGGCACAAATATTGCTTTGAGTCTCCCCAAAGCAAACAGCTACATAAGGGAATGTATCAGTGGCAATTGATATGATGTACAATGAATGATTAATGATTGTTGTCAACTTGAAATGACTTAGAGTCACCTAGGAGACATGCCTCTGGCTACATCAGTGTTCTGAACACCGCAGAATCAAGTCCTTCAACCCTTACAATGTTTTCAGTCCCATGAAAACAATGTTTTCAGATATCTGTGAATCTCCAAGATTGCATAGCTAGCAAGAGGTCAAGTCAGGATTTGAACTCAGGGATTGTGGCTTCAGAGTTTAATGGCATAAAACCCCACAAATGTTTTCAAAGAAAGACAGATCTGCATAAAAAGGGCTGTAAAATGAAAAGCTTAGGGGTTGTGAGAACCCTGAAGGGAGAATGTTCAGGGGAAGCTGGGTGGAGAATATAAAACCTTTGAGTTGAGTCTTGAGGCTGCTTTGATCTGAAATAATGTTCTCTGGGAAAAGGAAAAATCCAGACAAAGCAGTGAGGGAGTAAGCAGGTTTAAATCCGCATGAGATCTTTGATGAGACAGAATCAAGAGTATTGAAGAAGAAAATAGTAACAACCAGACAGAAATCTAGCATTTGGTTGATCCAGTTCAAAATCCTTGCCCTTCTTATTGAGGCTAGGGCAGTAATATAGCTTAGTGGCTACTTATTCAAGTTTTCAACTCTAAGATTGCTTGAACTCAGCTTCATAGCTGTGTGAACTTGGACCTCATGATGACTTAACTCCTTTTGTATAAAATGAAGATAATTATGGGCTATTCTCGGAGGGTTGGGGTGTGCAGTAACTGGGTTAATACACACAAGACTTTTAGAACGATGGTTGTGATACAAGAGGACATTAGCATCATCGTCGTTATCATCATCCTCATCACCACCAACACCATAGTAATCTGGTTTCCTTGCTTGCTTAGCATAGTCCCAGACTATGTGCAATGGATGGATCCATAGTGGGTTGGGGGTAGGAAACCTTGAGGCTTATACTTTGAGCAACTCTTGCCAGAAAGTGAACCCAAGGCTAGTGAGGGGAGAGATATGCTCCCAGTCTGTCACTTGGAGTAATGCAAAATGTCCCTACCTGTCCCTTTTGGATGACAGCAAGCAAGGCCACTGCTGAAAGACAAGGACTCCTATTAACAATGAGCACAAAGGAATTCAGCTATTAACATTTGACTTTGCAGAAGAGGAGACAAGGGCACGAAGTGGGTCTCAGATTCAGATGTAGCTTCAGGGGACCTTGGTGGGGGTGCTGTCAGTAGAGAGTTACTCTGGAGAGCCTGCCAGTTTCAGTTGGCCCTGAAATAGACAAGAAAAACTCCAATAGCAATAAGGACATCATTACCATCCGCGGTCCTTCTGACAATTTGGGGAGGGTTTTAATTTGCAACTCTAGCTTGTTTCAAATCTAGAATCATAATCAAAACTTTTTTTGACCTCAGGTCAAATATAATTTACTATATATTCATCTCTCCTCTTCTCTGATTTTCTGAATTACACACAGGAAACAGTCTAGTCCAGGGTCAACTTGCATAGAATAAAATGTCCTCATCCCAAAGGAGAGAGCTTGTGCCATAACTGCTGTAATTTGAATAAACACCACTAAGGACACTATATGGAGGAAGGTGTCATGAAGCATGTATTGGGGCTATTATACTCGGGACAGTCCTAAACTCTGAAATTTGATGGCTCACTAAAATGTGGAAAAAGAAAATTAAAAGTGAAAGGTTGCCAGTATTATCTTGCTTTTTTTAGGTGAAAAAATTGAAAACCAACACTGAAAAAAATCCTCATGTAAAGTCATGAATAAGATACTTCAGTATATTTTTACACAAAATTAAGATGAATAAAAGTGAGATAAAGGCTGTTCTTCATTAGATGGGAAAGGTGAGAACTTTGATGTGTATCCTACCCAGGATTCTATGTATTCCAGGTTGCACAGCACAGGACTCAGTGCCAGAGGCACCATTTTCAAGAACTATTCTGATCAGGCCTTTGTGTTCTCACGTCCCCAGGAAGGAGAAAAAAATGTAGGAGGTAAACTGGCAAATTATTCCTAAAATGTTCAGGGTTCCAAGGGAGTTAAAGCAGTCACCTGGTCTAGGTACCTGAAGTTGGGCTTCAATAGTTACCAGGAATCTACTAAACCTTCCCAAGGGACCCTTGCTCAAAATAAATCACTTGCCATCTCATTTTTTTCAATATTGTAGCATTCCATGCAATCCCTCCAAGGAACTGCTCTGCAAGGAAATATTACTATTGGCTAAAGTTCCTACATGGCTCAAATCTGCTCAGTTTTTAACCTAATGACCCAAACCTCAGATGCCTTCCTGGATATCATCCTAGCTTCATTCCCCAGGTCCTCTCAGACTCCTCTGGAGGTTATAGTCCCGTCCACTTTCTGGGTTTGAGATAGCCATGACAGTTTCCATCATGCGTCTGTAGAATTCTCATCCTTTCAGACGTATCTGTCACCTTTCTTGTGGTTACACGGAGTGGTGGCATTGGGAAGGAAGCCTACAGAGACATAGTGCTGTCTCCTTCGTGTTTCAGGGATGGGGTTGTCAGTATGACTTAGCACTGTTGGCATTGACCATGGTCACTCTGCTGAGCTAGTGTTTGTCCACTCACCGTGCTCTAAAGTGTTCACCCTGCTGCTTTTTGTATTAAATAGTTTCTAAGGAAGTTGGACATAACCCACATGTGGGGACTGGAATACTGTTTACTTGGGGCTGGTCTGTGATGTTTACCATTCTTTACTGAAGGTTTGCCTGTTCTCCTCCACTAATTCAGATAATTATTTGTATCACTAAATTTTATTATATATAAATTATAAATTGTATTATATAGATTATAAATTGTATTATAATTTATATAATTTTTAATCACCACTAAATATTACTTTATTCTTAAGATTTGTGTTAGTTACTTTCCTCATTGTTATGGCAAAATACAAGCTTCCAGCTACTTAAGGGAGAAGTGTATTCTGGCTCATAGTTTGGGGGATATAACATTATCATGGGGAAAGCACCACAAAAGGCTCGCCGTTTGGCAGGGGAATCATGAGACAGCTACTAGTCACATGATTCAGCAGATTACAAAGAAGAGAACTTGGACCAAAGTCTACCCACATGCCCTATTTTTGCAAGCAAGTCCTTATCTTTGAAAGGTCCTAAACTTTCCTATCTCCTAGGGACTGGGTGATAAACCATATGAACCTACAAGAGACATTTCACATCCAAGCCTCAGCACCATACCCCAGTTCCCAGAGGTTTGTGGTCATTCATTAGGGGAGATACATTCCATCCAATTTCAGGAATCTGTATAATCTTAACAGTCTCTACATTGTTCAAAGGTCCTAAGTCTCTTCTGAGACTCAAGGCAATCTTTTAGCTATAGGTCCCTGTAAAATCAAAAACAAAGCTACCTAAATCTAATACACAGTGGTACCATGTAA
Source organism: Ondatra zibethicus (assembly GCA_004026605.1). Lineage (NCBI taxonomy): Eukaryota > Metazoa > Chordata > Mammalia > Rodentia > Cricetidae > Ondatra > Ondatra zibethicus. Next base: position 203,339 of record PVIU01001193.1, on the reverse strand, counting down.
ATACTCTCTTCTAAAAAGACTGAGGGGAAAAATGGCAAGGAATACTGATCCGAGCAAGACCCAAACCCTCTAGGGCAAGCATAAAACCCTGTAGCCCCGTGTCCCTCACCCTGGTCTCATGTGAATAACATCCGGGTTCTGGTTAGTTTGCATAACTCCGATGCTATCAGTTATAGTACACTTTTTGTCATTAAGGCTGACTTCACTCACGCCTGAAGTTTTCCTCATCTTGGCCTTTGCTGTCCATGTTTCTGTCAATGTTCTGGCTTTCTCCTTCCTACCAGAAGGTCCCTTTAAGATCTCCTTTTGTATCTAAGAGCTTCTCTGGTCCATGTTTCAAACTCTCCAATATTCTGGCAAACTAGCTGTGAATGCCTACAAGCCACATGATCACATTTAGTACAACAATGGCCTTGTTTCTCAGGAAGACATACTATCTCTTAATTTATTCAGATCATTATAGTCAGAGGCTGCTCATTCATTTCCCAACCACTCAGAACCGAATAATCACACAGAAACTATATCAGTTACAATACTGTTTGACCAATGACTCAGACATATTTCTTGCTAGCTCTTACATCTTAAATTAACCCATTTCTATTAGTCTGTATATCAGCAGAAGGCTGTGTCTTACTGGTAAGGTTCCAGGGTCCTTCTCATATGGCAGGTACATAGCATCTCTCTTACTCCACCTTCTTTCTCCCAGGATTCAGTTTGGTTTTTGTTCCTAGCTCTATTATGCCCTGCCATAGGCCAAAGCAACTTCTTTATTAACCAATGTTAATAAAATATTCATAGCATACAGAGAGAAATCCAACATCATATCATTGTAAAATTTATTTTATAAAAACATAGTTTATGGGTGTTTAAATATGTATACAATGCATAGGTTAATATTCATCATTAGTATAAAAGAAAACAACTAATATTTATAGTAATCTCTTGTGCTGCAGCCTTTCTATAATCCTTTATTGTTGCCTTGGACTTCTTGGAGGAGGAGGGCATCCTTTAGAATTTCCTTCATAGATAAACACACCATCTGTAAACAAATAAAATTTGTCTCTTCTTTCTTGGTCTGTATACCTTGTTATTTTTCTTTGTTCTTTTCTTCCACCATCATCATCATTGTCACCACTGCCAGGACCATTTTACTCTTTCTTTGTCTTATCTACTACTTGAGACTTCTGTTTTGAAGTGGAATGGTAATGAGAGGGGAATTCTTGCCTTGTTCCTAATCTGAGGAGGTGAGCTCCATGTCTCACTCTAGTAAGTGTGATGCTAGTTGCAGGTTTTTGTAGCTGCCCCCAATCACATGGAGGATGCTTGTTTTAATCCTCGTGTTCTGAGAGTTTTGTCATGAATTCATATTTGGAAAAGAGTATCATGCATCAGTTGTCCTCATCACATGGTTTTCTTTCTTTTACCTTCTTTTCTGGTGATTTTTTAAATATGCAAATTTTCCTATACACTGGCAATAAATTAATTTAGTGATGTTATAGAATGCTGTTTATACAATGTTGGTCTTATTTTTTATTGAAGATTTTTGTGTCTCTGTGTATGAGAAATACTGGTTTATACTTTGTGGTAATTTTTTTTTAAAGATTTATTTATTTATTATGTGCACAGTGTTCAGCCTCCATGTATGCCTGCAGGCCAGAAGAGGGCACCAGATCTTATTACAGATAGTTGTGAGCCACCATGTGGTTGCTGGGAATTGAACTCAGGACCTCTGGAAGAGCAGTCAATGCTCTTAACCTCTGAACCATCTCTCCAGCCCCTTTGTGGTAATTTCTTCATCTGGTTTTGATGTTGGGCTAATGCTGATCTCACAGAAGGATTGAGAAAGTGGTCATTCTACTTTGATTTTGTGAAAGAGAATTGGTATCATTCACTCCTGAACTGTGTAGAATTTAGCAATGAAATCATTTCAATCCAATGCTGCTTTAGAGAGTATTAGTCATTGATTCAAATTATTTAAACCCATTCTGATTATCCATTTCTCTTTGTGTAAATTTTACAAGTTTTTGTCTTTTTCAAGAAATTGTTCTATGCCACCTAAATTATCAAAGGAAATTATTCTTAATTTTTCTCATTGTCCTTTAACATCTACTGCATCAGTTGCAATAATCTCTCACTTCTGATATTGGTATATTGATAATTTATCTCTTGTTACTCAAACAAAAAAAGTTTTAACAGGGTATTGAGCTCTTTAAAATTGGCTTTATTTCCTATTATTTTCTTTCCTTCAAGCTACTGGTTTTTTATATATTTCTCATTCTTTTCTGCTGATTCAAGCTGAAGGTACTCTCTTTACTTTCTTCTGACATAAGCCTACATTGTTAATGCTAAATCTTTCTTCTTGAATAATGCATATATAGTAAAATGTTATAATTTCCCCCCTTAGCAGTACTTTCATGGCTTCTAAAATTTCTGACAAGTTATATCATCATTTTTTTTTTGGTTGTTTAAGTTTTTCCTCATGTGAGAGGAGCTGTCATGTAGGGGCATTATGGGTCAAGGACATAACCTGGCAAAGAGAAGGCTAAGCATGAGAGAACAGAATTACCATGTTCACAGAACACAGATTGATTTTGTCTGATACCAACAAGAGGAAAGGCTGAGGGGGTAAGAAGTTAGACCGTGAACATGCTCGTGTGTCATGTTGAAGGAAAGAAGAAGACAGTATTCTCTTTGCTTGTTTTCAATCCAGACACTGTCCTTCAGCAAGAATACAGTGCTTGGCTACCTAGGATCTAATAATGTGGCTTATGGTGACCCACTGTCCCAAAATCACTGTGTGCAGGCACTGCGGGATACTACACTTAAAGAAAGTGCTAACGTAAACATAGTTCTTTCTACAGGGTCACACAAGGCTACCAGCTGCATCTGAGCATGCTCAGAAGTGGTCTCCCACGTGGCACACACCATGGCCAATATGTCTGTCTCCCTCTCTGAAGGTGCAAGGTAGTACAGTAGGATTCCAGGTGTTTTCTCCTCAGCTCTTCCAATGATTGAGCAAGATTGCACTTGCTTATATTAAACTGTTTTCCTCTTAAAGTACTGGCAGGGGGGATCTTATTTTCCTAAAACACACCCAGTTTTCAGTATAAGAATGGATCCAAGAGCTCCCTCCATCCCTCTTTGGAAGAGGTGGCTGCTGCTTCTCCCTCCCCCCTTGCTTCCTCCCTTCTCTCTCTCTCTCTCTCTCTCTCTCTCTCTCTCTCTCTCTCTCTCTCTCTCTCTCCTTCTCCCCCTTTCCCTTCCCTTCCATAACCCACTAAATAAACTCTATACTCAAAAAAAAAAGAATGGATCCAAGAATCTGATATGTGATAGGTTTGAGATAACAATGGCTTAATGTCCAGCAGAAAATTGAATGTTGGGAATGCTCAGCTAATACTGGCTTTTTGACAAGGCAATGCAAAAGCAAGATGTACTTGGTTTATAAGCAAAAACGAAGGGAGTAGAGAGTCCAGAAACGTGGGACCTGGGACGATCAGAAAAGTTGTTTTAGATTCCAAATGGCAGATAATAATATTGATAAAAATCTTTTCTCTAAAAGGGCAAACAGTCTGATCCAACACTGCAATAGAGATCAAGTTTGAAATGTGGTCTGCCGCTTAACTCTGAAAGTGTCAATCAATGTACCATGAAATTAGAAGAGAACGGCAAGTGGTAAGAAAGCAGAGAAATAATGGATTTGAAAATTTTAGCAGCTGGTGCTGGAGAGATGACTCAGTGGCTAAGAGCACTTTCTGCTCTTCCAAAGGATGCAAATTTGAGTTCCAACACCCATGTCGGCAGTAAACATTCATAACTCCAGCACCAGGGAATTTTATGCCTCCTCTGGCCTCTGACAGTACCACATACATGTGGCCTATACTCACACAGATACACACACATAAAAATAAATTCCATAAAGTTCAACAGTCCACTGAGGTTTTGCAAGAACTAAATTACAAATTCAGATGAAATAGATCCTTGATAGTTTGAGACTCAGAGCAACCATTGGTCCTTCAACTTTTTAATAGCAAATAGTAGGCCACACAAACTCCTTGGCCCACAAGGCTGGCTTCTCTCCAATGCCTACCTCAGATGTATTCATGGAAGAAGACAAGACATTAAATCACAGGAGTTGAAAAATGGGACTATGGAGGAAAATTGGACCAGGACTTTCATTCAAAGAATAGAACAATGTTTGGTGGATTTTCTTGATCAAGAAAGGATGCCTCATGGGGTACTGCTGCAGGATCCCTACCCCGCTATGGAGCCTCAATTCTCTTCCCTTGTGAATGGGAGATTATTTTAACTTTGGAATTTTGTTTAACTTTGGAATACTGTACATAAAAAGGGAAAATAATCCATAAGTTTAGTATTAATGAGTCTGGACCCATAAGATACCCAGTGTGGTCCTCGTGTCCTTTGCCAACCCAGTAGGCAGTGCTCATTGAATTGGATCCTTGAGTGGCAATGAAAAACAGAGACCTTTTTGGTAACGCTGAAATTAAATGGTAAATTGAAATCATGGGTCTGCTTGTTGCAGTCACTAATCACCCTGACTAACTCATTGAGAAGCTGAAGTCCCACCTGTAGCAATGCAGAAAATGGAGACCTTGAGCCCAGATCTCCTGACCCTCATCCAGTAAGTTTTCTGTCTGGCAAGACGGCCTGTGCCAAATCTAAAGTGACCAGTCATTCCCCCAAGGCTTCCCTTTATTTGTTAGAATAACTGGAGAGTCTTCTCGTTTTGCAGGCAACCAATCATGTCTATGTTAGAAAGAGCGATGGAGGCATCATCCACTGACCCAATTTCTCTCCTTCCACCATGGTGAAGGATTTTATGAAGGACTGTAACTACACAATCACCCTCCTCCTTTATGAGCTCAGACAGCCTGCCCCCCCTTTATTACATTTAGTATCCTCCCTTGCCAGGGCACTTTTACGACTCTGGGAACTCTGGTTTCCCTCTCGAGGACTCGGGAGTCTCCCTCAGCACTCCGTATAACTTGTCACGGTATTTTTAACAACAATTCTTCTTGTGCGCAGCTGTGAGAGCCTCTTGCCGGCATCTCCCCTGGCGGCACTGTTCAGGGTTGTGGCAGCAGGAATCATCTTCTTGAAGCAGCAAGAGGAATTTCCCCCAGGCCATGATCACCACTGCTGGCTTCTCTCCTCTTTGAATTCACCGTTCCTAGTCTCCTCTCGAGGTTCGAGAGGAGTTCGGGTTAGAGTGTGCAGGCCTGGTACTTTCACAGCATGTGTGCAGAAAAGAAACCAACCGTTCTGCCAGAGGACTGTGGTTCAGAGGATCGAGAGCAAAGAAAGGTCCTGACCCAAAGCAACAATGGCATGAATGGCAACATTGATTTGCACAGCGTTGTTATATGTAATGCATTTCTACGTGGTACAAGAGACCAGGGAGGCAGTATTGTCAATGGTGCCCAGTCTTCAAGATTCACGTATCACTGGCCAACCCGAGATGTCTCTGGGCTCCCACCATCACCCCCACTTTATTTAGAGGCTTTGTCTTTCTTTTGTTCTCACTTAATATCTATAGTTTATCTCTCTTGCAATATTTATCTGCTTTGAGAACAAAGCAACCATTCATCTCTGAATCCCAGACACCTTAACCAAGTGCCCGGCATGAGATGAACAATCAATACTCATTAATCCAACATTGATTGAGCACCTGACATATGCCAGGGCCTGTACTAGGCACGGATGACACGAGAGTGAGTGACACATGCAGAGCACGTGGTCTCAGAGAGGTTTAATATTCCTCCAGGAAACGCATTAAAAATAAAAGGAGCATGCCCAAGTGTAACACGGTCATAGTCACAGTGAATCGGTGTGGAGGGACAAGTAGATGGTCAAAGAACCTCTCAGAGGAAAAAACATGCAGGCCAAGACCTGAATAAAAAGGAGGGTGCAGGAGCAAGCTGCTGCAGAGGGAGAGGCCTTAATGCATGAAAAAAATAAAACAACAAAAACAAAACAGTGGGGACCATGGCACCGAAACGAGACATGCAATAGCATCAGCAACAGAAGATAAGGGTTGAAGCCATGGATTTTTTTTCTGAGGATGGTAGCAGCTACTGGAAGGCCCAAGCAGGCGAGCCACGTGATTTGGTTCATAATTTTATAAAAAGGCTCAGACTGGCTGGTGGTAAATGGTTGGCGGTGACCACAGGGACAAGGAGGGAGGGTGTTGCTGCTCCAGCAGGGACAGAGGGTTCGGAGGAGGACACGTGGGAGGCTGCAATGTTCTCTTAAGGCAAAGCTGACCAGAGCATGGCTTCCCATTGAGGAGGAGATAATCCAGCCCCCAGAGCAATAGCAATATGCCATCTGTCGAGCAGTATGACATGCAAGTGCTTTAGGCTTGTTGTCTCACCCTTGCATGCATAAATCATTGCTGGTTCATCCTGTACAGCAGGTATCTGGAAGAAGGAATCATTTCAACACTTGAGATGCTCCAAGACAGAAATGGGTTAATCCAAAGTCTTTGAACTTGAACCTAGTTACCAGCAAAACTATAGTAGGTGGCACTCCGATGATACATGCCCTGTGGTAGACCTCAGCAAGACAAGAAACTCCAGGGGCTTTACTTCATTCCTTAATGTACTATTACTACATGTAGTAAACTTACCTGACATTTTGTGGACAGTCATCATGTCCTGGACACTAGCCAAAGAATGCTGTTTATCAGCACATTTGGTTCATGACAACTCAGTGTAAGAGGGAATGAAACTGAGGATCAGAGAGCTAGCTAACTCACCCAAAGTCACTTACTTACAAGTGACCTTGCATGGCACCAATAATGTAGATAATCTCCAAGCAAATTTGGAAACCCCCAGCTCTGTTAGGCAATGTACCGCCATGATATTTCTTTCCCCAGTGATACAAAGATAGAATCTGAATTAGAGAATCTGTATTATCCTTCACCGTGCTGGGTACTCCTACAGAAATCATACCAAGCCCTGTAGGACATAGATGCTGGCTTAGGGCATAAGCTCAGGCTTAGGAGTCAAAGGCCTCACAGACTGTAGGAGGTGATGCTGGCGAGGTTGTATGCTGAGACTCCAGCTTGCTCTGTGACTGGATCTCCATGAGACCCCTAGCCCTGTAGCCCAGGGTTCGCCTGTGTGGCTCAGCCTTCAACGAGCACATCAAAGGACCTGAAAATGCATTACAGAGAGATCTTTTTGGAATGACACAGGAGACCCTCCTCAGAATGATATTGAAAACATTGCCAATAAAAGTGATGAACCACTTTTGCAAGTGACCCAAGACTAAAACTTTTTTTTTCTTCTTTGCCTAGCACGGCATCCCCTTCATCTGTCTTACATTGTAATCAGATACAACCTTGATAGAATGAAAGCAGAGGTCACACTGAACAAACTGGCACTTTACGTGCTTGGGAAAAGGCTCCTTTGTAACAGGGAAATTACAGCATTTCTATAGAGCGATTTTTCTTAAAAGAACAGGTTGCTTTGTTCAAAGTGATGCTGATTTCAGCGCTCTGAGGAGATGGCCCGTTCACACTGTCGACCTGCGGAAATTTGTGGGGTTCCTTTTGTTTGGAGCAGCCTGCATATATTACAGGGAGTGTATTAAAATAGAACGTACAAGCCATTGTCAGGCAATCTTTTGATTGTCCAAAAAATGCCAGACAAAATGCAAAATGATTGATTCTCTCTGTACATTTTACCTCATGTTGGTACCATGTGGGAGTTTTGTGAACCAGGGTTCACTAGCTCTCTGTGGGTCCCCAGACCTGAATTTTTCCCCTAAATGTGATGAATACCCTAGGAAGAGAGGTAACAGATTTAAGCAATAATATCAGACCACTGTTTAAAATGAAAATACCAATGTCACCCAAACCAAATGCTTGCATTAGCTAAATGCTTAAGAAGGAAGGAAATACAAGGGAGCCTTCAATACGCTGAAACCCATCTGATGGAGCCAGGCCAAAATTTGCATGCTAATACCCCAAAGTAGAGTGTGAAACTACAAGATGTGTTCAAACAACAACAACAACAAAACCCAGAAAAACAAAAAGCAAGGTTTTGTGTCAATCGAAACACTAAGCTTGCCATGTCTCAATATGAAATGCTATCAAAAATTAAGCAAAGTGTTTCATTTTCCTAGTGTCAATTTTAACACTTAGCAGTATTTTTGGCATTGTAATTACTGTTTTCATTCCGTTAGAGCTTTTGTGAATAGGGATGTTTGTCTACAATTCTAATAATCACTTACATTTTTATGAACAGATGTATTGCTTCATTAAACCTGATTGTTTATAGCTAATCATAAAAGTTTTACCAAACCAACTAAATCTCATAATTTGTGCTTCAAGAACATTTGTTTCTTACTCTTTTCATATGTTGTGAATGAAATTAGTATTGTCATTTTTTTTTCCTTAAAACACCTATCTTTGTGGATGTATAAAAGGAGACTTCTAATCTCTCCTAGCATTAAGAAGGAATCCCACTGACACGCTCTTTAATTGCATTTGCCATATAGAATGCTTTGTCATCTAAGTCAGCAGGCAAGGGCTGCATTCATCAAAGCATCATACTGCCATTGTGTTACCTTCCCTAAGACATGGAGGTAAAACTTTGATTAATGAGAAAATCATAAGTATGTGCACAGAACCAATATGAAGAGGGGGGAAAATCCATTTTGTGGGTATCAAAAGCACTTTGATTTTAGCTACACTAAGAGAGACTTACAAATAGTCTAGAGGAAAAAGCAAGGCATTCTGCACCCATATTGTAATGCAGCCTGCCCAATAAACTTCATTATGTTAAGCCCTTGGGATGTCAGGGTTTGTGTTGCTGCAATAGACACTTTCTCTTCCGACTAATATACCATCCCTCTCAAGGCTGTCTTGAGGATCATATGAGAATGGTACATAGACCACCCAGAGCACTGCTGGAAACCTCACCTGTGTTCCCTGAAAGCTAGCAGTTCCCTCACCCAACCTGTCTATATACCGAGCCAGATTGGGCCATGGGCACAGAGAGAGACAGAGAGGCTTCCTTGTGTCCAGAGCTGCTCCTTCAGTCCTGCTGTGGCTCACTTCTCTGAAAGTCCCCACTGCCTGGACCATGTTATAGCCTGTTAGTGTGCACATTTGCAAATGAAATCCAATAGCCCAGACTTCACAACGTTTGGAATGCTCTTGGGCTAACAAAAGCAGCTCTGATTTAAAGAGATGCAGAGTCTTTTGATGTAAATACCTGTCGGGATTTCCATAGCTGGGATAATGAGTATTTGAAGCAGTGCGGTCCTGTCCCAGGGGGTTGATTGAAACAGCACTTGGTGGAGATGGAGTGGCTGGGTGTTCCAGTACTGACTGTGACCAGGGACAGCTGGTGAATAACTGCATTTGCCACAGGGAACATCAATTCCTTACTGAAAGGGACTCAGCTTATTTGTTTCCTCCTGGACACTGACCTCAAGTGTCTTTTCTGTCTCCAGCAAGCTGTCTTTGGGGATGAGGACCCTGCTGCCGACTGCTTTCTTTCCTTGCCTACCAACAGGGGATCAGAAAGATCCCCTGCACCTTTCTTGCAGCCATAGCAGATTCCAGTTTTTCAAGCAAAACCTTAGCAATCAAACATGAAAAGTCTGAACGTAGAAGTGCTTAGGTCAGTGGTTCTCAACCTGTGGGTTTTAACCTCTTTGAGGTTGACTGACCCTTTCACAGGGGTCACATATCAGATAGCCCGCACATCAGATATTTACATTATGATTTGTAACAGCACCAAAAGTATAGTTATGAAGTTGCAATGAAAATAACTTTATTATTTGGGGTCACCACAGCATGAGAAACTATTATAGTAAAGGGACGCCGCATTAGGAAGGTTGAGGATCACTGGTTTAGGTTGAGCAGCAGAAAGGACATTCAACAGTCACCTCAGTGTCCCTGGAAACTTTCATTGTCCCATTTGGTCTGAAATCCTCAGACACATATATCCCTTGAGTCTCAGGTGTCTGTGGCTCTGTAAACCTCTGTCTGTCCCATAACCCGAAGGAAAATCCTGAGCTACCTTTCCTCTTGGATTTACTTTGCTTTGAGAATTTTTCTCTGGATTGTCTCAAATGGAAAGGTAGGACGCTTTTCTTTCAATGACCTGGAAAGTTGTCTCTTAATAACAGCATCGCCCCTGTTCCTCAGGAGCTACCTGCTGCCCTTGCTCGACCTAGACAAACAACAACCAGAAGATAATGGTGCTAGGCTACCACAAGCGTATTTAAAGCCTTTGGAGACGAGGAAAGGAAGAGTCAATGTAGGGTCTTCTCTGCTGCTTGCTCAGAGAAGAACTCTGGGGCTGCTGATGTGTGAGCTCTCTCATGAGACTACCACTAGTCTCTCACCAGCCTTCCTCTCGACCCCTCCCTCCGCCACCATCTCTTTTCAGCCACCACAGCTCTGACTTTTCCTCTCATCACATTGCTTTCAGGGCCTACCTGACCCTGGCTTCCAGGTTTTCTATGGATTCTGGCTCTGTTCTCTGTGTAGAGAGTACTCTCAAAACAAAGCAGACCTGGGTTATCCTTGAGAAAGGAGAAGCCCCCCCATTCCCGATTCACCCAGAACACCACTTTAAGTCAAGTATTTTGGTGCCTTTGAAATAGCAGGGCAATTATTCCAGACTCCATCATCTCCAGCCTGCCCTGGGCTTTCCAGCTACCAAGTTTCTGCTTCATCTTTTCCGTGTGATGAGGTCTAAAGTAGGACATTAAGTAGGTGAAAGGGGGCTCATATAAGAAAGGAAAGGAGAACAGGGCCCACATCACCTGGACTAAGTTTATTGCGAGTTGAGCGTTAAGCTCTTCAACATGACTTGCTGTGTGTTTTTATTTGTGTATATTTGGCTTTGGGGCTGACCACTCTCTGTTGAACAACCAATAAAAGACTTATCCTTGGCAAAGCAAACTCTCCTCCCAGCAGTCATGTTATAGTTCTTTGTCTAGAGGTAGGACCTTGAGATAATAAATACTTCCACGTTGACATGTACATTGATATCACCACTGTTGCAGTCTTGTTTATCCGGCCATTTCTAGGAGAGACTTTCACGTGGACCTCCTGATATTCTGAATCTTATAATCTGTCGGCCCCCTTCATCTGTGATGTTCTCTGCGTCATAGATGCAGGAGTTGTGTTACAGATGTATCTGTTGGGACTGGGCTCCCCATGACCTGTGGTCTTCTGCATTATGTCCCCTTGTGGTTTTCTCTGATGGTCTCTATTTGCTGTAAAAAGAGGCTTCTATGCTAAGGGGTGATTCTACATCTGAGGATTTGGAGCTAGGAAAGACAGGTGAGAGGCAGCATGCTGCGTTTCTCTTTTGGGTCTGGATTATCTCACTCTTTTCTAGTCTCAGCTATTTATCTGCAAATTCGTGATTCCATTTTTCTTTCCAGCTGAGTAGTATATATTACCACATTTTCACTATCCATTTGTTCGTTGAAGGACATTTAGGTTGGTTCCATTTCCTAGATATTGTACATAGAGCAGCAATGAACATTGTTGAGAAAGCAGCTGTGTGGTAAGATGTCCACTCCTTTGGGCACAGGCCAAGGAGCCGTATGGCTGGATCACATGATAGTCTTATTTTTAGTTTGTTGCAGATTCTCCACACTGATTTTTGGAGTGGCTACATCAATTTAAATTCCCAGAAACAGTGTATGGGGGTTCCTTTTTTCCCACACTCTCACCATCATATTGTTGGTTGTTTTGTTGATCTTAGTCATTCTGAATGCACACAAATAACAAAAACAGATATATACACACATATACATATTCTTGTGCATATATATACATACATGTATGCATGTGTGTGTAACAATAATAATCACATAATTGAGATGGGGGACATGGGATGGGTTTAAGAGAGGGTAGCTGGGAAGGGCTGGAAGGAGGAAAGGGAGAAGGAAAAGTGATGCAATTCCATTTCAATAAAAACATATTAAAAATATCTCAGATTTCTAAAAAGGAAAACTGATAGAATTCTAAATTAACAAACAGAGGAAATAGTTAAAACATGCTGTGTGTACATACAGGGTAATGCTATTGACAACAAACCATTGGCTTTGCATTCTCTCTGTCTCTCTCTCTCTCACTCACTCTCTCTCGCACTCACTCTCGCTCGCTCTCGCTCTCTCTCTCTGTATCTTCCAGTTAAGTTTATTGTCCGTGGAAAGGAAACAAGATCTTAAAGTACCATTGTTTTTTGTTACCAACAATTTTACTTGAAACTATCAGACACTCTTTCAGAACGGGTAAGACTTTGTCTACTCTGTATCAACTTTTGTAGGCTTAACCATGGAGACAATCAGCATAAGAGTTTTTCAAGGAAAGATTTGTTGTCTCCAGCAGTGGGTCATAGTATGGCTCTTAGACTATTAAGACCTACCCAGCAACCAATCAGTCTAAGTTGCCCTCTAATGCATCACATGACCTAAGAGCTATCATTGCACTGAGACACTGTCACACATGCAAGGGAACCCAAGAAGTGTAGCAAGCAGCCCTGATACAGTGGAGTTCCCAAGTTGTTTTGGCCATGGTGTTTATCATATCAGCATAAAATAAGCTAGAACAAGACTTAGGGCAGAACACATCCATGCACCAAAAGGCACCCAGAGTACATTGTGGTTAAAGCACCATGTCATAAAGTCTACTGCCCTCTGAAAAAATAAGAGAATCCCTGCTTTGGGGAGCAGAAGATGGCGAAGAAATCTGGAGAGGCTTTGTCTAGAGGTCAAGCGATTGGCCTGGTCTCTGCCAGTCTCCCTCCTCACAGCTGTGCCTCTGAGCCTATGCCACAGAGTGAAGCATAGCAAATCATCTCAACGGGAGTGAGTGCACTGTTTCCTCCTCAAGGCTCACCAGAATGTGGAACCAGTAAAGAACAGCAGGGGTAGAATGTGTGGATGCTTGGCCTTGAGATGTTGCAAACATCCATGATAATCTACATATGCTTGGAGGCAGGGGATTGGTCAATGGTGACCTTAAGTAGACAATGAATAGGCAGAAGTTGGAAGAGAATGGAGACATCATAGCTGGGAAAACAATGGCAAAGATATTGACACGTATCCACTGTGATATCCAGGCAGGATTAATCAGACTTCAGAGAACATTAACCCAGAGCAGTGACCTGGAATTGGATTAGACCAGGCATACTGAAGTGGAAGACAAAAGGGCCACAGAGTTTGCCTTCCCAAACACTAGAAATAAGAAAGCTTCCCTGTTCTGGTTAGATTTTTGGCAGCTTGACTGACACAAACTAGAATCATCTGGGGAAGAAGAACCTCAGTCGAGAAAATGCCTCCAACGGATTGGCCTTAGGCAAATGCATCTCGGAGTGTTTTCTTGATTAAGGATTAATGAAAGAAGGCCCAGTCCACTGCGGGTGGTACCACCCCTAGGCAAGTGGCCCTGGGTTGTTTAAGAGAGCAAACTGAGCAAGCCATAGAAAACTAATAAGCAGTATTTCTCCTCTGTGGCTTCTGCTTCAGGTCCTGCCTCTAGATTCCTCCCTTGTGTTCCTGCCCTGACTTCCCTTCAAGATCAGTTCAAAGCTGTAAGATGATAGAAACCCTTTCCTATACAAGTTGCTTTTGATCATGGCATTTATCACAGAAAGGGAAAGCAAACTAGGGCAGACAGTATCTTAGTAAACAAATGAGAAGAGGAGACCAATAAAAGAGGAGCAGGATAATTGTGATGGACAATTTGTAATGAAAAATGATGGACTACTTCCCCCAAAGAAACTAAATACACCTAAAATGCATGTAGAACTATTTTAGTTCAGAAGATTCGTTGTATCCTTCTACCACCAGCTACCCATTACTGTCTCTAGCACCTATAATGAGGAGGTCTCCTAGGGCACAATGGCATCACCTGCATAGAAAAATACTAAGCTGCCATTTTGGCACATCTGAAACGTAGTGTGTAGATTTAAATTCACTGCATAAACAATAACAATACCAGGGTGTTGAAGGTGGGGGGAGAGAGAGAGTAAGGGGGAAGAAGTAAACATTGGCTAGTGTGGTTAGGACAGGCTTGACTGGGATGATGACATTTAAGATGTGACTTAAGGAGTGATAAGAAACTAATAGTGGATCTTTCCTCTGGTCGGGTGGCAGCTCTCATCATGAAGGTCGAGCTGTGTAGTTTCAGTGGGTACAAGATCTACCCCAGACACGGGGGGCGCTACGCCAGGACCGACAGGAAGGTTTTCCAGTTACTTAATGCAAAATGCGAGTCCGCATTCCTGTCCAAAAGGAATCCCCGGCAGATAAACTGGACTGTCCTGTACAGGAGGAAACACAAAAAAGGACAGTCGGAAGAAATTCAAAAGAAAAGAACCCGCCGCACAGTCAAATTCCAGTGGGCCATCACTGGTGCATCTCTTGCTGATGTAATGGCCAAGAGGAATCAGAAACCAGAAGTTAGGAAAGCCCAGCGAGAGTAGGCCATCAGGGCTGCCAAGGAAGCAAAAAAGGCTAAGCAGGCGTCCAAGAAGACCGCAATGGCTGCCGCCAAGACCCCTACAAAAGCAGCACCTAAACAAAAGATTGTGAAGCCTGTGAAGGTCTCTGCTGCCCTGAGTTGGTGGGAAACGCTAACTTGGTAGATCATAGATCAGAGTTTTGAATAAAGATCTATTTCAAACTCTAAAAAAAAAGAAAGAAAAGAAAAAGAAACTAATAGTGGCACACACCTTTAATCCCAGAACTCAGGAGGCAGAGGCAAGCAGATCTCTGAGTTTGAGGTCAGCCTGGTCTACCTAGTGAGTTCTAGGACAACCAGGGCTACATAGAAAAACCCTGTCTGGAAAAAACAAATACAGCAACAACAAAAGAGAGAGAGAGATTCAAGGCAAAAAAGAACATGCAATATGGTCCCGAGGATTAGAAGGATCTTATCATCAATGATAGTAGATGAAAGCAAGACATTAGAATGACTTGGACTAGAGAGATAAATATGGAGTGATCACTTAGGTCCTTGTGATCCATAATAATGAGCTCAAATGCCACTCACTAGAGAAGAAAGCCACTGAAAGACTTCAGAGGAACAAAGATAAGATACAAGAAATATTTTTAAATATCCCTTTGGTGATGTATAGTCACTACTATCTGGATCAAGGGTAGTGTACTGACACAGGAGGAAATGGCTATGTGTTCTGCAAGAGATAATGGTGACACTGACCAGAGCAACAGGAAAGAGAGGGATGGACAGGTAGATTTGAAAGTGCATTGGAAGGGGCATCACCCAGGCTTACTATTTGCTGATGGATTAAACATGGAGACGCAGGAGGAATAAAGCATGATGTCAGATTTCTTTTTTCTTCTTCTTTTTTTTTTTTTTTTTGGTTTTTTGAGACAGGGTTTCTCTGTAGCTTTGAAGCCTGTCTGGAACTCGCTCTTGTAGACCAGGCTGGCCTCGAACTCACAGAGATCCGCCTGCCTCTGCCTCCCAAGTGCTGGGATTAAAGGCGTGTGCCACCACCGCCCCATGACATCAGATTTCTGGCTTGAACAGTGACTGTCATTTATAAAAAAAGAAAAAGAAGGAAGGAAAGAAAGATGAATGGCAGCTATAGAGGATTTACATTATAACTATAACTATAATTTCTTACCTCCCTCTCATCAAGAAGTAGCTCTTATCACTGTGCTGACTGAAGTACAGCAGAAATGACTATGATATTTAAGGTCAGATCACAGCAGACAAGGACCCCCCCACCCTCAATTCTCTGTAATACACATTTCCAAGTCCCCAAGTCCTCACTGCTGTGGTAGTTATGACTGTAAAGTGATGTACACAAAACTGTGGGGGTTGAGAAACTATATATGAGACTTGTGAACTCTGAAATTCAGAAACCTGTACCCAAAAGAGCAAAGAATTCTCACCAGGTAGCTTGGAGATTGAGGGCTGGACTCACCCGAAGTCTCTTCTTCATGTCATGGGGTAACTGGTCCTTTGAATACCTCTAATTCTATTACTATCTAATCTCTTTATATATTTTCTCCACACTATAGCCCCAGAGCCGCTGAGTACATGCAAGTTAATCCCATACTCAAGCTGTGCTTTGGGAAAGGGAACCATGTCAAACTTGTAACATCTTTTCTAAACTATCCCTGGAAGTTGAGCAGCATACTCGTATTTATTAGAATCAAGACACCAAGGCCAGTCCATATTCAAGGGAGGAGTTAGAATCTACCTATGATGCCTTAGACAATGATTTGAAGATGAAGATTTAGTTCTCCCAACTCTGGAAGATGGGTAGTTGTCTTAATTAGAGTTTCTATTGCTGTAAAGAGACATCATGACCATGGCAACTCTTACAAAGGAAAAAGTTTAAATGGGCAGCTTACAGTTTTAGAGGTTTAGTGCATTATCACCATGGTGGGACATGGCAGCATTCAGGCAGACATGGTGCTGGAGAAGAAACTGAGGGTTCTACATCTTGATCTGCAGGCAACAGAAAGTGAACTGTCTCCCACACATAGAAGACGTCAAAACCTACCCCACAGTGATGCACTTTCTCCTATAAGGCCATACCTACTCCAACAAAGCCACACCCTCTAATAGTGCCACTCCCTATGAGCTTATTGGGGCCAGTTCCATTCAAACTACCACAGTAGTCTAAGAGCAAGGTTCTGGCAGAGTAAGTTTCTGGCGAGGACTATTTTCTTCTTATAATGTTGGACCTTTTGCTACATCTTCACATGGCAGAACAGAAGAGCACAAGGAGACCTGCTTAGTTACCTCATCTTCTTTATAAGGTGCTTATTACATTCAGTAGGACTGTGCTCTCATGAAATAACCTTCTGCAGATACCAGCTCTTCATACTGATCCCTGAGGATTACATTTCAATATGACCTTCGAAGGAGCCACAAACATTCAATCCACAACAGGGAGGAAACTGGACTCTCCCTCCTATGGAATCAATGTTGTAAGAATACAGCCATGGCTAAATAAGATGTTTGATGACCTCAACATGCCATGTAGGACACTAGGCATTTATACCCAGTCAATAGTCCATGAAGCCCAGCTCCTAGATATTCCCACCAAATTACCAGAGATGGGGACTTCTCTACATCTAGAATAGTCTATCCAAGGGTTAACATTCTAGTCCAATGAACTTCCCACCTCCAAAGGCCCATAGAAAAGATGTCGCTCAGTTGAGCCTTGTCCGATAGGATATGATAACTTCATGGGTGTGTTAAGCCACTGAATTTTTGGATAGTTTGTTTCATGATGCAGTTAACCATAGGGAGATTTAGGTGTCTTTAGAAAGAAAGGATGTTTGGTGAGAGGAAAAACCCATTAAGCTGGAAACCAGGTGATTTCTCTTAATGGTGAGAACCAGGTGATTAGGGGAGCCAAGCTGGAGCCAGCTGCATGGAGATGTTGGAAGTGGACTTTGCTAGACTTCTGGGCTCAGATTGGGGGCAGGCTCTACAGACCTGACTGTATCCAGTTTCCCCATCTACACAGTTATTCAGCGTTGGCAGGTGCAGCTGAGTGAGATGGTTAGTTCTCTGAGCCTTGATGTCTTCCTAGACAGTGGAGAAGGCTTTGAGCACGTGCGAAGCAGGAGGGTTGGCAACAGCAGCATCCCGGTCCTGCTCTCCACCCTCTCTCGGTAGCATGAGGAAGCTCAAAACTGAAGCCTAATCCAAGCCTGGAACCCTCATTGTTGGTATTAATGGAGTAGAACAAAAGGGTTTTTTTTAAAAAGTATTTATTTATTATGTATTCAATAGTCTGTCTGTGTGTATGCCTGCAGGCCAGAAGAGGGCACCAGACCTCATTACAGATGGTTGTGAGCCACCATGTGGTTGCTGGGAATTGAACTCAGGACCTTTGAAAGAGCAGGCAATGCTCTTAACCGCTGAGCCATCTCTCCAGCCCCAAAAGGGGTTTTTTAAATATTATATTTGTACAAATGATCCCTTTAAAAGACAATATCCTAAATAAAATGCAATTCTAAATAAAATTGAAAACATCCAGGTCTCAGATGTCTTCGTCTTGCACAAATAACTAAGAAGCCTGGGTTAAGTCTTCCTTTTCCTCAAAATATCTAACAAAAAAATCAGACAAAAAAAAAAACCCCACCAAATCCCCTTTCTCTCACTTTTATTCCTGAGCCATATTTACCAGGACTTTATTTTTTTTTTTTAGTTGCAATTTACAAATGTGAAAAGCTGCCCCACCCAGCTTCCCACCAGAGACTTTGTTCAGGAACAAGAAGGAAGCAGGCCCCACTGTGTCCCCTTCTGTTCCTATCTTCTTTTCTCTCACACTGGTAACACAAAGAGAAGGAAAATCACACACCCACCAATAGAAAGCCCTTGAATGCAAAACAGAAAACAGACACACTGAAACAGAGACTAAGGTCAGTGGCCCTTCCAAGTTGGGTCTTCCAGCGAGGGTTCATATTGAGGGAGATGCCTTATTGAAATTTGCCTTGTCTCTGGGGTACCAGAAATGAATATCAGTCCCCCTGTTCTGGCTCCCCACGACTCTACAAAAGTTTCTCTTGTAAAAAAAAAAAAAAAAATGAGACAATAAGACATAGTCATTTTCTTAAGGGAAGTTAAACATTATAATATATTATTGGTATTTGGGGCAAAGGAAGATTTGGTGGGTGGGCAACAGAGGGTGGAAGTATATGCAAATTGCACATTCTGTATTAATCCTCCAGGGCCCAAGGGATGCCCTTCTTTCAGGAGAGAATAGCAAAGGCTCTCTGATATCACTTGGAGGGTTTTACAGAGCTGCAAAGGGACAGTTGGAGTCCAGGTCTGACGATCACAGGGGTTTGTCCTGGCCCCACAGTCTTGGGGTTACCCAAAGTCTTTCTTTTGCAGTTGAGAAAGGAGGAGGTAAGGGGGCAGGGTGAACACTGCATGACAGTCAAACCAGAAGTGGAGGGAGACGCCAGCTGGAGCTAGGCAAACCTGGTCTGAACTACAGAGAGGGCCACTTGCAAATGAGCTAGTCCTTAGCATGGTGCCTGTCACCCCACAGCACCCCACTGCTAGGGCCTCTTTGAAGTAAGACAGATATATCTCCCAGCAGCCAGGAACAGAGGATCTAAAGGTACAAAGACTTAGTGACAAAGCACAAGGTTGATAGTTGTTCCCACTGCTTTGGAAAAATGGAGGGTAAGAGGTGGAAGGAAAGAGACAACCCTGAGCTTTAAAGGCCCACCAGGAAGGCTGATCCTCCAACACCCACGATTCACTGAGGCTTGCAAGCACAAAGATTAAAGACCTTGAAGCTGGCTTGCGCAACGCTTTTCTTACCCAGCAGTGAAGTTCCACCCAGTAGCCTCTCCTGAGACAGCTCTGTTGGTGTCCTTTCCCAAGCGGGGGGCATCCCCTGCTGTGGCATCCACCCCATGTTTCCAAGACTTCTGCGGAACTCACCCCTGCCACGAAGTCCCATAGAATTTGAAGGTGATATCTCAGACTCCCTTAGCCTCCCCCGACTCCAGCTTGCCTTCTTCTCCAGGTGACCAACATTCTGGACTACACACTTGCTCTTAGGTGTGGGCTGTAGGTAGGTCTCAGTGTGCCCTGCATCAGTAGCACATAGAAGGCATGTCCCTCAGGGTCTGCAGGCTGGAGTGTCGCCTGGCCCTCCAGCTCTGCCTCTGTGGGCAAGCATGCCCCCTTCTATAAGCCCTCATTGCCTATGTAGCAGGGAGGGGTTGAGTGATCATTGAGTGTCTTTGGTCTTCTTACCCTAGGAAGTCTCTCGGATTGGTCTCACTACCAGCAAATGAATATTGAGCTGATGGATTTCACCCAGCATTGTTTTCATGCTTGAGGGCTTGGCATATAAGGCAAATTAAGAATGTAGTTCTGAAAGAGCTCAGAGCAAGTGAAGATGAAACAGGAAGAGGTTCCGCAGAAACAAAGTACTTGCTCTGGACGCTGAACCAGATCTGTGTCCGTTTGCTGTTGATGATATAATTAGTAACCAGCTTAGTGACCTAAAACATTAGCATTTATTATCTTATGGCCCTAAAAGAATAGACGCTCCGAATAGGTTTCGGTTGGCAGAAATCAAGGGTCCTAGCTTCTCGAGGCTCTAAGGGAGCAACCTTTTTTTTTTAGACTTACAGCTTACAGGTCTACTACACTCCTGCCTTCTCCAGAGATCTACAGTGCTCCTTGGTTTGTAGTGGCTTCACACGTCCTTAAAGCCCATAGTGTAGCTTCTTCAGGTATCCCTCTGACTATGTCACTCTTGTGTGTCACCTCTTCCGCTTCTGAGGAATTTTTATCATTACATTAGATCACCCATATAAGCTAGAACAATTTAAGGCCAACTGAATAATGATTTTAATTCTACATGCAATTTGCCTGTTCTTTGTAAATTACCTAACTACATATCCCAGAAATCAGGGCACAGGCACTTTGGAAAGATAATGAAACCAACCATCACAAAGATCCCAGGTCTGTCCCCCAGGCTGTGCTCTGGAGATTTTAACAGACTACTCAGCCTACCTATAACCTTATTGGCAGCCCTTGACCTCACAGAATAGAGACTCTCCATAGATATATTTATACATGTGTGTGTATATATATGTGCATATATCTTTGCATTCCTGCATGTATTTGTGTTGCGGATACATGTTCATATGAAGGTGCATGCTTGAACATGTGTATGCATGTGTATGAAGATTTAAGAACAACTTGAGCATCGTTCCTTGGGTGCTTTCCACTTTTTAAAGGTGTCTTATTGGCCAGGAGCTTCACCGAGTAGTTTAGGCTAGTTGGTCAATGAGCTCCAGGAACACCTCTTCTCTGCTTCCTATTATCTCATTTCTAGGATTGCAAGTACACACCACAGCCTTTAAAATACGTGGGTCTGGTAGGGTGTGGTGCAATCTGCCTTCAGTACCAGCCCTTGGGAGACAGATCTCTTGAACTCCAGGCCATTTTTATCTACATAGTTAATTCCAGGTCAGCTGGGGCTACATCGTGAGATCTTGTCTCAAAAATAAACAGCCTTGTTTCTGAGGTTGAGACTCAAGTCCTTGCTAGTGAGGAAAGTGCTTTTACTAGCTGAGTCATCTCCCCAGACCCCTAAAAATATTCCTTCCTTGTCTGTCATGGACTTCTGTGACGGGTAGTCCCTATGGCTTTGTATAATCTACTTTATTCGGTCATTATACATAGATATTTATTCAAATATTATCTTTGATGCATCTGTGAACTTGTTTTTTAGTTAAGATTTACATTTAAATTGGTGGATGTGGTGGTTTGAGTAAGAATGCCCTCAATGGGTTCATATGTTTGGATACTTGGTCTCCAGTTGTTGAAACTTTGGGAAGGATTGGAAGGTGTGGCCTTGTGAGAGGAGGCGTGTCAATAGAGAACCATCTTTGAGGTTTCAAAATCTCTGTTTCTGTCTGTCTCTGTGTTTTTGTGTCTATGTGTCTCAGTCTGTCTCTCTCTCTTTCTCTCTGTCTCTCTTTCTTTCTGTGTCTCTCATTCTTTCTGCCTCCTACTTTCAGATCAAGATGTAAGCCCTCAGCTACTGCTCCAGAAGCATGTCTGCCTGCCTGAAGCCATGTTTCCTGCCATGATGGTCACGAGTCATCTGTAACTGTGGGCCCCAAATTAAAAGATTTCTTTTTAGAAGTTGCCTGGGTTATGGTGCTTCACAGCAATAGAACAATAACTAAGACAGTGGATTTTAGGGAAAGCAGATTGCTTCCTTCCATGTGATTGGGCTTTGTCCCACCACTTGAGAGTGTGCATGGGAAAGATGCATACCTTTTCTCAATCAAGAGGGAATTCTCCAATCAAGTGTCCTCAGAACTCAAGAACAACACAGATCCTTCTGGCATCACAGGAAGATTGCCTTTGGACTTGAATTTCAGTCCTTTCCTAGGTCTCTAGTCGGTGAAATGTGGACCCAAAAAGTCTCCACAGACTCCTAGGCCTGTACCTTAAAATAAAACTTTTTACATACTTGTATATATATATGTGTGACATGTACATACTATTGTTTCTGTATCAATGAGGATATGAGGTTTGTATTCATTATAGTTACTTGTCAAATAACTGCATTTTTCCTCGATGTAACTTCTACAAGGCATAAAACAGAGTCTCATTTTACATCAAAAACACACCATTAGCTGAGGTTAAAAAAAAACAAACCCTTACAAACCCCATACATTGTGATGCTTCATTTAATGATACAGGTTGGATTTGTGTCTATTCTACATGTTTGCACATCCAAAGATCCAGACAAAGTCAGGATGTATGATCCTCCTACAGAAAAAAAATGAGAAAAATCAAATTTACTCCATCAGTATCAATGGAATGGGCAGCTCTGTTTATTACTATCTTGTTTAATCTTCATTAATTACTATTTTGTTTAATTTTTGTTTTACAAATGAAGCTATTACCTGAGGGTAGGTATTAAGTCTAAATCTCTTTGGTCTTATAGTCCATGCCCTTTAACTGATCACTTTCCACTAAAGAATTCTTGGGAGCAGAAGGCCACTGAAATTTCTCAGAAATATCTCTGTCTACTTTATGAGCAAAAACTGTCATAGTGGCAGTAAGTTTGATTGATATATATAAATACATATACAAGAACAATTCAAAGACAATTTATAAAGCTCTCGGGCCCTGTAGACTTGTGCCCATGAAGAATGGTGAAGTAGAATTTTGAATGCGATTCTGCTTTACTCAGGCCCTTCCACCATGCTTCTCTAGCTGGGGCTGCTTCTCCTTAGAGCAACACGACGGAGTAGACACCGAACTGTGAAAACTGCACTTGCTTTTCATCATCTACTAGGATATGGCTGTCAACGATCCAGTAACACAATTGCCGTGTGCCAAGTGTATTTGAAATAATTGCTGATAAAATCAGAAAGAAAACTCCAGCAAATCTGAAAACGGATTGTGGCAGACTCCCTGGTACAATGGGCTGATATTAAATATTGTTTCAGTTCTGGAATCAGCCTTCATATTGAATCTAGATGAACACTGGGTCATGGGATTTGGATTAAAGCCAGGCAGAGTCAAGGCTCCCGTCATTCACAGTGTTTGGATTCAGGTCTGGGGACTGATTCCTTAAGCATCTTACCTGTCTCCAATTCAAGTTCACAATCATAGAAGATTTGGATTCAGGGACAGAATTACTTGAAATTAGAGTCATCCTCCTGACGGTTCCACTGCTGTGCTCCTGTTGCCAGTCATAAGCCTTCTGTCTCAGGACATGGAGATTGCTTTCTTCATATAAAGAGTAAGAATTTGATTCTTTTTTTTTCTTTCCAAGCTAGGCAAGCACGCTATCAGAGAGCCACATTCCCAGTGAGCATTTGATTCTGACTTTAGTCCACAAAGACAGTCAGCGGCAAAGCTAGGGGCCACACCAGGATAGTTTGTTCTAAGGACTTGATCATCCCATTGAACCAACCTACCTTTTAATATGTTCTGAGTGGTGGTAGTTATGTCATATAATCCAAGGTCAAAATATACCTATTTCACTTTCTACACTGATTAGTATAATTATATTACTATCACTGTCCACTTTGTAAATGCTGCACAGAAAAGAGCTGAATGCAATTAGTATAAACAACGATTAAAACAGATGTGCATCTGCAAAGCTGGGTCAAATTGCATCTTTTAAGCAACACATCTTGTTTGGCATGCAAAAACATCTCCATTAATTGGTTCACTCAGCAAACACTTATTAGTGCTTTGATGCCAGTGGGCACTCTAATAGACCTTGGAGCACGGAGATGAATGTGATCTGATGTCTTTCTTGACACCCACAGATCTTTCGAAATGGGAACATCAAGGAAACCACAGTTTGAGAAGACACCATCCTCTCCTCCCAACCCTGGACCAAGAGTCTCATCACATCTCTATCACAAATTCTTTTCTGCTTTGGAGTTGACTTAAGTATTCTCATGATGCCCCACGCCTCCCCTCTGTGAGTTTGTTCTCTATAAGAGCCCAGACTGTTCTTAAGCATCAGTACTGGATTTTTTTTTTCAAGTAACTGGATATCAGCTGGTTCCTGTGCTTAAGAAACCTGGATATCACTCCAACATTTTGCCCTGTTGGAAATCCAGTATCTGCCAAAAATGAGGGGTGATGAAGTGATCGCTCTCAGAGTTTCTGGGTCCTCCGGAGTTTCTTATGCCTACTCTGTACTATACCAGTGTGAAAGAGAATTTGTTCCTGTTTCTACGTACAGTCTTACATGCACTGCTATGGCTTGAATGTCCACCCCAAATTCAGCAGGGCAGCTTTCATTGTCTTTTTAAAATACTTTCTTTTAGAATGCTTTCCTGGTATTTTGAAGGCTCTAGGTTAATTTTTCAGGACAAAGACAAGCCATCTTATAGGGTCTCATCACAGCAACTTTCTCAAGGCATGTGCCCAAGTGACCTAAGATCACCCTGTTAACTGAGGTTTTCTGTCCTGCCTGGTTTCTATTCTCCCACCAGGTCCCACAGCCATTTATACCCCAAGAAAATCACACAGAGGTCTACATAAGTTATAAACTGATTGGCCCATTAGCTCAGGCTTCTTATTAACTCTCATAACTTATATTAACCCATTATTCTTATCTATCTTGGCCACATGGCTCGGTACATTTTCCAGTGAGGCAATCACATCTTCCTTCTTCTGTATCTGGGCAGGACTAGGGAGAGAGCTTCCTTCTTCCCAAAATACTCCTGTTCTCATTGCCCCACCTCTACTTCCTGTCTGGTTTTCCCGCCTATACTCCCTGCCTGGCTACCGGCCAATCAGCATTTATTTAAAATTAAATTGACAGAATATAGAATTGTCCTGCACCATCACTCTATTAGGTCACCACCCCAAAGATTCTACCAATCCCAAATATCAATCCCTGACTATCAAACCTCCAATTAGAATGGTCCTTTGGGAAGACAAACCATAATCAAACTTCAGCTTAAGGATATAGATGAAGACCACAGTGTTCTACAGAGAGACAGCTTATCAGAGCAGGACTTGGATGCAGATGTAGTTTCGCTGGGTCAATTGGCTGGGCTCTAGGAAAGCATCTTGTAAGTTGTGAAGACTGATGAGTTTAAGGATGGAGAGTTCATGTGACAGTATCTGCCACAGAATGAGAGATCAGTGACAGCACCAACTTCAACATCTTCAGCATCTTCAGTATCACCTACCTGGAGCTGTCAAATGAGGAGGTGTCTTGAAGAGATGACTGGTCATGGAATGCTGCCCTCATGAATGGACCGATGTTGTCATAACTAGGATGGGCTGTTCCTAACAGAGCCATGCTCTGCTTAGTATAGGCTTGCTTGCTCCTCTGCTATGCATGATCCATCCAGAAGTTCCTCATTAGATGGTACCATGCTTTTGGCCTCCCAGACTCCATAGCTGTGCTAAATAAATTTCCACTGCTCCATTTGGAGTGTTCTGTCATAACAGAAGACAAAAGGAAGGCTTGTATATGTACACATATGATGGTTTCTTTTATGGATCAACTAGACTGAGCTAAAGGGTACCCAGATAGCTGGTAAATATCTGTAGGTGTATATTTAACAGTGTTTCTGGTAACAGTTAGCACTTGAATCATCAGTAGGCTAAGCAAAAAAGATCTCTTCATCAACACGAGAGAACATCACCTGTCTCCTGAAGCCAGAGAAAAAAGAAGGTAAAAGAATGGTGAATCCTCTTAGTCTCTTGTGTTGGAGCACCTGCCTCCTGCTAACCTCAGATCCTAGAGTTCTTGGTCCTAAGGTCTTTGGAACCTAGGACTTAAACCAGTGGTTAGGCCTGTGGTCTCAGAATGGATTGTCCCACCAAGTTTCCTGGCTCCCCAGCTTACACTTGGGGTGAGATATCTTGGTTTCCCTAAGTATGTGATCCAGTTCTCAGAATGAACCATCCTATCTATAGCCCAGATACATATTTGGTTCTGATTCACTGTAGAATTCTGACTACACCTCTTCCCTACAGAGTCATACATGCATACACACACGAGGTCAGTAGGCTTTGTTGAAGACTTGGTTGTAGCCAGGGTTGCATCACACGCCACACTGCCAGTCTCACCCCTACTTGCTCCCACTCTCCTGGTCAGGAACACTTCAAATTTTCCTCATTGTGTTAGGTGGAACTATCCGGCTCCATCCTCCCTATGCCCTCACAAACCAGCAAGCACATCCTAACAGATATAAGAAAAACCTGACGCAGAACTCAAAGGTTCCCAATGACTTTCATTTTTCATAGACTGCCTTGCAATCTTACAGTGAAAAACCTGGGCTTCTACTTGCTAGCCCCATCCCTTTATTTGCTCAGCCAACTCACTGGACATACAATGTAATGATCTGTTCTGTCCCTTTAAGAGACAAGCCACACCCACTCCCTCCTGGTTCCAGCAGAGGCAAACTAATCTTCAGCTTCCAGTCTGAGTCCCTCCCTCCCTCCCTCCTTTTCTGTCTCTTGCCCAGAGAGGTGCTGCTGCTGTAGCTCCTCTCCTCTCCCCCACCCCCTGTTCCTCTCTCTCTCTCTCTCTCTCTCTCTCTCTGCCCTCCCTCTACTCTTCTCCCCTTTACCCTCCATAACCCACTAAATAAATATCCAACCTCACTCTGCATGGTGTGCCTATCCGTCTGTCTCTTGCCCGCAGCGTGGCTCCCTGCTTGGGATCAGCCTTTGGAGACCTGCAGCACGGTCTCGTGGCATGCCCATTCATCTGTTTCTCCTAGTGCCTGCCCCATAGAGGTCTCTCACCCACCCCACGGCTCCCTACCAGGGACTCGCTGCCCCTCGTGGCCTACTGCAGTCAGTTGGGGAACTGTACCACCCCTGCCTGGGACTGGCTGCCTGCCGCTACTTGGTGACCTGCGGCATGGTCTCACGGCCCCCTGCCCGCTGCAGCCACTGGGGGATCTGCAGCATTTTACTTATACCAGAATACACACTTTCACCAGCACTGTGGAGGGCTCTTGCAACACAGAAGTAAGGGAAAGTCTTCTGTTTGAGCTTCTATGGCTCATTATCTGGTCAGTATGAAGCACGACTCCCTTGGCATCACACTGCAGGAGGAGGCATTGGGGCCTCAGAATGTTTCTCTAAGCAGGTGCTGCCCTCATTTCAGTTACCTTTCCACCTGTTCTGCCCTCTTTGCTTCCAGGCAAAACAGTTCTTGGAGTCTGGTTCACTTGGCAGGTGTCTGGAAGTCCACTAAGCAGCCTGAAGACAGCATCCAGAGAAGATAACAACAGCCCAGAGTTGGTACCTGATGTTTTTGCACAGATAATGAGACAGTTGGGTGGAAGAGGACATCCATGGTGTATCTGGACCTAGGTACCCTCGGGGGAAAACTGAGCTACTGAAAATCTAATCAACACATCTGTGGGCATCACCCTGAATGGATGACAAGGCATTTCAAGAGGAGGAGGGTGCAGAACAGTTTGCTGTGAGAAGGCCAACAATCAAATGATAAATTAATCAATGTTAGATACAGGTAGCATCACTCATGAAGAGACCAGAATCTGTGTCTCCTCCTAAGCTGGACTTCTGATGGTAGAACTCTTAGTTCTTCTCAGCAGGCCAAGGTGGTCTCAAAGACAGAAAAGGCAAGACCAGAGGGTTCCAGCATTGTTGGAGCCCACAAGACTATACAGTAAATGTACAGCTGACAGATTCATAAAGACAGTCCCACAAGTGTAAAGATTAGGGGGCAATCCATTTTTCAGAACTGTGGGAACACTTGTCTTTTGGGAAAGTCACTGTCATAGCTATAAAAACCTTGTGAGGCCATGATTCTTCCCTTCAAAATGGGATTCATTCTGAAACACCTTAGCTGTGTGACTTCTGCAAGTGCAACAGAATGACCTTGCTCCACTCCCCCATACCCTCTTCGTTGTAACAGTCAAATTTACATAGTCAGTCCCACAAAACTACCTGCTAATAGACCGCATAGAAATTTCTATAGAAGACAGGCAGTGAACAGGAAGGCCTTGTGCCCCACCTTTGCTGACCAACAAATCTGGGTGTCTCCAAAGCTGGCTATCACAAAAGAGATTAACTATATCTAATGGTTTGGTATGTCCGGCACTTCCCTTTTCCTGGGTGGGGCCACCTGTTTCTTCTGAGTACTGCTTTGTCAGGTTCTATCTGCCCTTTTGTGTGTGTGTGTGTGTGTGTGTGTGTGTGTGTGTGTGTGTGTGTGTGATTTTAATATGCTTATTATCATTGTCCTTGCCTGTGGAATTTTCCAACTGTGTCTGTAAAATCCACAAACCTTGTGGAGATCAGCCCTTATTCTTCCGCTTCTTCGTGCCCTCTTCACTTCATTTTTCCCCCTTGTACGAAAAATAAATACGATGCAGATGTAACATGCTTGAGTTAATTTTTTTTTGTTTACCGTCAGATTCTTGCCTGCCATAGACATACAATTCTGAGCCCTGAGGGGGTACTGAGGCTGGTACTCAAGGCCCCTGATATAGCATGAGGCAAAGTATATGGGTTCCTGGAGAAGGAAATAAATTGATAAAGTTCCCTCCAGGAAAATATAAAAATAACCTCATCGTTCCAGGGGGTAGGGTAGGGGGGATGGAGAGCAATACTAAGGACTGTGACTAATGCACAGACTGGGGGCAGCTGCACATTTCTGTGAACTAACTCACTCAGTACTAACTACAGCCCAAGAAGCAGGCCTGGGGCCCAAGGACAAAGGAAACTCTCCTTAACCTGACTCTCACCACCAGGGGCCATACTCTGTGCACAGACTCTCAAGTTACAGGTTCAAGGCCCCTGTTGCCACCAGTCCTCAGACCCAAAGGTCTCATGGTTCTTTCTGCCCTCAAGAAGATACTCAAGAAGAAACCCCAGAGGCCTTGGAAGTAAATTGCTTTGGAGCTTCCTGGCAGCAAACTCTGGAGGCCTTTGGAGGTGGCCATAGTTTGGAAAAACGTAGATGATCTCAGTGGAATGGTACCTTTGTCTGTGGCATATGGCTTGGAGAGAGCAGTGTAGGACTATCCAAAGCATGAGGTCTACACTGCCCTGGTCTAAAGTGTGTAGATCAAGATCATTATCTTTCAGATAAGGCAACAAAGGCCATAAAGGTTAAATAAATTTTCTAAAGTCTTAAAGTGAAAAAGAGACAGCCTGGCTCCGAAGACTCGTAACTGTTACACTAACCAGCTTCCAGAAATGGAGGCTCTTGCTCCCTAATGACCAAGGGCTCGGTCTATGAAAAGGGTTCTGTTATTAGATCTAATATGAGGGAAG
The DNA here is from genome assembly GCA_004026605.1 of Ondatra zibethicus. Classification (NCBI taxonomy): domain Eukaryota; kingdom Metazoa; phylum Chordata; class Mammalia; order Rodentia; family Cricetidae; genus Ondatra; species Ondatra zibethicus. Next base: position 174,043 of record PVIU01001193.1, on the reverse strand, counting down.
ATGAAACTGAAACTGAGGTTCAGAGATGATAATTAAACCAATTTGTAGCAGGGTCACTTCAGAGTCATCTTGGTAGTAAGGGAAGCTGGCCATGCTTCTGGTTGTGTATGTGTGTGTTTGGTATGGCAGGGGCTGTTTAGACAACCAGTGCTCCACATTCCTCCAAGCTGCTGACCGGACATAAAGAAACAGCTGCCCAGACAATTTCTGACCTTATTGTCCCCTGGAAGGCATGAACTTCCCAGGGGTCATAACACAGGACTAAGCATTAAGGAAGGTCAGAGGCAGGACAGCCAAACAAGACACAAAATTATCATGTACAAAGAAGGCTGAGAGACACGAGGACAGAATGTTATCTTTCAAAACTATAATAATAATCATTTATATTTACCGAGCCATTTATTATTCAATCTTCAACAAGCCATAGAAAAGGTTCTGTTATTAGCCCTAATTTGAGGGAAAATGAAAACTGAAACTGAGGTTCAGAGATGATAATTTAACCTGTTTGTAGTGGGGTCATTCCAGAGTCATCTAGATGGCAAGAGAAACTGGACATGCTCAGCTCTCAAGGGAGCGGGAGTGCTGTCTCCCGCTGGCCTCACAATGTTTGTGGACCTACATGAGTTGAGTTGGGTTGGGTTACAAGGTAAGGGCTGACAGCGCATCTTCAATCAAGAAGACAGACTTAATCAGGACAGGCACTTGGGATCAAACAAAATGGCAACTATCCTCGCAATGTCAAACTTACATGAAAGAACCCAACATTTTCACGGTAGACCGAAACATTTTTAATGCTTGCGTCAAGATAACAATTATTTTAAGTACATTAACACTGAGCCTACCCCACAGCCCAGGAAGCTACTCTGCCTTTGCCAGCACGTGCTGAGCTCAGAGCTGAGAGCAGCGGTCTGAGTAAGTGATGCCCATTGGAGCCATAGGGCTCGACGGTAACTTGGTGAAGCATCTTGCATGGTGCTTGACACATGGGAGGAGTTTGGCTAAGGTGAGCTGAATGAGTGCTTAGTAGGAGAAGGAGGAAATCAATGAATGAATTAAATATTCCTTCATATAATTAATCAGGGAAGGCCAGAGTGATGTCCTTTGTGTGTCTGTCTATTAACTTCTTTTCACACAGAACACTCAAAACCATATGAAACTTGCAGGCAGCTCTAATCACCAGTTCGAGCAATTTTTGTACCAAGGTGTGCTGCTCTGATGGGGATCCTGTAAGAAAACAGGGGATGGCTTAGAGAGCTCCTTGTCCACTTTGTATGGAGATGAGCTATGAGGACAAGGCGGCAATTGTTTTTCTTCCTTAACCAGTGTTCCTGAAAGTGAAGGCAGGTGCTGAACTACACTGTTTACACCTTTCTTTTCATTGGCATCCAGGGGAGCTTGCAGCTGGCTCAGTTTGTTACCAAATAATAAGATGGATTAAATGATCTATTCGAACATAATGGTTACTTCCTTAAAGGCTAAAGCCCTTCGTTTTTTCTTGCATCCTACCAGGCAGGAAGTCTGTAGGTGGAGTAGGTTCTTAACAAATATGAGAGTAGAATTTTGTTCATTGCACAGGTAAGTCAGAGAACCCCAGGGAGTCGACAGCTCACAGCTTCGCTGTTCAGGGGAAGGAGAAAATGTCTTGCTGACAGCAGACAGCATTGATCTGTCTTTGGAGGAGACCTGGTTGTGATTTTATCTCCCCTCTTATGGGCTCCCTGCAGTATATGGTACCCTTACTTAAAATGAAGATGTAGGAATGTGAGAAATAGTTTTCTCCAAAGTCTTGCCATTGCAATGAATCAAGCCTGAATTTGAACTCATCTCTGTCTGATAAACCCCGTTGCTTCATGAAAGCAAAAGCCTCACCCATTTTGAATGGATATTTTCATACTAGCCAATTGAGAGTAGGACTAGTCTGAAAGTCCTTACTCTCCAGTGGGCAAGCCTGGACTGGACTCCCTTCTGTTCACCACATTGTGTAGGTGGCTAGAGGTCACCAGCGACTGGCCCGTGCCCTCTGCAGAAGCAAGGGGGAGAATGGAATTTCCTCTGTGATTGTCACGCTGTTTTGGTGAGTGGGAGCTGATAGTTGTTTATCTTGAGTCCTGTGAATACTCTCAGCTCTCAGCAGACAAGGGGAGGACCAAGGTGGCAATGGATGTCACCTTCCTGCTTCTACAACAACCACAAATATTGATGTGCTATGCTACTTTTGATGGGACGCAGACAGAGATGGAAGAATAAAGACAAAGAGACTGAGCAAAGGAAAGACATAATGGAAGGAAAGGAGGGAGGGTAAGAGGGAGGGAAGGAAAGAGGGGGCTAGAAGGAGAGAGGAGGTGAATTATTCCTATCAGGAATCAGTTCATCTTAAAACAAAGACTTAATACAAAGGATGAAACTACTGCAGGGAAATATCTGAGCACGGTTAACAAAAGAAGACAGTGTGTGCAGATCTGCAGTCAGGTTAGAAGAAAACTAAAGCTAAAATATTAGTATAAGTACCTTGCCTACTGTTGAAAGACCCAGATAAATCCAGACCCCCTAGCAGGAACAGTAGAGCCAAAAATCTAGCAGGAACAGTAGAGCCAAAAATCTAGCAGGAAAAGTAGAGCCAAAAATCTAGGTTAGCCTGTTCAGTGACTCTGTTCCAGGAACTGGCTGACCACAAAGTTAGATTATAATCTTGAGAACAATCTTGAGAAACTGGCAGTTACCCCCTTGTGATATCACTGGTATAATTGGAATTTTCCAATGGCACCCTCCCTATCCCCTTTGGGTTGTGGTTTCTTCCCTTAAATACTCCTTCTCCCAGCTACTAGGGGTCAAGCTCCTCTATCCCTGCGTGGGATATGAGTCTCGGCCCCAGTGTGCTGGTTCCTGTCAATAAACCTCATGTGATTGCAGCAAGGACGATCTCTCGTGAGTTCTTGGGGGATCGTGTTATCCCAAGACTTGAGTGAGAGTCTCCCCACTCTGTGGGGTCTTTCATTTGGGGGCTCGTCCAGGGATTGGTGACCACCCTTGTCTCCGAAGACCCACTTGGAGGTAAAACATTGTCTGTGTCTTTGTGTTTCTGTGCCGGCTGAATTCAGGTTCTGTACTTTCAGTTTTGCAGTTGCTCACTTCTCAGGAGGAGATGGAGGAAGTGATCAGCAGACATGCTAGGAGATCTCTGACTGCTGCCCTGGGAGATGTCCCGGTTGGTGAGGAGGGACCCCAGGGACACCTGGGAGATTCCCGTCTGGGTGCTGGTGAGGATACAAAAGTTCTCCTGGATTGGAGGATGTATTTCTGGGATGGTTTTGTCTGTCTAGATGGAGAGGGACATTTGATAGCCTTTGCTTATGTGTCTTCAGTCTCTGTTTTGTTGTCTGTATCTTTGTGTTTCTGTGTGAGCTAAATTCAGGTTCTGTATCTGGACTTTCGGTTTTGCAGTCACTCGCATCTCAGGAGGAGACAGAGGGAGTGATCAGCAGATGTGCTAGGAAAGCTATTGTTTTTCAGGAAGGACCAGGATCCCATCCCAATCAATAATCATACATTACTGTATGGCAAGATTTGGTCCAGGATCCCCCACCTTGGGTTAAGCCCTGGGTGTAAGGAAGGAAGCCAGGCTCCTGAGCCCTGGCTCTCTGAGAGTTGGAGTGCAAACCGAAACCTGTAGCTCTGAAGCTACCCAACCTTTGAGGGTCAGCAAGCAGCGGTAGCTATGGCCTTCATAGGACAGTCAGCATCAGATATTAAGAAAAAGTCATAGCGGTTAGAAGAGTTGCAGGATTTTACCTTGCAGGATTTGGTTAAGGAAGCAGAGAAAGTGTTTCATAAGTGAGAGACTGAGGAAGAGAAGCGAGAGAGAGAGGCGGGAGGCAGAAAAAAGAGAGGACCAGAGGGATCGTAGACAAGAGAGAAATTTGACTAGATTTTGGCTGCAGTGGTAGGAGAGAAAGGAAAGACAGGACCTAGATGGATAGGGAACCTGGGCAACAGAAGACCAAAGATGAGTGAAGACAGACAGAGGTACCCCTTGGACAAAGACCAATGTGCTTATTGCAAAGAAAAAGGACATTGGGCAAGAGAATGCCCAAAGAGTGAGCAGTGGTGGTCCCCCACATAGGATCTCATAAGGGATGAGTTTAAATCACCCCGGGATGTTTCAAAAACCGAACAGGGCAAAGGGAAGGAGGGCTGTCCAGTCATTTCCACCAATTTCTAGGCCCAATTTTTTCAGGGTCTCTTTTAGGGTTCTATTCATCCTTTCTACCTGACCTTTCATTTATAAGAGTTTCTTCACAGCCATTTGTCACAGAAGGGGAAAAAGAAGAACGATGTATTATGGGGAAAATACATCATATCAGAAAAATTGTGTCTTTGATATCCTGTCAACAGGTATTTAAAATAATTTGTCTCTTTGCTTAATCAACTGATTATTGCATAGAACTTATTCCATGGTGAGACTTTGTTTCATTTGCACTATTACCTACATTGGTAGAAATTATTTCAAGCAATTTTATAAAAATGTTTTGAATATTGATGATGTTTTTATATATCAAGTTAAGCATGGACTACCTGGCTGCACTTTTTTAAATCCCAGACTCATAGGTTTTCAATCAATTGTTCTCTCTTGTATTAACATAATGCTCTACTTCAGGATCAAATTATGCTGTAGAAGAACACAGCCTTTAAATATTACATGAACACAGATATGCAAAATATGTAGCTAGATAGAATAAAAAATTATTGTTTCAATATTGAGTGTGTTAGTGTATGCCTTTAATACCAGCACTCAGGAGGCAAAAACAGGTGGATCTCTGAGAGTTTGAAGCCCCAGCCTGGTCTATATAGCAAGTTCCAGACAGACAGGGTTATATATAGAAACTCTCTCAAAAAAAAGTTTTAGGAATCAGTTTATAATAGGATCAAGAATTTATAAATAATGAGTTATAATGAGATCCAGAGTGTCTAGGTAGATTAAACTCCTTAACTATTGAAGTTACAAAACTTAACTTGTGAGTTAAGGCAAAGAGACTCAGGGCAGACATGCAGTAGGGATAGCCTGGGCTTGCAGAAGAGAAGTCCTGAGTTACCCCACTTCTGCTCCTCACCTTGCATAACTTGTTTGATATGTGCCTTCTCTCAGCCAGGAAAGCAGAAGATCCCATGTGCCCCTTGGTGTTTGCTCAGTGGGGAGGTGAACCAATGAAGGACTGAACCTTATTTGGATGGTGGTGGATAGGGCTAGGGATGATAACAAGGGTGCTCTGAGCCTTAGTCTTTAGGAGGAAAAGAGTGACTTTTTGGTTCACATGGATTTCAGCTTTATTCAAATAAAGTGGTTTTTTGAAAAGGTTATTGGCTTTCTAAACTTGACATATAATTATACATATATATGTACATGACAAACTATTAAGTAATTTAGCATTATTTTTCACATGCATTTCTGGGTAAGTTCTAAAAGATGATTCTTCTCCTGAGCAATGGAAAAGAATGTTTTCTATTTAAGCCTTCTCACCTCCACCTCTTTAAACATTCTCTAGATAATAGCTTCAGTCATTTCTCCTTACACTAACTGCTTAAACTAGTTGTCATTGTTGCTGCATTTAGAACTAGGAGCTCAGAACAATCCATCCTGCTATAAATTTACTGAACATGAAATGTATGTGGATGGCTTAAATAGCTTATATTAAAGATCTTTAACCTATTACGTGAAGAATGTGCTACCAATTTGCATGACTAAACAGTGATGACTTGTCCCTTTTTACTTTTTACAAGATTAAGGCTACTTTACGAATTATGTTTATGAGTGTATTTCTGCATGTGGTGTGTATATATGTGGGTGGGTACCTGAAAAACCCAAAGAAGGTATCGGGTCACCTAGAGATGGAGATATAGGCAGTTGTGAGCCTTTTGACATGACAGCTGGGAATTGAAGTCCAGTCTTCTGGAAGAGGAAGAACAGTTCATGCCCTTAACTGCTGAGTTATCTCTCTCTCCCCTCTTTCTTTTTCTCATTGAGCAAGAAGTTGAGCCTTTATTTCGACTCACTTGTGCTCATGGTCCTGGGATTCATGTTACCAGAGAAAAAAGGTGAACACCAACTCAGCTATAAACCTTCTGGCCTACAATGGTGACCTGCCTGTGTGATATGTAGGTACAATAGTGGCATAAATGTTGTGGGAGTAACCAACCACTATCTGATTGGATTTAAGGCTTACTCCATGAGATGGAGCTCATGCCTGACACTGCTTAAGAGGCCAAGAACCTGAGACTAGATAGGCCATGGGACTAGGGGAAAATCAAACAAACACTCCTGTTCTGCTAAAGGAACATAGTAACAAAATGACTGCTAATGACATTCTGCTATATCCATAGATCAGTTGGGGACAATAAACACTCTCACATTATGTGATGAGAGTGATCCACATAGGATCATATATTTAAATGCTCAGTCCACAGTTGGTGGAACTGTTTGGAAAGAAATAGGGAGCATGGATTTTTTTGGAGGGTGTGTTTCACTGAGTGTAGGGCTCATGGGTCTACCCCTGCTCCCGGGGTTCATTTTGAGGACAGTTTCTGACCAGCTAGCATTTCCTGTTTGTTCCTGTGCTCCCTGGTGATTAGCTATAGGACATTGTTGACTCCACCTTGGGTGTGGTAATTTCCCACCTGCCTGGGGGGTATTCCATTGTGCAGCAGCTAGATATTTAAGGTTTTTCCTAAGTTTGAATAAAAGGCTTTTGGCTGATCTCCTTTCAAATGACCCAGGTCTCTTGCATGTTTTTTGAGTCTCCAGGCCCTTGCCCGGCTCATGTGCGGTACAGTGGCGTGCGAACTGTACCAAGAGGGTAACACAGACACAGGTGTTACAACTGAGAGTGTGGTTTTGAGGTTTCAAATGCCCATAATTACACCCCAATTCTCTCTCTCTCTCTCTCTCTCTCTCTCTCTCTCTCTCTCTCTCTCTCTCTCTGGTTTATGCTTGTGGATCAAGAAGTAATGCCCCAACTACTGCTTTAGGACCATGGTTGTGGTATCTGCACAGCAATAGAAATGAATGTAACTGAGACACCTTTTCAAGGTAGATGCCCTGCCAAGGGTGGTGCAGTGCATCAGTGTGCATCTGGAAGCAACTTTGGAGTGACAAGGAGGTCATGGCATGTGTATATCCAGCTCAGGTGAACAGTTATAGAGATCACTTGGGCAATGGGCCCAAGTAGACAAAGCACAGTCATTCTTGGAAAAGGTCTCACCATTTAGTTCACAGCTTCATAGACCTGAAAGCTGAGAAGATTTTGACTTAAATTTCTTTATCTATGAAATAGGAATCATACATATTTTGATTGCACACACACACACACACACACACACACACACACACACACACACACACACACTTGGGGGAGGCAGAGAATTTGTCTACCTCCTCCTGAGGCTCCCAACCCAATTCCAATCTTTTGGCCTCTTTGCATACGCTCAGCATCCTTGTCAGAAGTGTGCCCTAATTCTTGTTGGAGAAAATGTGTCTTCTTTAGGGAAAGTACTTCTTCCAGCTGTGAGGAAAGAGTGCAATTCACTAGCCACAAAATCACTGGGATCATTTTTCTCTCCTCATTCTCCCTTGCCTCTTATCCAGTGTTGTCAGGACTTGCCAATTTAGCAAGTCTCCAGACCTGTGTAGCCCACAGAAAGAGACAAAGCGGGAAATGATTGAAAGATGAAGAAAGACAGAGGAAGGGTAGGTTGAAAAGAAAGGAACAGGGTTATTTCAGCCCAGCCCCTGGGGACATCTGAGACTTAAGGTGGCCTAGAGCCCAAATTTTCCCTATCAGGTCAAATCATGTAGATCATCAAATCCTATAGTAACTCAGAATATTCCTCAAAGAAGTAGCCCATGACTCCACCCTATGAAACAGTGTCTACACCTTTAGGTTGAATGTTTCCTTCTCAGTTAACTCAGTCTTGAAAATATCTCACAGACATTCTCAGAGGCTTTAGGTGATACTGATAGGCTGACAATTCATACTAACTTTCACATGGAATCATTGTGAGGAGTGATGAGAGAAGTTATGGAAAAAGCCCCAGGAAGACCCAAATGCCTCATTTGCCTGCCAGCTCTTGGCTGACTCTGGTAGAATGAGGTCGACATCCAGAGTTGGGAGATAGCCCCTCGTGGCTTTGAACTCTGACTTAAAGGGATGTGAACAATCTGAGAATTTGTAATTGCCGAATCTGATTAATGCTTACAACTGGAAGCAGTTGAAGAGACAGAGAGTGGCCAGGTCTTGTTAATGCTAGTCACATATCAGAGTTACTGCTTAGTGTAATAATCTATCCTGTCCCTTTAAGAGACAAGCCATGCCCACTCCCTCCTCCATCCACTGAGGCAAGCTGATCTTCAGCTTCCAGCCTGAGCCCTTTCTTTTCCATCTTCCTCTTGAAGAGGCAGCAGGCAGCTTCTATCTCTCCCTTCTTCCCTTCCCCCTTCTCTCTCTCCCTCTCTTTCTGCTCTTCTCCTCTCTCTCTCTCTCTCTCTCTCTCTCTCTCTCTCTCTCTCTGCCTCTCTGCTCTTCTCCCCTTTTCCCCTTTCCCCTCCATAACCCACTAAATAAATATCCAACCTCACAACTCTGCATGGCATGTCTATCGGTGTCTCTGTCTCTTGCCTGCCATGTGGCTCCCTGCCCAGGACCAGCCGCCTTTGGAGACCTGCAGCATGTTCTCGTGGCATGCCCATCTATCTGTCTCTCCTTGTGGGACTGGCTGCCCCACCAAGGTCTCTCACCCACCACGCAGCTCCCTGCCTGGAACTCGTGGCCTGCTGTAGTCACTTGGGGAACTACGCCATCCCTGCCTGGGACTGGCCGTTCTTGGGACCCCATGCCTACTGCCTGCCACTTCTTGGGGGACCTGTGGCGTGGTCTCAGGACCTGCTGCCTGCTGAGCCACTTGGGGATCTGCAGCATTTTACTTTTACCATTACACTAGTCTATGCAAAGTCCTGGGCTCTTTCCTCAACTTTGCAAAAAGAAGAAAGAGAAATGAAGACTTCAAACTATATGACCTATGCCATCCACAGGGAGACAGGCTAGCCACAGAAGAAACTTCTTGCTTGCTGCAAGGGAAGAGGATAAGGAAAACAAACAATATAAAATTGGTTAATAGGGTCTGAGGTATATTAAATGTCGATGCCACTGTACATTACATTAATACATGCCCATCCAATTTATCGGTGGTATATTCCCCAACTCAAAGGTCTGTGTGCCAGCAGTGACATTAGAATAAACTATCAGAGAAGGAAGAACCAAATCCTGCGGCCTGTTACTGGCTGAATAAAGAATCTGACCTTCATCTGAACCAACAGTGTGGGAGACCCTGAAGGGCTTTAAGTGAGGAAAGACAAAACCAGACTTGCATTTTTAAAGATCAGTGTGGTGCAGCACGGGCAGCTGTGGAGAGGGACACCAGCAATCATAGTATCACTGAGATGGCTGGACAGTGAGATAGAAGGGAGGGATCGTGGAGAGTGGGTGGTGGGGATGAGTCCAGGGGCTCTCAGTAGAAAAAAGCCACAGGACTTTCAGAAAAAGTCACCGTGTGTGTGTGTGTGTGTGTGTGTGTGTATGTGTGTTTGTGTGTAATAAAGGAGAAACAATTCAAAGGGATAGAAAATCCCAGGAGAGAAGGAAAGGGGCTTGGGGTGGGGGAAAAACTGGAGGTATTTGCAAAAGAAAGGACAGCTGTTTCTTAGACCCAGGAACACAAATGCAAAACAGGACCACAGCAGTTTCTTAATCAGAGACTCACTCTATTTAAGGACTCTTAGGCTAATTGAGGGGCCTGTTATCAAAGCAAATTTGACATCTTGGAGAAACTGCTCAAGGACTAACAACTATGGCTGCACGCAGCCCGGGGTCCTGGGCTCATTTTGAAAGCCTACTCAGAAGCAATGTCCCCTGCCCTGGGTCTCCTTTGATTGTTCTGTGAAGTAAACTGTCCTTTTCCAATTATAACAGCAGGTTCTTCAATACCAGTGGCATTATTACTCTGATGTATAATGTTTTATTCCTCCCCGTATTTTCAAAAACTCAGAAAACAAATCATCAACATGGAAGTAGTTTATAGAGATTTTTAAAATCTATTTTATATAGATATTTGGTTTGATGAGCAGCTGTGGTGGTTTGAATGTTGAACTCTTGGTCCCCAGCTGGTGGTGGTGTTGGGGGACTAAGATGGTGCAGCCTTGCTGGACCAAGTATTTCACCAAAGCAGTCTTTGGCGGTGGCGGGGAGGGGCTCCTTCAAGTCTGCCTGTTTGGTGACTACAGTAAAGGATGTGAGCGCTAAGCCTCCTGCTTGCTGCCATGCTCCCTGCCCTCATGGAACCATAAGTTCAGAGAAACTTTTTCTTCTCTAAGATGCTTTGGTTGTGGTGTTTTATTGCAGCAACAGAAAGTAACTAATACAGAAGCCTAATTTTGTTTTATTTTGTTTTGTTTTTTCAAGACAGGATTTCTCTGTAGCTTTGGAGCCTGTCCTGGAACTAGCTGTTGTAGACCAGGCTGGCCTCGAACTCACAGAGATCCACCTGCCTCTGCTTCCCGAGTGCTGGGATTAAAGGTGTGTGCCACCACCACCACCTGGCTAGCAGCCTAATTTTTCAAAGGTGCTCACGACCACCACATCTATCATGGGCCACATCTATCACATGCGCCTGTGTGCAGGTGACTTAAGTGTGCAATGTGACTCTATTTCTGTAAGGGAGATGTTTACAACTGAGGAAACGGAGGCTTGGTGAGGTCCTTTCCTGTGAGTTCTCTCATAGCTTGGAGGTGAGAAGTCAGCCTCCAAAGTCTACGTTCTTTCTATGCTGCCCCAGAAATCCTGGGGATATGATTTGAGTGCAAGCCCAAGGGCTCGTAGGTAAAAGCTTGAACCATGGTTGGTAATGTTAAGCGATGGCAGGACCTGTATAAGGTGGGGGCTTGTGGAAGATCTTTAGGTCCTTGTGGGCTCTGCTTTTCAGAAAGGTTAAAGTCGTGTTTGGGAGAAGCTGGTTAGGGCCTGAGAAGGTTGCTATGATAAAGGAAGACCAGTCCCTCTCCAGTCCCTGGATCCTGTCTCATTCTAGCTCTTTCTGTTTTACCATTGAGCTCTTGCTCTTCCATGCTCTCGACCTTCTCTGAAGCCCTCACCGTAGTCTAAACTGATGGGACAATCAAAACCCGAACTTCCAGCCTCCAAAACCCCAAGCTAAGTAAACCTTTCTTCTGTATAAAGTACTCCGCCTCAGTTCTTTAGTATGGAAACAGAAAGCAGACCAATATAGGTTCTTGGTAATTCCTTTTGGTTCAAAGTAGAACAACAGAGTCCTCATTCTGATCAGCAAGGTTTGGGGGAAAATCAAAACCAGCAAAACACCTAGATATTGTTTTTCAAACTTATTGATGTTGCATTAGCTAATCATGCTGTCTATGAAATAGTTTTCCTAAATTAGTTCTTTCCTAGGCTTGCTCATTATTCACAGTTGCAGAGATGAAAGACAAGGGAAATCCTTCCTGGGACTTGAGTGGCTGTCCTGTGGCTAAAGAAACAGTTGATACGGGAAATCACTGCCCCCATTTCCCAGGTGAAAAGAAGGAGAAATACCTTGTCTAGTTCCAAGTACATAGTAAGGATTTGGGAGGAAGAATTTCATTTGTAACCTGCAAAGTCCACTGCTTTCCATCAGGGGGTATTGTTCGGGCTTTTGTTTGCTATGCGAGAAAATGTCAAATCATTCTTAGGCCATGGAATGCTAAGCAGTAGATTTGAGTGACTTGCATCAATAAATCACTGCTTGATTTTTTTGCTGACCTTAATCTCTTTCTTGGACAGACAAATGCAGTTTTTATTTGACCTCATCACCCAAGGGAGGACAGTGTCTCAGACCAGTATTAAAAAAACAAAAAATAAATCAACTGCAATATTTGTTTACTGTATTGGGATTATTTTATTTATCTAAGGAACCTTTCTTTACAAAACACACTAGGTAGGTCCTGTTGTAAAGCACTTGCTGTGTGCCTGGTCCTGTTGTAAAACACTCACTGTGCACCTGGTCCTGTTGTAAAGTGCTCACTGTGCGCCTGGTCCTGTTGTAAAGCACTCACTGTGCACCTGGTCCTGTGGTAAAGTGCTCACTTTGCGCCTGGTCATGTTGTAAAGCACTCACTGTGTGCCTGGTCATGTTGTAAAGCACTCACTGTGCACCTGGTCCTGTTGTAAAGCACTCACTGTGTACCTGGTCCTGTTGTAAAGCACTCACTGTGTACCTGGTCCTGTTGTAAAGCATTCACTGTGTGCCTGGTTCTGTTGTAAAGCGCTCACTGTGTGCCTGGTCATGTTGCGTTTTCAAATATTAACTAATTTTATCTTCATAATGAAAACAAAAAAAAGTGTTAAATAACTACGTCAAGGTCACATTGGCCTGTAGAAGCTGGCTCCTTAAGGTCTAATCTTACCTATCTTGCTAAGTGCCCCTGTGTTTCTTAAGCAGATAAGACTGTGGTTCTTGTGGGCTTATTCTCCTGAGGACTAACAGCCCCTACTCATGGACTCTGCTACATCCTCCACACCTGCTCAAAAAAAAAAAAAAGACACTTTCCTGTCAAATATAACAGTGAAACGACCCTGGCCCTGCTGGGAAGAGGCCAGAGAGGGTGCTAATCACTCCCTTCACTTCTTGCAGGAAGGAGGGGGTTGAACTCACCTGTGTGCTGCTTAGCATGGTGCCTCTAACAGCAGATATTGGGTGCTCTACACGGTCCCAAACACTTTTCATGGTTCATGACTCATCTAATTCTCACAGCTGTTTTATATAGTGATACAATTTTCCTTCATTTTGTGGATCAGGTCCTGAGAAACTAAATGGTTACATAGCCCACAGACTCAGTCTGAAAATGACAGAAGTTGGATTTGAACCCACATATTTTGTGCTGAGCATCTAGTTTTCCTCCTGTGAAACAGAGAACTAGTTTCCCCAAGCCACGTGGTTAGTGTGTGGGACAGGCATGGTGTGACATTCTTGGTGAGTCCAGACCCCTCACATTTTCAATGGCACATGAAGTTTCTCTGAATGTGAAGTCTCATTCAGAAGTCATTTGTGTTCAAAGTCTGAGCAAGATTCCCCAACAACATAAGGGGAAAAGAGAATCAGTCAGAAAAGGAACCGAGACCAGTACTGGATATGTAATTGAGTGAAAATACAAATATGTAAAGGTAAATATGCAAAAAATCTTTACACCATGTGACAGGGCAGAGCGGTCCCTTCACCATTTTACCCTCTGAATCCACTGTGAACCCACTTCAACCTCCTCTGTGTCTGTAAGGTTCTGCTCTAAATGTGCCATTTGGACTTTCCTGACCTCTGCTTTCTGCTTGGACCCAGCAAAAGGGAGGTACCTGCTGGAGGGATGGAGTAAATGAGTGAGGTGCTTGGTCTTCTGGATCATTCCTAGGTTTATCACTGGCTGGCAAGGGTCATGTTCCCTGTTTTCAGCCCGTCTTTGTTGAAGGCCTTCTTTCACCTCTCCAGTAGGCACAGACCTAGTTTTTCTTGCCTCTCTGCAGAAGCAAGGATGGTCAAGTTTTCTGCTAATGTCTCACACAGCTACATTTCCCTCTCAGTTTCTTTCTCCCTGCCTTAACCTTGTAAACAACCTCTTTGGAAAATCCTGTTACAGCCCTTTCTGAGTGCTCCATTTCTTTCCTCTCAGGACTCTAATAAATTGAAAGAGAGTATAAGCAAAAAGAAAATAGAAAATTCAAAGTTTGATAACATGGTAAGAGAAAACAATACACTATTACAATAGACATTTTCTGTATGTGGGGGCATAAATATCTGCGTGCATTTGCTCATCTCATCTTCATTTGCTGTGTGAAGTATCTTACTATGGGACTTCAGTTTTAAGCACCTCTTTGAGAACAAACCAGGTTATACCTGCATGATGCTGAGGTTGACAGTACATCTGTTCCTGCTTGGTGATAAATAGCGGTAGACTAAAGAGACATGGTTTAGAAGGTCAGAGTCACTAGAAAGTCTGGAAACTGTGTCTGATCCCATACGGTCATCTCTGGTGCCTGTAAGAAATGATGACCCTCAGCAGGTAGCCTCCCACAGTTACTCTCCCAGTAGCTAGAAGAAAAAACCTCACCAAATGGTTACTACCCCCAGACTCTACCCCATTCTCAAAGCAGGCATACCCAGAAGAGTCTGTTTCCCCCTGCTAACTACAGTCCTCACAGGAAGTCAGTCCAGTCCTCCTGCCTTCTTATCCCACATATTGATCCCAAGATCAGTACGCAGGTGTATTCTGAGATGTAAAGTTCTAAGCAGCAGTGGCAGCAGCGTGGGGGGGGGGTGTCTTTTCTTTAAATAGTGAAGTTGCGAGCCTCCTTTGGAGACTATCTGAGAGTCTGGTTGTAGCAGTTTAGTGACAGCAGTAGTAACAGTAGTAGACATAGCCATGACAATTGCAGATGCCACTTCTGTTAGAGGCTGTCAGCTGCTTACCAAGCATCCACTGTCTCTTTTTCCTGCCCAAGGAACTCCAGTTTTGCTGGAGATGGCAATGTACCCAAATGTACGTGCTACTTTTTGTCAACTTGACACTGAGAGACCCAGATAAATGCAGACCCCCCTAGCAGGAAGAATAGAGCCAGAAAACCTAGCAGGGGAAGAAGAACCAAAAATCTAGGTTAGCCGGTTCAGTGACTCTGTTCCAGGAACTAGCTGACCATAAAGTTAGATTATAATCTTGAGAAATGGGGAGTTACCCCCCTGTCATTATCACTGGTATTTTCGGAATTTTCCAATGATCACTGGTATTTTCAGAATTTTCTCTCCCTACCCCCTTTGGGTTGTAGATTCGTTTCTTCTCTTAAATACCCCCTCTTGCCCAGCGGTGGTGGCGCACGCCTTTAATCCCAGCACTCGGGAGGCGGAGGCAGGCAGATCTCTGTGAGTTCGAGGCCAGCCTGGTCTACAAGAGCTAGTTCCAGGACAGGCTCCAAAGCTACAGAGAAACCCTGTCTCGAAAAACCAAAAAAATAAAAAATAAAATAAAATACCCCCTGTCCCAGCTTCTCGGGGTCGAACTCTGTTACCCCTGCACGGGATATGAGTTTCGGCCCCAGCTGGTTCCTGTCATTAAACCTCGTGTGATTGCAGCAAGGATGGTCTCTCATGAGTTCTTGGGGGGTTGTATTATTCCCGAGACTCGAGTGAGAGTCTCCCCACTCCGGGGATCTTTCAACACAAGGTAAAGTCATCTGGGAAGAGGGAAGCTCAACTGAAGTAACACCTCCACCAGACTGGCCTGAAGGCAAGGGTGTGTGTGTGTGTGTGTGTGTGTGCGCGCGTGCACGGTCACACATTCTTGATTAATGATTGACGTTGATGTAGGAGGACTCAAACCACGGTAGGCAGAGTTAACTCTGCCCAGGAGGGACTTGGTTGTGCAAGAAAGCAGGCTGAGCAAGCCGGTAAGGTAAGCAAAACTCACTCTTCCATAGTCTCTGCTTCAGTTCCTGTCTTGACTTTGCTCAGTGATAAACTATAATGTGGAAATGTAAGACAATCACCTCCCCAAGGTGGTTTTGATCATTGATTTATCATAGCAACAGAGAGCCCTAACTGTAACACCAAGCAAGCATTGCACTTGTCAACTCTGTCCCATGCAAACTGTTATGCCCTTGCTGGGCCAGTGGTGGCATACACCTTTAATCCCAGCACTCGGGAGGCAGAGACAAGCAGATCTCTGTGAGTTCGAGGCCAGCCTGGTCTACAAGAGCTAGTTCCAGGACAGGTTCCAAAGCTTCAGAGAAACCTTGTCTCGAAAAAACAAACAAACAAACAAACAAACAAACACAGCAAATTTTTATGCCCAGATCCATGAAGTCCCCCAATAAACAACAAGGAGACCGAGTCCCGTGTGTAAAAGCAAAGAGCCTTTATTCTACACAAGTTTGAAAACTCGGACTCCATGTGTGTCCAATGTATTGGAATGATCAGAAAGCCCCGAGCTCAGTGGGGATGAGGGATTAGCTGACATTTATTTGTGGTGTCCTGGAGAAAAGTGATGGACGTGGGCTGGCAGGTGATCCTATTTAAAATGGTTGGAATGTTAAAAATTTTCCCCTTGGTGAAAAGGCAGTGAGTGTGTGCTGGGCTAAGGGACACCTTTTCTTGGGTGGAGCATGGGTGGCCTCAGTTTGTGGTCTTTCTCAGAACCAGGCATTGCCTTAGGGCAAACTGAGACTCAGGCCTACCTTCCCGCTGATCTATAGAGCCCGTCTTGGCAGGTGTGTGTCTAGGCAAGTTGCCCTGGGCCCTACACAAACAAGGATACCCACCGTGGTACACATCTTTAATGATACTTCATGGGGCTTCAGGAGAGCATCTCATTAGCAGAAAAGGATGAACAAATGCTCACCATGTCCTCCTGGGTTCTTTGTCATTCCTTTTATTCTTGTCTGGGATGAGGTCATGATGCCCACAGTGAAAAGGGAACAAATTCATCTCGTAGCCACCACACTAGGTGCACATAGTATACTTTGGGACTTTGTGAAGGATGAGACAAGGCACATTTGTTTGGTTGGGTTCTGACAGCAGGGCTTGAATTCTGGATCACTCACTTCTTGTCACTCTGTAATGTCAAAGCCATTGTCCACATGTACATGACAAACTAGTGCATGAATGGATGTTACTATTAGTAAGGAATTACTTATAATGCTATTTAATCATTTGAATTTAAATTCTAAAAGCGTGTAGCCCATGCTCTCCCCAGTTCCTGGTGCTTCTTGGAACCACCTTTCAAATATTTCACTCTGGGTGTTGTTCTTCTGGTGGACACACCTAAGGCTTTCACAGGGAACCAGGTAGGCCTCATATCTAGGCTCTGCTATGGGACAGTCTGGGACAAAGTTCCACATGTTCAAAAACCAACTAATTAATACTAAAACTGAATAGATCACAATTTTGTAATTTTTTGTTAATCTCTGAAAATTTTGAATTGGATTGTGATGTGTTATGATTTCAAAATACTAGATGCTAGAGATATTACCAAAAAAGGATATTAGAACTCATTAGTATTTTTAGATTGTTGACTACAATGTTGAAATAACATTCTGAATATACTGGCTTGTGTTAACTTCAGGCACTTACACCAGCCTGCTCTAGGGGACATAGCAGCACATGTCATCAGCAGCAGCCAAGACATGTAGCTACTATAGCCATCAAGTAGAGCACTCTTCCTATGTGTATGCCCTATATCCCCTTATGAAGGGCAAATCCCATCTGCCCCTCTTTTTCTCTCTTTCTTTCTGCTCTCCCACAGAGGCAGCCACTGCACCTCCCCCACAATAAACCTGCCAAGTGAGTTCAGTGCATGGTGTGACTGTGGTGGCCCTTGACTCCAACCGGCAAAGGTTGCCTTCCTTTACGCCATTAAACCACTTTATTTACTTTTGTCTCTTTTCACATTGGTGATTTCTAGACAATTTAAAATGACATACATAGCTCAGATCAATCCTCCTCCCCAGGGGAATGGTGATGTTCTACTGATATTTCATCTGTCCTGGCCTCATGGGTCCTGGGCTAAGCACTTCACATTTATCTCGTGAGGATCATGAAGTAACTCTTTGTAGTGAGTGATACCACCTTCATTTTTCAAGAGACACCTGAAGAGACTGCTTTACCCCAAAGTCCCCAGCTGACTAGGTGGAGGCTACTGGCAGGGTTTGGCTCTAGGTGGTGACTTCAACCACTATGTGCTAGTGGTAACTCAGCTGTGCAAAGATCTTTTGAGCTTTCTCCATTGAAATGGTGATTGATTGCAGACCAGCCTCCAGGGAATGTAGCTAGAGAGACCAAGTAAGACCCAAGGAAAAATAACATTAACTAGAAGAATCTGGGATACTCCTGCCTGCCAACTGTCATCTGAGGCAGAATGGGGTTAATTAAGGAGGCCCTGCCTCTCTCCCCCATTAACAACAAGCAGGGGTTTGGGGGTGTATCAACCTGGTATAAATCCAGGCAAAGTAGGGGTGACAACTGAGACCTGTGAGTAAGTTAGCTGTAAGTTGTTGAGGAACCAAAGAATACAATATTTGGCCATACATAGCTTGTCCTGTAATCACCGTCAAAAAGCCCACTTTTGTTCTGAAATATTTTCCTTGGGAATTCTGTGCTCTTACCTGAATATACAACTTCAGTCTTATGCCTGCTCTTTCCCATAGACATTTTTGGTAAGCTAATGTCATCTTGCTTTAACTACAGAAAAAGAACAATTGCAAGCTTGTATTCTTTTAAAAGTGGTTATTTTCAATTATATGTATGATTTTTATCGGTGTGTTGGTATGCACATATGAGTTCAGAAGCCTGTGGAGGTCAGAAGAGGGTGTCAAATGTCCTGTAACTGGAGCTATAGACAGTCTTGGGCCCCTAACTCAGGTGCTGGGAACAGGACTTAGGTCTTCTACAAGAACCTCAAGTGTTCTTAACTGCTGAGCCATCTCTTCAACCCCCAACCCTGCTCTGTTTTTCTTTTGTTTCTTTTTCCTTTTGGATTTTCAAGACAGGGTTTCTCTGTGTAACAGCCCTGGTTGTCCTGGAACTCACTTTGTAGACCAGGCTGGCTTCAAACACACAGAGATCCACCTGCCTTTTTGCCTCAGGCCTGTGCCACCACACCTGGCTAAAACTCGTCTTCTTATATGATGTCCAGTGTACTAGACTTTAAAAAGTTCATCTCCTTACCCGTTAGCTGTTCAAGTGCAGATAATTTTATACTGCCAAAAGTATTTCATTTCTGATTATTTTATCACCCGGTGTGTGCCGTTTTGTTGTTAATGCTCCCCCCACTCACAAAAGATTGCCTTCTAATGTAGACAGAATTGCTTTGTGTGTCCCTTTATAAAGCCTGATGAGAAACAGTGGGCTAGGAGATGGACAAGGAAGTTTTTACTACAGTGGCAATAATGTTTTACATTTCAGCCATGCTTTTCAAATCACAGCATCTGACAAAGCACCAGAGTTGGTGATGACTTGGCGCATTCCCACATCACATACCACCCTTTTAGAACATTGTCTGAAGGATATGGGGTGGCTTCCACATCAAGGAAAATAATAAAACACATTTTCACAATGGCTGGATCAGAGAATGCACTGCAATTTCCAGGGTCTTCTCTGCAAGTCATTATTGGTCTCATCAGATCTCAGTAAAATAGGAACGAAACAGCTGTTACTTCTACACACTCCAGGCTTAGAAATAGAGACAGGAGGATTTGGAATCTGGAAAGAACACCTAGGCTGGTCCTAATGGGGTCATATATGGGGCTCCCGGTCCCCTTTTCCTGTCTGGCTTGTCTGCACACATTTGTCTGTCATAGGACTGACCCTGGACATGTTCATTCTTTTTCCTTTGTGTGCCTACCTTTGAAGACATGAAGGTTTCCCCGTCCTCTTGTTTCTCTGTTTTACTATGTTCCTTTGTTCTGCCCTCTCCCGTGATTTTTCTTTTCCTTTTCTTAGCCTCATTTTCTTTGCCTTCTTCCCCTTTCATTTTCTTCACATTAGAATCACAGTTCCTTTTTTTCCTTCTCGGGCTGACATTACAGTCCTCCCTGGAGTTCTTTTTCAGTGGAGACCTGGCAAAACCAGGGTGATTCTCACACTTTTGCCGGCATGTGCTTCCAAATTTGGCCACGAGGGGGTGTGTGCACAATATCTGTGGCGTCGTTCCTACTGGAAAAGAAGTCAGATGGCTTCTGCTGTAGTAAAGAGAAATGTGCAAGAGGACATGGGCTTGGCATCTACCAGACAGAAAGGGGCTTTGCAAAGCATGTGGATGCAGAGTCAGCTTGATGTCTCCAAGTATGTGTAGCTGGGCTAGAAGACATGATTTTTCCTGTTTTTAGACTGGGTGGAATAAAGATGATAGATTGAGTGTAAGTGCACGCGTGCATGTGCCTGCGTGTGTTCACTGACATGCTCACATGTGGCATGTGTATACTCACATGTATGCGTGTGCATATGAGTAAATGTTTTCAATTCTCCTTCCAGTTTCTGGGCTATACCAACTTTCTTAGTCACACTTTCTGAATCTGAGCTTCCTGCTAGCTATCATATGCACCGAGTATGGATGGCCTCAGAGTCACTCCTGATCTGAGGGTTCCTGACTGCCAAGTTTCTCCTACCCTTCCAGGGCTGCATTCAGCCCTTTCAGTCATAGCCACAGCTTTGGGAACGTGTTTTCTGTGGCAAACAACTGGAGTCAGAGGCCACAGTGGATCTCCTTGGTGTCTTTCGCTGTAACATGCTGATGATGGATTTCTAGGCGAGGCTGTGCCATCTTTTGGTGCCCTCCTTACATGACAAAGCCACTGTCTCAAAGATCTGAGTAGCAGTAGTGTGTTCCAGAACTGCTTTTTAGGGGGAAAGACTGCTTGCAGGGAACTGACCACTTGACCAGATACTGGGGTAGAAAGCTGAGCAGGCTCCAAGGACACAGAAGATGAAGACTCAGTGTGCTAAGTGTGAACAAAAGCATAAATAAGGAATGCTTGTGGGGAGAGGAGGAAGAGCCAGAAAGCATTAACACTGTGCCTATGAACAGGTTAGTGAGGTTTGACCTTACAAACTGGGCATCACCTGTGCCCTGTGCTCAGAGATAGTGAGTGCTGGTGCAAGACCGATAGCTAGTGAGCAAGGTGAATGGGGGGGGGGAGATTGGAACCTGATTTAGACATCTCTACCCAGGAGAATGCAACATAAGGCTCACCCCTCCTAAACAAGTAGACAGAGAAGTCTGTAGTGTGGGCAGCAATCCTTGCGTATAAGGAAGCTGTCTCATAGACACAGAGCCTGTGATTGGTGCATACCCTGATGGTGTCAGGCACCACAGCAGTATCTGACTCACTGGAGTTAATGTCAGCAACCAGGGCCGTGTCACCTGTCTCTCCTTAGGTGGAGATTATGAATGACAGCTACCCCACCTGCAGGGGTTGCAGAGACTGGCTGTGCTTCCTCTGGGATGGTGGGTAAGGTCGACTTGGGAAGTACTCCTTGCTTCTCAGGTTGAGATCTGAGGAAAAGGCAGACCCCCTCTTCCTTGCATCGGCAGAGGGGCTCCAGGAAAGGTGGACGGAAACTGTGGAGCCTTGGGCAGGGTCTGCAGCAGAATGGCGACCTTGCCATGAGGTGCCTTTGGAGAGGGCCCCTCTTGCTATGCTATGTCCTCTAAATCCAGAGCGGACTCAGCACACAGGGTGTGCCTGGTGAGAACCAGCGTATTCTGGAAAGATCTCTGGCCTAGAAGCCCAAAGACCTGAATGTAATTACTGCCTGCAGATGTTTGCATGAAAGCCACAACTTTCCCGAAGACCTAAGTCTTTTTTTTATTTTTTTTTATTTTCTATATGACTTGAAAACTAGGGACTGCAGGATGGTGGGTTCATGAAGAAGAGCAGTGTATATGGCAAGACATGGAGTGGAGGTGCCCCACAGTGGGTCTTATGGTCCATCCAGACTGGTGGGTGGGAGCAATTTTCTGATCCTCTTACAGGAACATCAGTCTTCGTCCCTGGAGGATCTGGCATGGGCAATCACAATGCTGGGCACCTGCCCTTTTGGAAGGCTCTGTGAGGAGGAGGGTCCCACGCAGACGCTCCTCCGGCATCTCTGCTGTCAGCTTCGTGGTGTGTAGTCCTCCTCCCCAGCTGCTGGCGGGGCATCGCTGCCAAATGCTCCAGTGGGGCTGGAACACAGATCTATCTCACACATCTCAAATCACTATCCGGGAAGTGGGGACGGTTTAGAGCTCAGAAGGACAGTGCTGGGGCAGCTGGCAGAGTATGAAGTTATTCAGCCTGAGAGATAGCTTGACGAGTATATGGTAGCGAGCAGAATCTTTGCTGCGTGTATCAAGAGGACTGTGTGTAAAGCTGCCAGGGTAGCCTGGCACTTAATAAAGGCTTAGCAAAGATAATTAGTAAATGCTTAATAAAGATAATCGTCAGTGAAGGTTTAGGCTACTACTGAGGAAGACGATGGAAGACACAGGGCAAGAAGTGTCTTTCACCAGGCACTCTGTCCACTCCCATTCTTCCTTAGTGGTTCTCAGAAAATCACCGGAATTTGAATTGGTCTAGGGAGGAAAAAAGACAAGCAAGAGGCATGTGTTTCCACTTAGATGTAAAAGGAGAAAATTTTCCCTCAAGAACCCCACACTGAGGGACTGCTGACATTATCCAAGTGGAGGTCCAGATGTGAGGTTCGGACTTGGGGCACACGGCCTGACCAGACCAGCTTGGGGCTCAGGGGCAGAAGTAGGGTCTACCATTTGGATTCCAGGCTACTCTGCTGGGGTTGTGCTCTGTGTCCAGCAGCGAGGACCACACAGATGGTGTCTGCCTGCTGCCTTTCAAAGCTTCTGTTTCAGAGAGTAGCCATGCAGGGCAGACTGCCACAGAACAGCCCGGCTTTCCTCTTGTGCTGGGTCCTTGTAAAACAGCAAATCCTCACGAGCTCTCTATGACAAAACCTCTTCCCATCTCCACTTGACAGATGAGGAAACTGAGACACAGGTGACTTAACTTTGCTAAAGGCCACAAACTAGTGACCATTTCATGTCACTGCCTCTTGACAGTTTAGACTACAGAGGGACACGGGGGACACTGTTGCAGGGAACTCTCGGGCTGCACCTAACTATGCACAGGGCTCAACAAGGGATCAGGTGTTTGGAGGATTCCTTCAGGAAAATTTGCCGGGGTCCTCCCCACATCCATCCTAGGCACCAGGTGTTGGAGACCTCTCTCTCAGACAAAACTTGCTGTGCCCTGGGATAGTACTGGGCTAATGAAAACAGAGTGGCAGTTTCATGAATGGTTTCAAACACGGAGAAGAAAATGAAGCGATTCGGGTCCCCCCCCCCTCCGGGGACGTCTTGAGGGTTGTAAAGGGACTATCCGGAGGTCAGGACTTGAGGTGGGGCTAAAGGAGAGTCTGAACAAGAACTCTGGAGTCCTTGGCCTGATGTAGGACATTTATTCCACACACTTCAAGGGATCTGCAAGGGGCTTAGGAGAGCATTTGCTGGGGTTTGGTTGGGTGGTTAGAAGGAGATATCACCACCCAAGTGCGGTGTGGTAGGTTCCCTCTTGGGGACAATTTAGAGAGACGAACTCATCCATGTCCTGGCACCAGCATGTTTATGGCTAAGGAGAAGCGCAACCCGGAGCAAGTCTTAGACAAAGACAGTCTGAAGGACAGGCGCTTTTATGTAACCGACCTCTGCGCCAAGGGTCTCAGGAGACTGCCTTTCCAAGCCCGGGCCGGCGTTATTTTCGTACAAATAACAGCGGACAGCAAAGAGACCTAAGTTAGGCAAGTCCGCGGAGCTTTTGAGAATGAGGCACCTGGTCGCATCGCCTCTTCCCAGATCGGGGCCTGGTGAACCCGGGGTCCCCAGGCTCTGCCCTTGCCCCTTCTCCCCCAGAACGGGTGACCTTCGGTGCGCCACTTGACTTGTGAGCCTCAGTTTCCCAGTCTGGGCACATACAAGGCAATGGTGGACAGCTTAGAGATGCTTGCCGGGGAGCCCGGGATGGAGACCCGGGGCCTCGGGACCGGACGCCCCTCCAAGATTTCCCCGTCGCGGGGCCGCGCAGTCCTAGTGCCCCCACGAGGCGGCGCGCGCCGGGCGGTCAGCTCATCGCGCAGGCGCGGCGGGCGGGGAGGGGGAGGGCGCCGGGCATTGCGCGGCGGCTCAGAGCGCGCGGGGCGGCGCGCGGGGCGGGTCGCGGCAGAGCTCGGCTTCCGAGCGGCTGGCAGGCGAGCCCGACCAGCGCTCCTCGGCTTCCCGGCCCGCTCCTTTCGCTCATCCGTTCGCCGTGCACCCCGCGGCCCGTAGCGCGGTGATCTGGGGCTCCACGGGGCCGGGCTGAGCGGCCGCCGCCCGCCCCGAGCCGCCGCCGCCGCCCGGCCGCCCGCCCGGCTTAGCCGCCGAGGCGCCTGGCGGGGTCCGCGCCGCCGGGGGCGGGCGGCTCGGGCTGCGGGGCGGCTGGCGCGCGCGCGCCGCGGGGCGGAGAAGCGGGCCCGGCGGCCGGCGAGCATGGAGGAGAAGTACCTGCCGGAGCTGATGGCGGAGAAGGACTCTCTGGACCCCTCCTTCACGCACGCCCTGCGCCTGGTGAACCGAGGTGAGCGCGCCGGCCGTTAACGGCACCCGCGCAGCTGGCTCCCGGGAGGAGGGAGGAGGCCGGGCATCTGCCCGGGACTAGAAG
Organism: Ondatra zibethicus; assembly: GCA_004026605.1. Lineage (NCBI taxonomy): Eukaryota > Metazoa > Chordata > Mammalia > Rodentia > Cricetidae > Ondatra > Ondatra zibethicus. The sequence continues at coordinate 149,723 of PVIU01001193.1, read as the reverse complement.
CGCAGCCGTGGGGACCCTGGGGGACCCAGGGGGAAACTTCTGGGCGAAACACAGCGAGCGTCTAGGGTCCTGGGCCTGGACCGACGCTGGACGAGACAAATGGACAGGGAGAATGGGGCGCCCCGGGACCTGGGGTGTTTGGGGTGTCCAGGGAGCTGGAAGAAGGCGCTGTGGGGAAATGGATGGGCTTGAGCGGATTGGCTGCGCAGGAGGTGAAGGGAACAGGTGCTTGGGTTGTTAGTGAAGTTTGGGGACCTTGGAAGAGGTTTAGGTCAGATCCTCCAAACAAGATAGAGGGGAGGACCCCAGCGGCCCCGAGGGAGGAGCCCAGCCCTTCTCCCACGTTCTTCTGTGTGTGGCCCAGGCAGCCACGGGCTGGGCAGTTTGCCGTTCCTGGGGGCGGGCACTCATGCCAGCCTGGCAGTCAGGCGGCCCTTGGAGGACTCAGTTTGGGAGAGGAGGCCCGCCAGAGAGCCGGTTCTTGTTCGCCCTTTCTCTCTTTGAGACAAGCTGGGTGGGTGACCCTCATTGGTGGCAGCCTTGGGGTTGAGCACATTGCCAAAGGAACCACCCGCCTGTGCCATTTTTCACACTCCTCCAACCAGCGCGGGTGGGAAAGGAGCCGGAAAGTGCCAAGGACAGGAACACTGGGGTTTATGGAGGCACGCCTACCCAGAACAGTGTTCTTCAGGCTTACTTCTCCTTTGGCTTCCTGAATCATCTGCTGGGATGGAAGGTAAATGAAGCCCGCCTTCCCCGGATCTGTCTACTACACCCGGGTCCAGCATATGCGTTTCAGAGGAAGATGGGCTGGGGACCTCTGGCCTTCTTTTTATTTCTTCTTTTTCTTTTTTTCCTTTTTCTATTTTCAGGGACATGGCAGAGACATTATCTGGCCAGATATGTAACTATTTTATGAATCGTTCTGTGCAGTGTGCTTCCTAGTTAGGGGTGTGCTTCTCTCAATGCTGGCCCTTACTCTTATTGTTGAGAAAGATGAGGCAGACATATTCTGTTTGTGTGTAGATTCCTGTGTTTCAGAGCCATGACCTCTGCTACTTGTGTGTTGTAGACAGTTGTCAGGAATAGGCGGTTGTCGCCTGGTGGGGTTGTTGTAGAGACTTACCGTCTCCATGAATTTAAGCTTCTTTTGAATTGTTGAACAGAAATACGTTTACAAGCCTCTCCCATTAATGGCATGCTTATTTTGATTTTTTTTTTAATATAACAGGCTTGTGAAAGAGTAATGGGCATTCACTCCTAAATTAGAGAAAAAGAATTTAAGTTTTACTGCCTGGTCCTTCTGAACACTTTTGTAGTTAGATTCCTGCCGTTAGGTTTGTACTCCACTCTTTTATGATTTACATATATCTTTTGCTGCCTGCTGGGCTGTCATCTCTGTAAGAAATTTCTTTGTACATTGTGTGAGATCAGTGGAGTAGAAATGGTCTGGACTGTGAAATCAAGTACAGTTCTCCTAGTGAAGAAACAAAGTCAAACCAGGGTTGTGTTCAATTAGGGAAACCTGGTTTAAAAGCTAATGAGCTATTTTTAAAGACGGGATTATTTTCCGTGCCGTGTTGTCATAGCCTCGTGCTGTTATGATGTTCACAATTCTGTCGGTTCCTGCATCGACTGGTGTTAATAAGGACTCCATTTCCTGAACCAGATACTGGGGAGGTCTTGTAATTTAGGGCTTGTTTGGTGTTGAACTTGGTTGCTTTGCTTTTCACCCGGAATGTAATTCTTGTAGATTTCTTACCTGTGAAGGAAGCCCTGCTGCTAGGATGCTCTTGTTGCTAGGAATTTTTACATGACTTGAGATGGAGGCTGATACCCAACGCAGTGCTCTGTCATTTAAAATATTAATTATGTTCTCTTATGTAACTCCAATGTTACAAGTGCCTCTTTAAAAACGTCGGGTCTGAAGTCAGCATTCAGGCGATTGTTGGCAAAATTTCATTTGAAATCTGATAGCCACCCTCTTATTGCGTATATGAAAGCCTTGTTACTCTTACTTTGCTGTGTTTTTTCCTATAAGGAAAGTCTCTTTTCAGAACTTATGCTGGAACGTCCAACAGCAGGGAATGGTGGCCGCTGTGAGCCTTTCAGACTGCGGCTCATGTCTCCAAAGCTCACAGTATTTACAAAGTTTCCGGGGCACTTTAAGGCACATGCTGTCTCTTTCCATCCTCACACTTCAAGCCCGGTAGGGAAGACAATCAGTGCTTTCCTGGAAGGCTGCTAGGACCCCTGCTGCATATTAGCCTGGAGGTACTGAGAACTAATTTGAGTCCACATCTATCTTGAAAGCCATTCTTCTTCTTACATGTGACTTCCCAAAAAGGTGGAATGAACTCTTCTTGCGCGTTAATTTAAAATACTGTTGAAATCAGTACAACGAATTTGATTGTCCCTGGTTAAGTGAATGTGAGAGAGGGAAATCGTGTGAGCTGTGGAAGACTGATATTGCTTTAAAAGACAGTGCTTTCTTTCTGTACTTCCCTGAAGAAGCAGACCTCCATTGTAGACTTGAAACTGGATGTCGAGGCCAAGGCACCTGCGGATTAAAGCCCTCCTGTGACCGGTATTTTCGTTTGGGAACCAGCACCGTACAGTAATGAGACGTGGTTGTCTCAGAATGCAGTGTTCATAAACATTGATCGGCGTCCTGGCTGAGTTTTGACTTGTCACAGTCTTTAAGTAAGGACTTGGGCAGATATGCTGTCAAGTGCTCTCCCTTTAGGACAGGTGGACTTGTGCCATTTCTCCAGGTCGGTGTTTTATCATGGACATTACTTACTGAGTTGATTTATAATTTCCAATGGTAGCTGCTTCTCTCTCTTTGCCCCAAATGTGAAATTTTATTCTTCAACAAAAGTAAGGATAATGCTTAATTGGCATTAAAGATGAAAGAAATCAGGCTTGATAAGAAATGAAAGACGTCGGGCTTTATTTAGCATTCTTTCCCTGCTCCCCCCTTGTTCCCACAGAAGTGCCTACAGGGTGAAGCCATGTGCTTCTTGCTAGAGAGTTGGAGGTGAGAGTTGTTGCATGCTTTGTGTTATATTTGCCAGTAGGAGATACACCCACTGGCTCAATCCCTCTCCAGAATGTCTTATGTTCCTATTTAATCTAGCACTTTGGCAGGGTTTGGATGGCTCTCTGTTCAAGTCTACCCAAGACACAGCCTGTGCTTTTTAATTACCTGGTTATCAGTCGCAGTTCCTGGCCAAGTTAAATTTAGTTGTTTTTGGTTACAGGAGGAAGAGGAGTACAGGCCACTAGAGTGAGGAAGCCTGCATGTCCGCACTGATATTCAAAATAATGGTTTTAATGGCACCTCAGTTTTTCAAATGTTAGGGTTCTTTGTGTTACTTAGGCTGTATGAGGGTCTATGCGCAGAAAGAGGGCCACTAGCTCACTTTTCCTTGCAGTGTACAAAATTCAGTGGCGTAGCATCCATTTTGGGGAATCCCTTTTGCAACTGCTTTTGTTTTGTTTCACTGTACACCATACCTGTACAGTGAGGGTTCACCAGTGAGATTTGCAGAGTGTGGTTAAGGTGTGGTGCTTGTTGTATGCTGCCGAGTGCCATTCCCAACTACATCCAGAGGAGGCTGCCATTATTTTGGTTTTTATTGTTTCTCTCCTGGTGTGAGTATTTTGGTTTGTCTTTGTAGGAAATGGATGTAGTGCCTCAGTTTGAGGTCAGCCACTCCTGGGTTTTATGTGGTGCCTTTTACAGAGATACAGTGTTCCAGCACGTGGACCTTGGGGACGCAGCCTGTGTGCCAGGCTTTTTGTGCTGGGTGCTGGAGGCCAGCTGAAAAACTAGAATGCCCTGTACTCCACTGTGGGAGAGAATGAATTTTAGTTATAAATGTCTTTTTTCCCCGGGAACTTAGTCCTTGCTGTTCTTCTGGAGTACGGAGTGACCAGAAGATCCCGGTGAGCTAGGACAATGTTTCTGAGGCCCTTTGTCCTGGCTGATGCTAGTAGTATTCTTACTACTGCCAACACCCCAGGGATGGAGAGGTCTTTGGGCCCGGCTTTCAGTCATAGAACCTGCCCCAAATGGCACACTTTCAGGATGTCAGAGCAATGGCAAAACTTGGTGATGGTTTTGCCATGCTGTTCTGTACAGACCCTGAGGTTCTCGAAGTGCAGTTCCTGTTAAGACTGTTGGCTGATGACAGGCGGAGACTAGGGAAGCCTGTCCCCGGGATGTGCAGTGCTTCTTTTTCTTTCTGACTACATTGGGTTGAAAGATATATGATATGGTGTCTATTTTTACTCTTCCCCCTTCAGGTTTCTGCTTTAGTTCCTCCATCTACTTTCTTCTCCCCGCCAAAGCGGAGGGCTCCATTTCTTATTTTTAGTCCCTGCGCTTACCTCTGCCCTGGTGGGATGCTGCTGTGTAAATCTTATCTCCTTGCTGGGAGAGTGAGAGCCTCTTGGGAGGCAGACCTCGTCTCTCACCTGCCCTTGTGTCTTCAGGAGGTAGCATCCAGTGTCATTCTTGGCCCTTGCAAACTAAACTCCAGCCTTCATGGCTGTGTAATAATGACCATGAAGGTAACGAAGAGTGTGAGTGTGTGCTCAGAACTCAGAGCCACAGAGAGAGCTCTGCTCCTAACCTTTGTGGAGCAGCACACCTGGTGTGGGGATGAGGACTCTAATGTGCACAGCACTGAGGGAGGAGGGAAGGAAGGAAGGAAGAAAGGCAGGCTCTCAGCAAACTATGTGAAAGCAAGCAGAAGAGCAGGCCAGGATCTTAAATGTGGCAGAACAGTAGGGGTCTTTCTTCAGGAGCTAATGAGAAGATGTCCTCAGATCTGCTGGGAATCAGACGTTTATTTACATGGTGCTTCTTGAGGAGCTTGTTAAACTGGTGCACTCTGGTGCAGTAAGCTTTCCTTTTGAAATTCAGAAGGGATGAGTCAAATTAGAACTCTGGGAGCCCTTAGAACTTGTCTTAAAAGCCTTCTTACCTGAGAGAATTAATCTGCAATTTGAGGTGCCAGCCAGAACCCCCCCCCCCATGTAGCCCTGGCTGGCCTAGAACTCACAATGTAGACCAGGTTAGCTTCGAGCTCATTGAGGTCTGCCTGTCTGCCTCACCTCCTGAGTGTTAGGATTAAAGGTGTGCACCAGTGCAGCTCTGCTTAGCCAGAACCCGAAATTCAGAGGAACAAACTGAAGTGCTGTGGATGGCATAGGTACCTAGAGACAGTGGTTATGGCTGGTCAAGACAGGCTAGCACACGGAGGGCCTCTTTGGTGCTAGGCGCGCCCTGTGCATTATCTCCCACTCACACAGGGTCTTGCGAGGTAGGAAATTTACCCCTGCCTTGCTTTCCCCCTAACGAGGCATTCCTAGCTTCAAAATGGAAAGCAGTGGAGGCAGAGGCTGGAACTTCTAATCTTCAGTGTTTTGAAAGGTTATAAAAGGCTGTTAGCGTTGTTTTTAAATAAAAGTTTGATTATGGGAGAAACCCACTAGGAGTTTCTGTTGGTGATGAATTTTTAGGGTCGGTGTCTGAAAATGTGCTTTAACCCAAGGCAGCCCCCGTGTCCTGTGCTCTCGCAGCATGGAGTCTTGGCTGAGTGTTCAAGGTGGGGAGCCTGACTTAGGTGTGCATCTCGGGAGTCACAGAGAAAGCAGGACAACATGGTGTAGAAAGTGTGCAAGTGAAATCTTCACACGGCCTGCGGTGGTGAAGGAGTCCTGTAGAACTGCGGAGCTCTTTGTGTTTAATACTTGGTCTGCCAGGACTAATTCGGATTAGATTTTTACTTAGTTTGTGGTACAGTGAGGAAGTCTTCCTACTTCAAAACCAGACTCAAAAAGAAAGGGGACTTAAAAAAAAAGGAAAAAAAAGAGAAAAAAGAATGTTATGTTAACACACAAGGTCGTATTTCCACAAATAATAGTTTTGGCTTTCTGGAAAGGAGTATATTTAAACATACATGCTTTGTAATTGCTAATTATTGCAGCTGCCATTTATCAAGGGCCTTTTCTTGTTTACATGCTTTATGTACATTATTTTATTTAAATCTTCTAGCATTCTTAAAACAATAAATCATATTGCAGGTGAGAAGACTGAGGTCAGGAAGGTCAGGTAATGAACCCGTGCGTGCCCCTTGAAGCATCAGGTAGAGTGGAAGTAGGCGCTGGGACTGGTGTTGCTACGTCAGCTCCTAAAATTAACTATGAGGCTTTGCATAGGTGATCTGCTGAGCAGAAGAGATCCCACGTTGTACAGAGGGGCACACTGGGTTTTTTACTACTACCAGTGTGGAGACTGGTGGATGCCATTTACTTTGGGAATAGCCAACCTACCAGGTAACAAACTGTGCAGAAAGAATTCTGTGCTTTATGGAAGGTGACACACCCTCTAGTTGCGTCATTTATCAGACCCTCAGTCTGCCCATCAGCAAATTTAGACTGTCATGCTCCGTTTGTATGATCGATGTTTTACACATATGTAATACAGAATGCATAGTAAGTTCTAAATTATTATCCCCTGCTGTTTTTGTAGACTGGCCCGAGACAAATGTATGAGTACCGATGTCATTTTCCAGACACAGTGTCTAGTGACCTTAACACACAGATCCTAGCTCCATTGCTTACGATAATCTTATGGTACTAGTACGATTTTAGTTTTCTAGCCCAGGAAGTATGGGAAGAAAAAAATCCCTGGCTTAGGAAGCCTCTTGCATTCTCACCAGAATCAGCAACTTGGGTTGATTTCCCTATGCTAGCCAAGGCACAGCACCTGAAGCCTAAATTTAACAAAGTTTCATAAACATTTTTTTGACTGCACAGCTTAAAGTGTGTCTGGCCACTGCAGCCTCCACAGCACAAGAGAGCTGGCTCTGAGCTGGGAGGCTGGGAATTTCCATGGATTTCTCCGATCAGTTTCTGCTGCTATTTTATGGATTTTAAAGGTGTTCTGGCATATTATTGGTGCTCTTCTTTGGCATGATAAAGGGCATGGATGTGCGATGGCCACTTCTTTGATCACTGCTTTTAGCATAAATCCTACACTTGGGGTCACTGTTGGTTTGAGGTCCCATTGAGAAATTGGAAGGGAACAGGGAGGGGCAGTTTCCATTCTCATTTTCCTGGTGGTTCTTCTGCTCCAGATACACAGTTGTGCTCTGCTTTTCTGCCACTAGATGGCGCTCCACATAGCTGTAGATCCTCTTCTGTCCACACTGGCTTAACTTCTAAACTGAAGTTAGTGTTGATGCACAGGCTTGCGTTTCCTTGGGTTTTCATGCATTTCTCATAGTTTTTTTTCCCCCCAAATCTATGATACTTTCTGGCCAGCATTTTAGGACACAGCGGCACAATTTTGTCTAGTTGACAGTGTTTCTGAGTTCCTAAGGGGCACTCTGCTCAGTTGCTAGTTTGCTTTTCTACACGTTTCTTTTAGTCTTGTTACTGCTGTGTGAAGTTAGTTTTGTATCATTCTACAGATAAAATAATGGTTCTCACAGGGCCATCTAAGTGTTTGAGTCATGTGACTAACTTGGAGAGGGCTCTGTGATCTAATGGAAGACTGAGAAGCGCTGGACTGAACACGTTAAGTAGATACTAGGATGGTCTGGCTTGTGGCTACAGGCCATTGGAGTCTGTTTCTTGGAAGATAAATTAGAGTTCTCACAGTTAGTTTGCATTTGGGCATGTGTATCAAAGTCTTAGATATGCAAGCCAGCGACAGTAAGGACAGATTTGTGGGCTGGTGTGGGGTTTCCTGCCTCTTGTTACCTTCTATTGCTGTTGACTTCAGGGGTGAGTTAGAGCGTCTGTCACTGCCAGGTACAGGGCCTCGCGAGGATTTTGAAAGCAAACACAGCTCTCATTTAAAGTGATTCCTAACAGGGCTCAATACTGGATCACTGTATCTAGAGACTATAAGGATTCCGGAAATAAATTGTTTTTCAATGATACAAATATGTGTGCTGAAGTATTTTGAACTACTAAATTGAACTGTGAATATCTAATAGTGCTATATTGAACCAGGGTAGTTCTGTCTCCGAGCTGCCATTCCCAGTTTTGTAAATGGCAGTAATGTTAGCTCATTTGTTGTCACTGAGACGAAGTGACAGTGATGCCTAACGAGAGGTCTTCACCTGGTCTTTGGTTTCAGAGTGCAGCTCTGCCTGTTGGCCAGGGCAGAGTGTCACCTGTTTTCTGAGGGGAGGGACTGGATTTTCTTACTGCCCTCATCTCTTTGTCTCTTCCTTTCAGTCCACTTGTGATCAGAGAGCATAAACAGAAGTTGAACACTTAGAAAAGTCCTTTGCCCTTAGCTCCTGCGCTGCCTGCAGGCCATAGTTAGCTGGGCATGGTCCTAGAGTGGAACTCAGGCTATTTTGCAGCACAGGAGAGTTTATGTCAGCCAAACTTGGGCTCATGTCTTAGCTCTGCCTTTGTTGTCTTGTGACTGTGGCTGCATTGACTCTGCTCAGTCTCAGTTTCCTCTCTGCAAAACAGTGATTAAACAAGTCCATGCACTCTGGAGTGCTGGTGGTGTTTCAGTGTGATGCTGTGGGGAGTCACTGTGCAGGCGAGGTCTGTAGTGAGCATAGAGCCAGCTGCTGCTGTCATCCTTGCCATCACCTTCATTATTGATTTCAATATGCAAGTCAATATTTTAAAGATTTATTTATTTAGTTAGTGTGTGTGTGTTTGTAGAGTCCATAAGAGGGCATCAGGTCTCTTGAAAATGCGGTTGTGAGCTGCCTGTCGTGGGTGCTGGGAACCGAACTCGGGCCCTCAGCAAGAGGAGCAAGAGCTCTTAACCATAGTCATCTCTCCAGCCTCCTTCCTTTCCTTTGTACTGTGTCTCATGAAGTGTTCAGGCCCCGGGCAGGGAGGTAAACATGCCAACAGACTTTGCAGAGTGGGTTATGTGCTGTGGGAGAGCTGCTTTTTTCTCAACCAAATGTTTTTGTTTGTTTGTTTTTTCCTCACACAATACAATTTGCCTGAAGTTTAGCCCCTCCTCCACCTTTCCTCTCCCCCAGATCCAGTCTTCTTCCGGCTTTCTAGTTAAAGGGGCCTGAGCTAGATGCTGACTAGTGTTCGGGTTTGATCAGTGACATGGTGCTGGCAGCATGGTGTGTAACCCCTCTGGCTTTTCTGTTTCCCCACGTCTTCATTTTCTACCTTCAATAATGTCTTGTAGTTACTTATCTGTCTTTTCTCCCTTCCATAGTCAAGGTACTTTTTGTTGCTGGCACTGAAGATTTATTTTGAAATAATTTTAAGCTTACACATCGAAAGAACAGCGCTCAGGCCTCTTCTCCCGTCTACATGACTCCACCAGTTAACGTTTGCTCTGGTCTCCTTCCCACGCCCTCTGTGTGCAGACTCCTGGCGGTGAGGCGCACTTGTCACATGGCTTTGCTCTCTGAGTGTTAAATACTTCTCCCTACTTCCCCTCAAGAAGGGCCTTGTTTTTCAGTGCCGACGAAGCTCAGTGGTGATACTGGGCTGTCACCCAGTCTTTTACCTGTTTTTGCCACTTGTTCTATTTTGCCCTCTAAGGGTCCAGACCCCGAGCAGACACTGCAGCCCCAGTGTCTCAGTGTCTGCAGCCTGCGCCTTTCCCTGCTACTGAGGACGTGCCAGTGCTGGTGGTAAGCGTCTCTAAGTTTCGGCTGTCTGATCCTTTTGCACGGTTGTAGAGGGGACGGTCTCCTCTGTGTGTGACGGCACATGGTACTGGTGTCTTCACAGCGCTGTTGATCAGGTTGGTGACTGCTTGAAGTCAGGCTGGCATCTTATCAAAAAGTAAACTGTCTCCTTTTGTAACTCCTTAGAGCTTTTCTGGAGACATTCTTTTTTTTTATTTTGATACATTTTTTATTGATATTTATTGAGCTCTACATTTTTCTCTGCTCCCCTCCCTGCCTCTCCCCTTCCCCTTTCAATCTTCCCCCAAGGTCCCCATGCTCCCAATTTACTCAGGAGATCTTGTCTTTTTCTACTTCTCATGTAGATTAGATCTATGTAAGTCTCTCTTAGTGTTCTCATTGTTGTCTAAGTTCTCTGGAATTGTGGTTTGTGGGCTGGTTTTCTTTGCTTTATTTTTTTAAAACCACCTATGAGTGAGTATATGTGATAATTGTCTTTCTGTGTCTGGGTTATCTCACTCAAAATAATGTTTTCTAGCTCCATCCATTTTCCTGCAAAATTCAAGCTGTCGTTATTTTTTTTTCTGCTGTGTAGTACTCCATTGTGTAAATGTGCCACATTTTCCTTATCCATTCTTTGGTCGAGGGGCATTTAGGTTGTTTCCAGTTTCTGGCTATGACAAACAAAGCTGCTATGAACATAGCTGAGCACATGTCCTGTGGCACGATTGAGCATCCTTTGGATATGTACCCAAAAGTGGTATCACTGGGTCTTGAGGAAGGTTGTTTCCTAATTTTCTGAGAAATCGCCACACTGACATCCATAGGGGTTGTACCAGCTTGCATTCCCACCAGCAATGCAGAAGTGTTCCCTTTTCCCCACAACCTCTCCAGCATAAGTTGTCATCAGTGTTTTTGATCTTGGCCATTCTTACAGGTGTAAGATGGAATCTCAGAGTTGTTT